>OZ005741.1:274159342-274497565 GCA_963930735.1 Dioctria linearis
AGAATTCTTAAACTCACTTTATACCCAAAGTAACCTGTATGGGAGCACTGCATTGAGGGAAATGTATTGTTTTTTTCTGCTTGAGATCTCTAGCGCTTTGTTTTTTGTATCTTTATCTTGAAGCCATATGCCTTGTCCATCTATGTGCAAAAAATTGTGATGGT
This sequence comes from Dioctria linearis, assembly GCA_963930735.1. Classification (NCBI taxonomy): domain Eukaryota; kingdom Metazoa; phylum Arthropoda; class Insecta; order Diptera; family Asilidae; genus Dioctria; species Dioctria linearis. Next base: position 274,159,507 of record OZ005741.1, read on the forward strand.
GTTTGGCTTCATTGGAACACGTTGGAATTTGTCCGAGATGAAGGGTGGTAATTTTTCTGTAGAAACTTAATTAGTAAGTACGCGAATCATGCACTCTAACTTTGTTAATTATTCCTAAATGACTGGAAATAATAACTTGTGGTTTTTTCGTAAATGAAAGACGAACGATTGTAGATAATTTTAAGAGAAAAAAGTGGTTTAAATATTGCAAAATTTAACAGAAAAATTGCGTTGAAAGTAATGTACTGACCGATGAAACATAGTATGTTACGGAAATCATCTTAGATTCGGTAATTAGAAAAGGATTGAGGTTTAGTGAAAATAATTATTTTAAGAAAAATAGGGGCTGTAGGTAACTCCCCGTATTTAGCCCTCCTAGGTAATTTACGAAATAAAAATTGATTTTAATTTTTTTTTTAAATCCGAAAGTTTTTCCGTTTTTATCTCTCCACCCTCCCCACTCCGTTGGGTCCACCCCTTAAATTTATACCCGTAGTATTGCGGTATATCTTAGCGATATTTTGAAAAAAGAATTATTAAAATCCATCCAAAATTTTCATAGAAATAACGATTTTGGTGTATCACAATTTGTTTGTCTTCTAACACAGAAGAGACTCTATAAAATTTTTAAATATAAACGTGAAAGGATATATTTGTAGAATGAAATCGGATCTACATTTGTCTCCTAATCACATATTGAAATAGTTTTTAAATCCGACAAATAGTTTCGGAGTTAACTCAAAAAGAAAGGAAACCTCCTTTTTAAAGTGAAAAATGGACATTTTGAGTGAAAAAGTAGTCTTATTTATATCTCGTGTTTACGAAAAACCGTTACGTCGGCGAAATTTGTTTCCCAAACAACAAATGTTCAAAACATACCGCTAATGCATACGAAAGAACGAACGGTCAAAATAAATGCAAAATGAAGGAAGGGAGGGTATATGACAGACGGACGGACGAACATGCAAAAATCAAACTATCTTTTAATTTAATGCGTGGGTCTATGGTATAAAAAGGCTTTTTTGATACTTCTGTCCGTCCTGAGGATAACTCGAGAGCACGATCACCTAGAGTGCTGAAATTTTACACACGGGCTTCTGTAAAAAAAAATGTAAATTTAAGTTCGAAATTGGGACCAATCGGGCAATTCCTTCGTAGGGTTGCCATACAAAAATTTCATTTTCTACTATATATGTATTCAGACACTGCCTGAGAACGCGTCAACGTAGAGAACTGAAATTTTATACGTGGTGTTGTTATAGCAATAGTGAAAACGTTTCAAAAATGGACTAAATCGGGTAACCCCTTCTTGGTGTTGCCATATAAAAATGTGGGTTTCTTACATATACTGTGAAAACGATCAGTAGTAGACGTTTTTATTGTACTGACATGTTCTTCAGAATATGCAGTCCTATGAAATTTGTTATAATGATTTTTGTTGTCCGACGAACCGTTCTAGAGTTATATGTGAAAAACTACTTCAAAAATCAAACTTGCGTAAATTACAAACGGGCATTCATCTAGGGAATCATAAGAATTTTTCTAAGACCAATTCTAGCATTTTTACATGTTTAACGGTTAAAACGGTTAAACCTATGGGGTGGTATGTACTGCCCCGCACCCCCTACAAACCACAAAGCCATTTTTTTTACCTATTTTTTCTCCTGCACACCATAAAAAACAGCATTACTCTACGGCCCTCCCATCCAAAATTTTATTTTTTTATGAATTTTTAAAGTCACCGCATACCGTAAAATAACCAAAAACTATTATTAACAATTTTTTTTCGTTCGGTGCTGCTATATTTTTTTATAGAAAGTATAAGGCATTAAGCTTCATTAAGCATTTGAATCCGAACAATTGGTTGCTCCGTTCTCGAGATATGATTTTTTGAAAGTCCATGAAATTACTAACCACCGTAGCGGGAGGATGGGGCGTGATAGGGGAAAAGAAAAACTACCTGCTGTCAGCTGTTTTGGTCTTCCATACAAACTCTGCAAGTTTCGTCCAGATCGGACGTTATCAGTTCACCTTCAACAGATAATTTTGATAGACTTTCATACGATACAAATGTGGTACTACCGGCCGTTCGTGTGTAAGCTTAAAGTTTAAACTAAATTGAATGTCACAGTCCTCCCAAATTCTGTTCATAGAACTATGCAATTAAAAACTTTTTCACTATCGTAGATTAATTTACTTGCCCGTTATAAAAACTACAACCGACCGACCCTAACCTTTGCCCTTTCTGAGTGGCTCTTCCTTTATTCATACCTCTCAATTCCTTTTAAATAAGAACCAAGGAAATATATCCATAATAATTGCTTGGGAAATTTGACCAAGCTAATCTAACCATACGTTCCCTTTAAAATCAGGGATTCATTCAATTTTTTCAATTCATCGAGGATCTCTGAAACTGCAAAATATAATTAACCTACCTGATAATTTAAATCGTCTTTGGCTGTCTAACTAGAAATTTCTTTGATTTTCCACAAGCAGTTATTGACATTTTTATAAAATTTTTACTCGTAATACTTTCATGGCCAGTGACACTCCATTACACGAGAGGAGTTTTGTACGGATTTGTTCCGCGGACCAGATCCTCTTGATCAGGTCCTTTGTCGCATCTGTACGTGGCGGATCTGTTGAGAGGACCCAGTCCGCGGATCATGTGCTTTTCATTATATCAGGCCCGGCCTAAAATTGACCGCATGTCTTTGTTTCGTTTTCGGCGGATCTGATCCGCAGACTTGGTCTATCTTGCTTGTTTGAAAAGTCTTGCCGGATCAGTCATATAAAGTGGTACCGAAGAGTAGAAAACAAATCGCTGTAGTGACTGCAGGCATTTCTGTTTTAAATTATAATCCAGTTATAAAACAAGTGGTTAAATGAAAAAAATGTTTTTGGACATATGAAATTAATAAAGGAGCTCAGAACAAATTTACCAAACGATTCCAAAAATTATCTACGTATGAGTGCGCCAGATTTTCACTAATTGCTAGGTAAATAAAACAGTTCAAAAAATTAGGAAAAATTTATCAACATTTTTATAAAACAATTCTAAGGCTTACTTAAACCATAGTAAAACTGACACTATAATACGACAATGCATACCTCCCCGAAGAACGTTTAATTGCCACTCTGAGTTTTCTCGCAACTGGCAGATCGTATGAAGATTTCAAATTTTCGACTGGAATTGCTGTTTAAACTTTAGAAAACATAATTCTAGAAACGTATGGGATAATATTCAACGTCTTAAAGGAAAAATATATGAGGTATGTAACTTTATTCACTTTATTATTACAATTTTTTGAAAATAAGATACAGTCCACTAGAAACGTATAAAAAAATACAATTAAATTGCACTTCGTAAAATGGAAAGAATAAAAATATAATACTCAGATATAAGAAATATTATTAGAATATACTTAGCATTCATTACTCTTTTGTGTTTAATGAAAAGACCGCAGAGCTCGTGCTATAACAACTGCACTATGATGGCCGATGACGGACTGGGAACAACGGAACCTTTCCACGAAGGAACTGTTCCGCTGAACTGATTCATTTTTCTCACTAACATGCGGAATTGGTCCACGGAACAGTTCCTCGGCGGATCAGATCCGTCGAAAATTCCTCTCGTGTATGGCCAGGTATTGATGTTATAGGTGCACCGACTGTGACATTTCAACTTTAAGCTTAGCCACGAACTGTTCTTAACCAAAGGTTCCATAATATATAATAAGACGTAACACAAGTTGTTCATAGTAGAGCAACTTTGGTGATGAAGACGATACTTCAGCCGTCTGAACTGATAAAGATAATACCAACATTACAAATCTGCCCTTCTTAGTCACAGTATTTGCAATGCACTAGTTTATTCATAATACAGTGTGAAAAATTGTCACTGGTTTCATCTTTCCGTAAAAGTACTGTTAACAAAAATGGCAAATTCATCAAGAAGATTCAACGAAATACAGGGTGTTTCCCCTTAGGAGGTCCATAGAGCGGGAGGTAATAGTACTCACCTAGACGAACCAAAAATTGTATGGCAGGGGGGGGGGCAATATCAACCGTTTAGGAGTTACAGGGTGATTCATAAAAAAAGCTCGGTTTTCACAAAACACCCAGTATCTTAAAAACTACAGGGCGTATGGTTACAGTTAAGGGCTCACTGTATGCAGAACTTCATGGCCCTTCCAACGACAGCTCAACCAGCCCCGTACCCCTCTCCACTCAGAAGTTATGAAGGTCTAAACTAAAAATTTCGGATTTTCTTTCCTTTTTTTTTACTTTGACCTCTATTATTTTTGCAAAAACGTCATTAACATAACTTTTTTTTATAAAAACTGTAAACTGCAGACTCTCCTCTTTAAGTTGACCTACTACATCCTATGTGCTAACTGTAGCCGTTAAACAGTTATTAACTCATAACCTATTCAGGTCACACAAATTATCGTTGAGAATAGGTTTGAAAATAGGTTTGAGAATAGGTTTAGAGCTAATAACTATTAAAGGGCTTCAGATAGCACATTGGGTGTAATAGGTCTGCACTTTACAGTTTTTATAAAAAAAAAGTTATGTTAACGACCTTTTTTCAAAAATAATAGAGGTCAAAGTAAAAAAAAAGGAAAGAAAATCCGAAATTTTTAGTTTAGACCTTCATAACTTCTTAGGGGAGAGGGGTACGGGGCTGGTTGAGCTGTCGTTGGAAAGGCCATGAAGTTCTGCATACAGTGAGCCCTTAACTGTGACCATACGCCCTGTAGTGTATAAGATACACGGTGCTTTGTGAAAACCTAGCTTTTTTTATGAATCACCCTGTAACTCCTAAACGGTTGATATTGCCCCCCCCCCCCTGCCATACAATTTTTGGTTCGTCTAGGTGAGTACTATCACCTCCCACTCTATGGACCTCCTAAGGGGAAACACCCTGTATATAAAATAACGCGCTAGAGTAGTAGTTTTTATATTTCTTTTAATAATAGATATCACATAAAAAATCAATACATAATTTTCGCTCCTCTACTTACAGCAGTGGTATAATATGGCGCTGATGTACCTACGTGAAAGCCACTCTACCTTTCTGAAAGTTATACAAAAACCCGGACTGAAAGAAAATATTGAAAAAAATATTCTGAAGAAAAATTAGGTGGTGAATTCCTAAGAAAAAATTGATGCTTATTTACGTTCATAAAATTTCTATAGCGGTCCAGCTAGCCGAATCTAACTCCAACTCCTTTGAGACCCATTCCCACTAATGCTCTGTTATTATTGTCCCTGCTTACTGCGTAGGCAATTTCATCATAATTATCTGTTGGAGGCCACCTACTTTTATTAAACTGGACGCAAAGTTAACGGCCCTAAATAATAAAAGATGCTTTTAATTCTGGTATAGTCCGATTTTTTTTTTCAAAATCTTGCGCAAACTATGAAATCGATCCCGGTATCCTTTGAAAGAGAATTTATTTACATATACTTACTCATTGCGCTTTTGTTTTTTAGATTAAATGTTCCTGTTGTTTTTATTTTTCTAGGAAAATCGACTAGAAGCTTACTTTGCATTAACAGTTGGTGGCACTCAACTATTGCTGTATTCAATTTTAGGACAAATGATAATTTCTAAACGGGAAGAGCTCGTCACTGCCATCTATTGTAGTGATTGGTATAAGCTTAAGGATGTTTCAAACAAAAAAACAGTATACCTCATGCTGCTAAATGCTCAAAGGTGTGAAGGAATTCGAATCATAGGTTTTACAGAATTATCTCTGGAAGCTTACTGTTCTGTAAATAGATTCCTCGTATATTATGGAAAGAATTTCTAAAATTAATTTTTTTTTATATACATATTTCATGCATACATAGATGATGAAGGCCTGCTACAGTTTCACCGCATTTTTGATGAATATTATCTAAATATAAAATGAAGTAGCACAGTTGAATTTGCTTAATCATCTTAGAATAATGTGTGTTTTTAAATACAAACAGTTATGTTACACTATTTTTACATATAATGTAACTGTATTTGATTTACGCTACACTTAGTCCGCAACTTTTTTTTTAACAATCATACTATCCATGAAAAAGTCAATGTTTTCAAAAACTTATCACTATTTAACAGGTCCATGATTAGACATTGCAGCAAATAATTGGGTTTGAATGTAAAACTGAATTAAAAATTAATCAAATTTATTAATAAATGTTTTAAAATCTTTTTATTACTTATTACTAAAAACCATCATAATTTTGAGAAAAACTTTTAAATTCCAATATACAATTATGAATGAGATACAGATACATAAATTGTATCTGCACACGCTAAATGTTCAATGAAAATCCTTCAATTAATTTATTTAATTTTAATTTAATCTAGCCAACATATATAAATATATAATCTGACATATAGATAAAAAGAAAAGCTACATAATGAATAAATAAAGAAAAAAAAAGATCGCAAAGAATCACATTTCTAATTGCTCTTGTATCAATATTAAAATCTAAAGAATTTGAAAATTTGTTTGTAGATTCTACACATATTACTGAAAGGTTTATAAAATTTGTTCGATGACTCTCGATAAAAAGAATATCGCGGTGCCTCAAAATACTACTGGGAACATTTAAGAATTTCAAGAGAATCTATTAATTCAGTGAAAACTTTATGAATGGAAACACACAAGATTAATTCACGCCCTTTATGGAGCGACGTTATAAGTAATAATTAAAACTAGACGATCAGAATAAGTTGGAAACTCAAACCTATTATTCTATGGAAAGCGATGAAGGGCAAAACGTAAAAACCTTTTCTGTACGGATTCAATCTTACTAATATACTCTGTAAAGGCACTTTCACATCAAAAACAAGAACAGAAAAACCGAAAAACTCAATTTATTCCACTTTAAAACAAGATTTTTGTTCCAATGATTAATAAAATCCAGAGAAATAGGATAAACTAAGAATTTTACTGAGAAAATACTTATCTATATTTCAGATTTTGAAGAAAAACACAACTTCTATGTTTTATCGGTCGAAAAATTATTTCGGCGGAGGAATTCGTCCGATAAATCATAAAAGTTGTGTTTTCTTAAAAATTCTAAGATAAATATACAATTTTATTAGTAAAATTATTAGTTTATCCTATTTCCCATGATTTTATTAATCATTGGAGCAAAAATCTTGTTTTAAAGTGGAATAAATTGAGTTTTTCGGTTTACATTTTTTCGATTCTTGTGTTTGATGTGAAAGTGCCTTAATAAGGACTCCACATAACCGTAATGAGTCATATAAGAAACGCAATGCGTCCAGCTCATTATATTCTCTATCCCAGCGCCTAAAAACCCTAAGCATTGAAAAGATTATCATAATAATATCATCAGAATCGCGAGAAAAAGTAAGCTTTGAGTCAAAGATAATGCCCAGATCCTTAACATCATTTCCAATATTTATAGGAACGTTGTTCATATGATACTGGTATGCGAAATGAGAAAGCTTACAGTTAAAGATAATAAAATTACATTTAACACCACAAATTTAAAGCACATACATCATTCTGTAACAGATCTTAACAGTTTGCGTATAAACTTCTCCCAAAAATACACAAAGACGGTATACCCATGAGACCAATAATTACAACAATTGATAGCCCTAGTTACAATCTCTCAAAATATATATGAAATATACTGCAGCAAATAAATCGCACTACGCACAATATAAAAAATACATATGAAGTGTAATGTGTAACACTAAAACCGAATGATCATCTTATCTCATTAGACGTGGAATGTCTCTATACAAATGTTGCCACAGAACTAATATTAAAGATAACTGACAATCACTGGCATCCAATAGAAGAAATTACACCAATAGACATTGTTATTTTTAATGAAATAATTAAATTTTGTGTTACAGACTGGAATTACTTGAAATACAATAATAAAATGTACAGACAAAAATACGGACTTGCTATGGGAAACCCCCAATCTGGCATTCTAGTTGAAATGGAGCTTGATTACGTGATAGAAGAAGCATTAAAGGAATCCTACATAAAACCGACATTTATAAAAAAGTACGCAGATTACATTATCTGTGCTATACCAAAATGCTCGGAATTAGAATTTGCACATACATACATTCAATAGCATCCACAATAGGTTAAAATTCACCATCAGAAAAGAGAATAATAAAACAATCCCATTTTTAGACCTCCGCCTAATCAGAACAAACAACAATAAAATAATAATAAACTGGTACTGTAAACCCTGTAGTTCAAACCGGATACTGAACTATTCTCCAATCACCCACAACAAACAAAAATTAACACAGCTGAATCATTCATAAATAAAATATTTAAAATAAGTAATCGACAATTCACACAGAAAAACATAAAGATTGCAACAGATATTCTGACGAAAAACAACTATCCATACAACACAATTATAGACACATTAATCAGGAAAGCAACAAGTAATACTAATTATTATAACACCCAACATAATAGAACGATTAGTAACATAATAACATTAGACAACACTACCCCAATATAGAGATCCATCCCATATATACATCCATTATCCCTAAAAATCACCAGGATAATTCAAAATAACAATGATAAAATAAAAATGGCATTCAAACCAATAACGCAACTCAATAGATGCTACTCAAAATTAAAAGACCCTATACCCACACAAGAAGCCAATAATGTTGTCTACAAAGTACCATGTCAAAACTGCACTACTGGATATATAGGACAAACATCAAAAAAACTCAAAACCAGACTATCACAACACAAAACATAAATAACTAAGAAAACACCACGATCAGCATTAGCATCCCATACAATAAAAACCGGACACGCATTCGCATTTGATAATGCGACAATTATAAACATAGAGAAAAACAAAGCAAAATGCGAATTCAAATAAGCATGCCACATCTACATGGAAAAAAGGAATCTAACTAATATAAGGCAAGACACAGATTTAATAAATAAAGATTACCAACACATACTTAGAAAACTGAAACTTGACATCACAACATGACAAAGAACTCCGCCACCATTCATCTGCGATCCCTTAAATAAAACAGTCATTTAAATTTTATCTATTTATTTTGTTTAAATTATTTATTTATTTCTAAGTTCAATTAACGTTTTTATCATATTTTTAATGTTTTTTTTTGTTTTTGTGAAATATATTTCAATAATATTTTTAAAAAAATTTTTCATCATACCAAGAACAAAGGTGAGAACATCAAATATTTTAATTGTACGCAACACTATCTTATATTCTAATGGAGCTAACTCCTGAATAGGATACTAATCAAGACCCGAAACGTCGAGTGAATAATAAAAAAACAATATTCCAAAGATCGGAGTTTCCTTATAAAATATCCCAAACCTTATATCATAGACCCGATCAAAAACATAACCAGCTGGAAAACTCCAATCAGCTGTAAGTAAATCATCCAAAAAAATAGTGCGTAATTGAAGAACTCTCACCAATATCCCGCATAGAGGGGTAAGAACTGAAAGAAGGGCAGAAATATTTTTAGCGAGCAATTTTCTGTCAAATTTTTATATGACCATAATTACGAAAATGCTACTAGTGTCAGGTTGCCAGAATAATTGCATATTATCATAGCTGTAACTATACTCGTACATACATATATCACAATCTATCACAAAAGTTGCCATGTGACCACAGTTCTTATCTCAAACTCTATCCCACCCAATTTTGTGTTCACGTCTATAGCGGACTCCTTCAGTGATCCCTTAAAATTAGTACTTCATGCTAGTTAGTGACAGTTTTTCTGAATAAAGATCTTCTTCTATAACAATTATGAATATTCTATCAATCTCCTTAGTATCTTACTCTGCATAGCTTACTTATGTACATATGTAAAACAATGAAAGGTCGCCCGGTGTCTCATAATGACCCGTTTGGGATGCACGTGTTTCTGTGTCATTCAGCCTTGCAAACTCATATATCGAATCGATAGCGAATGTGTGAAAAGAGGGAGGAATTGGGAAGTAGTCTTGTAATTGCAGATGGTATTTGACCTTGTTTGCTTCCTATGAACGCGCTAGATCACTTTAAAAAAATGTGATTTGACCTACGATCGTTTTAAATAACTTGTGCTCATTTAAAGGTTTCTGAAAAAAGATTGGAAGCTTCCTCAAAAATTTCAGTGATCTCTAACAAGTAAGGCTGATTTTGAAAATGTTGCACAAAAGTCTATTAATGTATGAGTAGAATTATGACTGGAATGTAGATGAGGATTTCGTAGCTAGCCCAAGGTCATTGGTCAAATTAAAAGTATATGATGTAGCCAAATATGTCTTTTTGAATATTCGTTTTGCCTGGAGACCAAAATCGAATAATTTCGATCATGTACCAATAGAAGGGAAATCCTCTACGGTAAACTGTTTCTATTCTCTCGAAACTCTTTCTTGTGAACATCCTTGATAATTAATAATCGAGTTCTTGGATTATTAAGTCATTCCCATATTGATAGTTTTGTATTTTTAGTGAAGTAAAATATTAATCCAAGCATCCTCAAAGCTCTTCATAAGAGATTATAAACCTTGACATCGAAAAGATGTCTTCGGATGGTCAGGATAAAAAGAAGGAAATTTATTCTTTAAGGGGGTATTCTAGTCTAGAGGCCCGAATTTTAGGTGATTTTTGAAGTGCTGTAAAAAAAAGGCAATCAATATTTTTCTATCCATTTTTTTATTAGTTATTTACTAACATTGCAAGAATACAGAAAAAAATTAAAAAATTAAAAAAGTTAAAAATTCAAAAAATTAGCAGCTGATGTAGAGGGGGGCCTCAAAAAATTGGCGCGTGATCATGCCCACGATTCCAACCCGCCCAGCAATCCGAAAAAAAAAAAAATAAAAAAGATTATTAGTATAGAGTAATATCGCTATGTCCGGAACTAGGGAAAAGTTGAAACATTTTTTTTTCACAAATGTCGCTGCCTAAAAAAACGAAGCAATTTTTGTACCACTTTTTTGACTTTTTCGAATTTGTTAAAAATAGTAAAAATTGAAATTTTGGGATGCGGCTAGTTCCGGACATAGACAAGTCTATAAAGAAGACTCTCAAAAATTTCAAGTAAATCCGTCCAGTAGAGCTTGAAAAAGGCAGTTTCGAGAAAGACACGTTTAAGGTGTAACACCACTGTAATTTTTTTGAAAAATCGTTTTTTTTTATTGGCTTAGAAAATAGTTTAAACCCTCTAGAATAAGAAAAAAAAAAGGTCCGTCCGAGAATCTTTTTTTTCCTTTGAAAATGGAGGTCGCCACCAAGCGCGTTAAACTTGCTCCGAAACATGTCCCGGGAAGATGGCTGTGGAGCCGTCATTTTGTTTTTTTTTCTCGCTGTCAAAAATTTATCAATAAAGTTCAATGTATGCCCGATAATACCCTTAAAAGGGTTTTTTTTCAAACACCTTTAATTTTGCGAGAAAAAAATTCGTGAAAAAACCTTTGTTTTTTAGCCGTTACAGAGGCGTTACCCCTTAAAGTCCATACGTCCATGTGGTTTGGAAGTTAGAATTCAACTGTTAGCAGCTGGATGCAAGTGAACACTAAATATAAAAGATACAAATTTGAAAAATCATCTTGTAGGCATATTCTTGAATAGTTAAACTTTGAAAATATGAAAACAAAAAAAAAAAATCGATTTTTTCGAATTTCTAGACTAGAATACCCCCTTAATGTTAAGGAATACCTTTTTCTCCTGAAATAAAGTTACCTGTTCGTAGGTGACTAATGGCCTAGACACACAGTGCTCTTAATGAAGAATTAACTAACGACTCATTAGTCCATAATGACTCATTATAAATTGCAGACACACAGCAATTTCTTTAATTAAGTTGTACTGTCAAACTGGTTTTGGTATATTTATGAAATTAAAGAAGCGATATGGATCGAATTAATGCGATAAACTTTGTTTTTATTAATTTTATTTTTCAATTTAACAATTTCCAAATGAGAAAAACATTATATTAAAAGAAATATTCACAATATAACTTGTAATTTGCAATTCTTTGCATTTCTTCTTCTTATTTTGCAAATTGGCAGATGCACAGCGGAGCTCCAGATTTATATTATATACCAAATCTAGCATATTTTCCCCCATTATAGTTATAATGAAGGAAATTAACACTTCGGTAGTGTACTTCATTATGATCTGATTTTCCAGCCATAATGACGTATACTATTGACACACGGCATTTTAATGAATAGTTAGTACTAATGATTCTTTAGATCATGCTGTATATCTAGGATATTAGAAGAGACGTATGCATCCATTAAAAGATATTTCGGGGCTGATTAGCTCACTTGACGATGTTCTGCTATTTAAGATGTTAGTTGGAATGCCGCCATATGGAAGTCTTTGTTAATTCTTGAATCTTACTGACTCGATTGACAGTAAAAATATTCTATATGGAGGGTAAAATTTCATCAAGTTCAAAATGAAGAGACTTACGAACGCCTACGATAATTCTAACTATGAAAGGGCTTTACATAATTTATATTTTCAAATTAAGAAATTACTCTACATCCACGATTTAGCATTGACTTGTTTCACAAAAATGTTTAAGTAATTTCAAGACCGAAGAAAAATGCATATAGATGAATTTGAATTAGCAAATCCATTAAGTTCAATAATATTTCACCGTAAGTCTGCTGCTTTTCAAGACCTTTGAATTTATAAGTTGGGTGAAAAACTTGTTCTAATCTGAACATAAATATTGCGTTAATATCAATATCCATAAATTTATCATGAATTTTTTACATTGCCAATTGTAGGATTAATTAGCCTTAGTAAATTGTATAGACGAGAAATACTTAAAATGACTAAGCACTTCGTGAGAATTGTCTTATTCTAAATAGATAGGTTCGTTCAAAAGCAAAATTAATCACCAATAGTCTACCATTTTATTACAAGCATTTTAATAGCGATGTCATAATTAATTTACAGCTTAAATTTCGTTATAGATATTCGTTTTAATTCGTTAATTAATTAAATCACATTTACTTAAGTCACAAATTAAACCCTCGAAAAAGATTAAAGTTAACGAGGGGGATTATAACGTTTATGCATATTTCAATCAAAAATTTGTTTTTCTACATCCCATTTTTGAGCTGTTTTTTTTTTTTATTTTACTGAATTTTTAACCATTTAAACCGCTGCGATATTTCTTAATAGGCTTTCTTAAATGAACTCACTCCTTTTACATAACTTATTTCATATTTGATTAATTTTTTCCATCATCCATTTTCGATTAATCTATCAAGACTAACGGCTGTCTATCAAATGCCATGTAAAATTGAATACATTCAAATACCGACAGATAATTACAATTTATAGATCATGTACGAAATCCATAAGCGCATCTATAGTTTGGTAATTTCCTCGTTAAGTTACAAGAAATTTATGGCCTACAAATAATGTGACAATTTCATCGCGGCCACCGTTAGACGACTGATTACATACAGCACGACAGACTCATTCCCAGCCACAATCTTAGACTTGGACCTTAACAAACTGCTGCAATTTTCTAGACTATCAGTTTTTCACATAATTTCTGTTCGCTCTGTGTTTCTTCAAGTTAGCATTCTGCTTTAAAACTATAACTGGACAGCACTGCCACTGACATAGTCGCCATCGTTAGGCTGGGCCGCGGCGGTTATTTGTAAGGTAAACATCAAGAACGCCCACCTGAAGAAATTCATTTTAAGTCATCCGTTCTTAGTTGTGTTAATAGAAAACAAATTGAACATTTCCATTTTGTTGCTGGTCCGTTATTTGATCTAGAGGACAACACGGAACCACCTAAGAGAGAAGGGCCCGGGAATTGCGGTCCATAGACACTTGTGGGTACCTTATCGTCTCCGTGCACTACATGCGTTAACATTTAGGTACCCCAGCGAAATATGTCAGAGCGACCCACTGCATATCCACAATGAAGTTATTAAGCGTCCGATGAATACCCCTTTTGAGAAAAATATTTGCGTGTACGAATCAGACCGGAAAAGTATGCAGCGATTATAAATAGATTAGAAATGCGCGATTTTAGAATAGGTAGCAGGAAAATGCGTCAAATCTCGAAAGGAATGCGATAATGGCCAACTGAGGGTAAGTCTCTGTCAAGAGTAATATTCTTATTTAGTTCCAGTAAGAGTAACAGATTCCTGCTGGCTATTTTGTCCGTTATTTCACTTCAGGGAAGACATTATTACCTTTGGATAAAATTTAAACATTTGGATATGTAGAAAAGATATCTGGGATAACTGAACTAACTAAAATTATATATTTTAATTACTTACATCAAATGCAAGAACTTTTATTAAAATACGGCGAAACTCTGATGGAAACTAGTTTCTATCTCAAGATTATTTGCAACCTTTTCGCTGAATTTTTTGTACTAGCTTTACCCTTTATAGTAAAGAAATTAATAAATCTTATTTTAGTTCTATTCTTCCATCTTCCATTGAAGGAGCGATGCTTGCTCTTAGTGATCTTACGATAAGTGAAGATGTTTTGCTTGAATATAAACCCGATTCTAAATTCAATGCTGGTTCGCCCCACTGACATGTATATAAATGGACGGTTCGTTGAACTAAAAATGCATGAAAGCAAATTGTACCACTTTCATATTCCTGTTTCTTTCCATAAAAGCTTACTTTTCCACTGAATTGTAACGATTGGGAATGAGAAATTGCTTGAAGTTCAGCGGTATTTCCAGAACTTGCAACTTGGTAATCAGAACTTTCCTACCAATACAGCCTTGCGAAAAACACTTCCTTCGGCTCATAATTAAAATTTAACAATACAAATAGTCCCAAATACTTTTGTATAAATCCCACTGACATGCTTATAAGTAAATTCCCAAATAATTTAAATATAACGCCAGTTTACGACAGTTGGGGTAGCATTGACAGTGAGAGCATACTTTCTGAAATCAAGACTGGTGCCACATGAAACAGAAGATCAGTCAGTCCATTTATATACATGTCAGTGGCTGGCCCTGATGAGGTTCCTTTTGTCGTTTTAAGACATTGTACGCAAAATTTTGTAAAACTTATGTCACATCTATTTTAACTGGTATCTGCTGTTCGATATATTTCTATTACCATGGAAGTCAGTCTACATTATTCTTATAAAAAAAATAAAAAATTAAATATCTAATTACAGAAATATTGGCCAGCGTTCAGTCATTTCTAAGCTATCTGAAGTGATTGTATGTGATGTTGTAAATTTTCACTGCAAACTTATATTAACTCAAAGGCAACATGGTTTTTTGAACAAGGGATATTTTTCCACGACCCCGGCAGAATTTACATCACTTTTTCTCAACTTTTTGGGAAAATGGAAGTCAAGCTTATTTCATTTTTACTGACGTCAGTAAGGCTTTCGATAAAATTTCTCACAAGCCTTTGCTCTTCAAATCAAACTTGGTATTTTCGGCTGTGCGATGAGGAAGATGAATCCTCGAAGCATGTTATATGTGAGTGTCCAGTAGTTGCACGTTTAAGGTTGAAAATCACTGGAGAAGTATTTACCTCTCCAAATAAGGTGGATGGATTTTGTCTGACAACTTTAGGGGAAGGCACAATAGGTCAACTCTGGTCACGGTGTTCACATGGTACCAGTGACATACTCACTCCTGCTCTTAATCTAATCTTAACCTAACCTGATGTTCTTGGATTTTCTGTATTTTTAATAAAATGGCTAGAATCATATTTATCAAACAGGATTCAGCTGCCTCGGGTGAAATGCCTGTAGGTTCCGGTGTTCCTCAAGGTAGTCATCTTGATCCTCTGCTATTCATATTATATACTATTGAATTGATTTGACAAACGTTATTTATCAATCTGGTGCTCTGATATATGCTGACGATATAAAGATTTTTAAAATGGTCGATAGTGCTATTGATTGTTGCACTTTTCAATCAGATAGAAACAGTTTCTTTTTTCACTTTGTGTAGTAAAAATGTTATCTATTTAAATATTGACAAGATTAAGGCCAGTAACTTAGCTTGTAAAAATTTTCCACTTCTGACTACATACCATATCACTGGTATTGTTCTTAACAAAACCAATGAAGTTGCAGACCTTGCTCTATTTTTAGACACCAAACTTTTAATTTTTTACCACATATTGAGAAGACTTTATTTTTGATTAAGGACTTTGTATCTAGCCTTTCAGTAACCTTTTGTTGAGTATAGTATCTCCGATTGGAGCCCTTTTTACGATATACATCTAATACGCTTGGGATCGATACAGAGGAGATTTATTCGTTTCGCAGTTAATAGGATAATCACTAAGAAGGAAATTAAATCTATTTAAGCTACCTACTCCCACTAGAAGAAGTAAAATAATTAAATTAGTCTTCATGTAATAATTACAAGGTGCCGTAAATGCTCACGAACTCTTATCTCAGACAAACCGTAATTTTCGTCCACGAACTTTGAGAAAAGACTCGTATACCCTGCCTTATCATTGTACCAACTACGGTTAAAATGACCACTCAGACCAAATTGATTTTGACTTAACTCCGACAAAGCTGATAAGTCTGCTTTACGAATTAAATAATTTTCTTGTATTTTTGTGTTAATATTTTCTGTTTTAATTATTTATTTTTTGTTTTGATTTTGTATTATGCTTTTTGTTTTATCTTTATTTAGTTTTATTCGAAATTTTTATATTATCTTTATATTATCTCGTTTTCATAATAATTTATTGCGTTACTATTCAGTCCACATACAGAACTTGAATCGCTCGATGAAATATCCCTCCCACAAGGACAAAAAAAATGCATAAATCAAAAAAAAAAAAACAATAAAAAGCACTTATCTAGAGAAATGAACTCCTTTGGTCCAGCGACGTCCCAACTTTCATCTAATCATAGTTGTTTCCTGAAATGTACAAAAACATCATTACTTCCAATAAAAAATACACAAATCAACACAATCTCAGCAAAATCCCACTTCCATCCATGTATATACATTTTTGACATATCAAAATGGCATTACATCACACCAGATTTTTTCGCCCTCGCCGCAATCAAAACCCGAGGAATGAACCTACGAATGCTAGGGCATCATATCGTGGAACAGACACGTAACGGTGTTCACAGCGGCTATAAAAAGGCGCCGAGCCGCAGCAGAATCATCCATTCTCGTTTAAGAATTTAATCTGAAAATATCAGAATCTGCTCTGAGCTTCCCATACTATCCAAACCAATTTTGCTCCCACCTAAGGAGGAATTTACTCCTGCTGCAGAAATTTACTTCAGCTTCACTTTAATCCTTCAACTAAGCAGGAATTTACTCCTGCTGCAGAAATTTACTTCTGCTTTACTTCTATTCTTCACCTAAGCAGCAATTTACTCAAGCTGCAAAAATTTACTTCTGCTTCATTTTCATCCACATCTGAGCAGAAATTTAATTCTAATACTACTATCGTGTTCACACGGACAGCACACACAGATTTTAGGGCTCCTACATGGCACTTTATACTTCAACTCTGTTTCAACGCGTACATAATTAGAATTTTAATTCTAGTGCAGAAATTTTGTTCTCACACTGCAGCCTTACACGCTGCAGCATACACATTGCAGCTACACGCTGCAGCGCTTCCATTCTTTTTTTTTTACAAAGGCGTACGCGTAGCAGTATACTCCCAAATATCCTATTCTGTTTTAGCAAGTCGTTAATGGTAGATTTTCTTCTTCTTCTTTACAGAAGTGAAAGGAGCAGAACCACAGTGGCGGCGCTGAAGTTGAATTTTAATTGAATTTTTAATTGTTGAATTGTTTTAGAATATTGTGGAGTTTAATTTGTAGTAGATTTTAGTGCAATGAATGATAATAATAGGAAATGAGTTATTTGTGATATTAGTTGTAAGCAATATATTGAATAAAAATTTGATATTTGAATTGAAAAAGGGCTGAGTTATCTGTTCATTAACCGGCACCCCCTTCACTTGAGCTCAGATCTCATTTTGCTTCTTATCTTTTTGTAATGTCAGATGGAATAATTTTGTTCTGTTGGATCTGCCTAAATAAAAAAAATACAAAAATGTGATATTAGTAAATTATTAAAATTAAAAATTTCTTCAACGAGATACCTATCTCCCAATAGATTTATTTTACGTTCAAAGTATGTAATTCGCATATCAGTCCTCGCAAGCGCTCCTGTTTGGAGAGAAGATCCCATGACATTAAAGAAAATTATGGAAGATAATTGGACTCTCAAAGAAGTTTTTGAAATACTGCTTGCACTACAACCTATGATCATGTTTGCGAACTCTATCAACTCTTACCACTCTAAATTATTCTAATAAACCAACGTTGAGATATCTTGGCATTTCCTTATTCAAAGATACCAACGGTAAGGCGAGGTAGGAGATACTTTTAATTACTGGATATTGGAAGACAACTTTGAACGAGATAGATTCACAGTTTATTTTTAATAAATCGTTATCGGTCCAGCAGATAGACGAACAGAGGGACGAAAATACGTACGAACCGACCTGTTATAATACAATTATTACATGCTTGATGATTTTAGATTTTATTCTTTAATATTTTATTTATTTTTTGTACTATAATTATTTCAATGCGATAGAAAATGTATTGAAAAACTTCGAATGCCCCCAATTAATTTAGGGCATAGAATGTGTCTTTAAAATATTCCCAAGTAATTAGATTTTTCCACAGTCAGAGAAAGTATTAAGCTATCAAATAAAGTATTAAATTAATATCATCTACAATATCGTGATGCTGAAAGCAAGTGCTATCCAAAAATCGGTTTTTGGATAAGGCCAAGTCAAGCCAATGGAACTTTGGCTGTTATTAGTGATTGTTCCATAGTAGCTGTGAGTTGCAATTATCCGTCGTATGTATTTCTTACGATCGATATCAGCATTAAAATCAACCAGAACGGTAATGACATTTTATTGAATCTTTCTTAATTTATCATACCCTCTCCACTGCTACAACATTTTTTTTATGTCATCTTAGTTTTTCCTCCAGCCTGGAGCAGAGTCCGTTTTGTTCTATATAGACTTGACTGGTTTTAATATAGAAATGAGGAAGTTTCTATATTTAATTGACGCGTTCATTGTCTTACTTGTATTTGTGAAAAAATCTCTCTACGTAGAAATTTCGTGAAAGTGATAATTGCAATTAGAGAAAATCTATTTGAAGACCATTATTAATCCGTGGGAAGACCCCTGCTCCTTTTCTGAAGAATTCTTACGTTTGACCTCTTATTGGTCATATCATTCAATTTAATTCAATTGAGTCCAGGTTTACATAGCATTAGAGCAATATACAATTACAGAAATTTTTAAATGAAAAATAAGTAAAAGAAAACCACGTCGCACATATATGAATAGATTGACAGGAATTCTTCAAAAGAAGCTTCGGTCAAACTCGAAATTTTTGAGATAATCAAAAAAATTATTGAACTGAAAGTTTTCTAGGTAGACAAGATTAAATTTCCTTCAAAATAATTTTTCAATAAATTTGCAAACTAAGTGTGTGATCTCCATCCTCGAACTTCGATGGTAGGCGACCAGAGAAAACCATTCTGATGAGACTTATCTGTTCGCTAGGTCGAAATTTTCACTTTTTCTAAGAGTGTTCAAGGCATAAATCTACTGCTTTGTTCGTATTTATCTGAACGTACGTAGCGAGTTAATTATTTCGCACAGATTTTTTTTCACGAAATAAATAAAACTTCCGGCGTTCTTAAGGGCAACCTTCTTGGGTTACTTGGGTCATTTTTATAATTTATATCAATGATGCATATTTAATGCAGACTAATTCGAGAATATTCAGTTATATAGGTGCTGGTAATGCAAACATTTTCACATTATTTCTAATAAAAGTTTGTGTGAAATTTAAATTTTTTTCTTAAACAATTTATATTAACGGAATTCTATTAGCCCTTGTGTGGACTCGTATAGTTCAAAAACTTTTAACATACCCAATAGGTCTGTACAGACCTACTCATAAAAGGTTTGTTCAAGTAGGTAAGAATGATACTAATAGTGCGGGTATGTGTTGCCCATGAATTTAAGAGTATACATATGCATGTATATGAGTGAGTGAGTGACGACTATAAATGTAAATCAATTCAAAATACGCCTCTCTGCAAATATCAGGATTCAAAAATGACTTGCAAGTAAATTGCAATCTCTGACTAAAACTTCGAAAATGAATGGGGATTATGGAGAATGAATGATCTGACCTTTTTGCAAGGGCTGGCTCTGATTCTCCGTTCCTTGGATCGGGTCCTGCCGTAGCGTTGCTACCTCGCGTATTGAGTATCTCATCAAATCGGATGTTCATAAGAAGAATCATCAGAGATGGGCAGTACTTGCGGGTGCACAAAACTGTTTTTTGATGGGCCTAATAGGAATATACCTAATTTTCTCATGGGGATCAGAAGGAAACAATGTAGAACTGTGGTTGGCATCATCACCGGCTGCAGCTCGCTTCACGCTCATCTAACAAGGATGGGAGTTGTTGACAGACCTGAGTGTCTATCCTGCATGGAAGGAGAGAATGAGACAACCGAACAATTTATATGTGCCCTGAGCAGGCTGGATACTCTAAGTGCTGCCCTCGTATATGTAGAGGAGATGAAAAACCTTCCTCGCCAAGACGTGATGCGCTTTATTAAGAGGACATCAAGGTTTTGGTGATAGTGATAGGGCTTTTAACAGGACAGCATAATGGGCCGCTCTGGCTTCCGTGATTGGGATCTCTCGTCCGCCTGCCTTAAAAAGAAAGAAAAAAATTCCCGAAAAGATCAGATTACCAGCGTAGTAAAAGAAACATAGTTCTTGATCCAAATTTTTTTTATTCTTTTGCGGAATTAAGAAATTCCATTTTTTAGTTATTTCATTGTCCCGATGATTGGTCTCCGTAATTATTATGTCCAACACTTCCAGCGAAAGAAGTTTTCCAAAAATATGAATAAGAATAGCTTTGAACTCTCTATATGACCCTGCACGTTTATTATGCGATCGCAAACGAGAAGTATGCGCTGGATTGAAATACTATTTCGTACCACCTCTAGCAGAGACAAATTCTTCAGTACGCTGCTCATCTGCAGCTTCAGTCCACTTACCTGTGGTGCTTTTTCCTCATAGTCACGGTCTTCTATCTCACTTCCAGGCTCCACCAAACCTTCAGATTTTGCAATTGAATCTTCTTGTAGGGCGAAATCCTCATCAAGGTAGTCATTTGCCGCATAAATATCCTCTTCGTCAACTTCTTTTTTATCGTTTGGATCCCCATAGCCTGGGAAATTTACAAAAATCATCGTCAACTCTATCTAAATTCCATAAAAAATACCACTAAATTCGTCCAGATTTATTATTAAAAAAAAGACACAGGCTCCAATTGCTGAATCCGCCGGGAGAACTGAGTCTACGAATTTGCCAGTTCGTGATTATCGAAAATGTTCGAAGTGAAAAAATCAAGATTCCCATGATTATTGAAAAGAAGTGAATCGAATCCTGATACTTCCGCCGACGGATTGAAAAATCGGATCATCAACGGATTGAGCAATACGGACCACAATTACAGTAGTTTCAAGAAAAATAAATAAAGAAAAAGATTTAATCAAAATGTTTTTTTTTACTTGGGATCTCTAGCACTTTTTTTTTAGCATTTTAATTTTGAGGCTATAAGCATTATCTATCTAGGTGCACAAAATTCGTGAGTTTTTCTTTTAATTACCGAATAATCCCTTCAGCGTCTATGCCTGCTTTAACTTCTTCAGTTACATTCTAAGGAACTTCGAATATCCTCTGCTTTATTTAATTACATATATCAGTACTTTTTGATGCAACGCAGCTTCTTTTCTTAAGTCTCTTTCTACACACTGGAGAGCTTTCCACTGAAACAAAGGTTCTGTTGAGCGCTTCTAAGTCAGGTTGAATAAATTCCTCGGAATTTTCTGTGTACGTGATTGTAGAGTCTGCATTTAATGAGCGAAGCAAATTAACGTGAAGATCGGGAAAGCTCAAAGCCTCCTCTTGCAGCCTTTTCTTCAATACAATATACTATATTTGTAACTACACTTTTTTTTAACCGAGCGCGTAGATCTTTAACATCTCTATTACATTAACCTTCAAGGGAGAAATTTAGGGAAATATTTTCTCTTCTGATCCGTAAATCGAAAAACAATCCAAAACCAAAATGATATGTGTTAAAACAATGCACACAAATGTAGTTTCTGGAGGATGTAGGAAGGCATAAATAACTTACAGCTAGGTAAGAAGGCTTATATATAAACTACGCAGACATGTCAATAATAGTTCCGAAACACAAATATGAATAGACGGTGAATTTATCTCAGCCAAAAACCATCGACATTTTTTGCACACAAATAGTTAAAGCTTCTTGCCTCAATATAAAAGTACAAAAAAAAAATGCTAGAGGTACCATCACTAGAACGCCAAGTTTTTTACATAGTGGTTCAAAATCAAAATAAAAAAAAAAAAACGTGCTAGAAGTCCTCTCTAGTGAATAATAGAACTTACTACTATTATTAACAAAAAGGTTTTTTTCTTTCAGTACTGATATATTTTTTTATAAAGAGTACAAAGCATTAAGCTTCATTAGGATTTTGAACCAGTAAAATCAGTTCCTCTGCTCTCGAGATATGATTTTTTGAATATGATGTTTCATCGTAAAATCACGAAATTTCTAACCCTCCAAGCGGAGGGTAGGATGCGATAGGGGAAAACAAAAAAATATGGGTGAGCTATTTTGATATTTCCTACAAATGGTGGAAATTTCATCCAAGTCGGAGATTTGCGCGTCCAATACAAGCACTTTTTAATCGTTTTCTTGTGGAATGTCTGATATATGGATTTCTTTTTCAGTACATCACTAAATATGAGTTCTAATATTTTTAAGTGCAAACCTGAGTTTCTTTCTGAACAGTTCTGCATCAATGCATTCGACTTACAGAAAATACCTCAAGTTTTTACGTAACAGCTCTGCAAATATGCAACATATATATTAATTCTCCTCGATTTAATTGTTAGAAATCTAACTGAAACCTCTGACATATATTATGTTTGTACTACTTATTAATAACTCTTAATCTGTTAGGAATTTTCCAAGAAAAAAAAAACCAGCGCACAGATTTCCAGTTAGCCACAGCTGCACATTACTAAGGCATATGTCAACAGTATAAAACAAATATCCGCCCGCACACGAAACTTTCCGCAACCGCATTCAGCAATTTATACTTCCCATAAACTGAACTGTGCAATAATATCGATGGCTTGACAGTACTTTGCCGCGGTAACCCCGAATAAGGAACGCCGATTGCCAAGAAAGTGGCACTTGGCATTATTTTACCGGCAAAAAGTTTTATTCCTATGATTAATTATCAAAAAACCTCGGAATACTTCCCGAGAGAAAGAGAATAAATTAATATATCACCCACAAGCACAACACATTCCTGGGGCGCATGAGCACTATGCTCAGATATCTAAGTACTTTGCTTAGCCACAACCGTTGGATGGAGCTGAGCACTGGCGATGGTGGTGGTGGTTTACTATCTGGAATTTGCTTGTAGGTAAATTAAAATTGGGAGATGCTTTGTCTAGGTGCAAATTTCCATTTAAACCTGATCCTATCTATTCCACGATTTGCTTGATCGGATGCAACAGAAAACGGGCGGATGAATATCAGTATCAAGTTAACAAGATCCCGATATCTCTGTCTTAAAATTCTACTGTCACCACAACGTAGAGCCGAGGTCCGATCGATCTTTGCGCTGCAGTTTGGTGGTGGAATACTTAGATACTGTTCCATTGCAGTAAGGCTTAATTTTATTTCACCAGTCGCTGAGAATTGGGTTAATTGGGTGCATTTTTGCTCGCCCCGGAGTCGTGTCAAAAGTTCAACTACCGGGACCCTTCTAGTTAAATATTGACACCACGAATTTGTCCGTACCCAAAACGTATATACATACATTATACATATATGTAAAGTAATGAATCAATTAACGATGCATAGAGGACGTTGAGATTTTCATGAGGATTTCAAAAAAGTCATTCTCACTCTTTTATTCGCATTAATTGCATTTTAATGACACCAGTGCCACTAGGGAGCCCTGGGCAAAGGTTAGAGATATTTGAACAAAAAAAAATTTTTTTTTTTTTTGTAAAATTACTGACATACGTGAGCCACTCAAAAAAAGAAAACTTTGTTCTTACCGCAATAGTTATAGGTACAGGAAAGGTTGCATTTCTGGAAGTTCGCTCGCATGAGAACACGCTCCTAGACTAAGACTATGATGATTATGGAGATATGCGGGACGATGTAACATCATCTTATAATTAATTAGAAATTTTATTGGTTTTCCCTTGAAGGTGGAATCCATACACATATACGGGGGGTCAAGAATTAGAAATAATTACTTTGGCTGAACATCGAACAACAGAACCGCCTGCGTCAATAAATTTGTTTCATAAAATTTTCCCAACAACCTACGGTACAGAAGATATATGTACAACGGAAGATAGGAATATTTTGTAATGTGCATCTTACGAGAGAGGCTTGTAGTAAAATTTTAATGATATACAATAAAACTTGGATTACATCATCCGGATATAGAAATTTATATAAAATTTTCAATAAGTGCAACGAACAACAGGCCTTCCTGTCTGTAACAAAATATTGTGACATTAATGGCTATAAATGAAACCAGAAATCAAAACCTTAAACTCTGGTTGAGTGGAGATTAGGCTTCTGTAAACAAAGTATAATTAATAACTAATTAGATACCAACCTCAAACAGAACTAATTACCAGCAGTTTTCTAATCGATAATACTATAGTGATCAGAGTCAAGTGCTTGGATGTTTAGTGGGTTTTTGTTTAATTACCTACATACACTCCAATGTTGGCATGAAGTAACATAACTGATTCATGGACTTGATTTTGTTTTTTTTACAAATTATCTAATTACAAATTTATTGAATTCTTTACAAAAAATGTGCAAGAGCCGAGTTATGTTATTTTGTTATTTAATCCTGTTTGTTTCAGAGGTCATTCCCACTAAATTAAGACTTTTTTGCACATATTACACAGGCCTACATATATACCTATAAATAGCGGTTAGTAGAAAGACGAAAAACTTTTACAGAAAAAGGCATGGTAGCATTCGAAAATTTTATTGAAAAAAAAAAAAAACTGAAAGATTAGTAAATTACTTAATTTTTGTATACAAATTCTTCCATTTTTCCCGTTACACAATCCATAAAATATCAATTTTTTTCCAAATTATGGAATATTAATGAAATAACTTGATCATTATTTCGTCACTTCCTCATCAGCATATCCGTTTTAAATTCAAACTAAAAAAATACAGCCGTACCAAAAATTAATGGTAGAGTTCACATCAAAAATTATAATATAACTATTTCGCGAATAAGAGAAAATGAAATTAGAATGAAAAGAAAGTGGATCTAAATATGCGTGGAATTAGGAATATCCATATAAATTTTTTCATTTATCGTACTTCAGCTCAGTAACGCACCCAGGATTTGGCTTTGTGGGGGGGGGGGGGGGGGCATAGGTGTCCCAAGTCCTAATGAGTCGGAAAAATAGGGCTCTAAAGTCGCCTCATGCACCCATTTGAGCACTTAAGGACTGCTATTGTAGATTAAAAGGTTTTATTTTATTTTATCGGACTTTGTAACAATATACAGACCATGTTCAGAAAACTGACATTCTGGAGGGGGAACGGTCCCGTTCGTCCCCCCTCTCGGTGCACCCCTGCTTCAGCTCGCAATATACAATATCTGAATACGATGAGAGTTGCTGCTGGTAAAAAAATAAATTTCATCGCAATATAAATTTACTTATAAAGAATGTCTGTGTTCTTAGTCACACAAGTTTGTCATGAAAAATTACAATATTTTAATGCAATGTGAATATAGAATCTTATTTTGTAAAAATATTTAATAACAGCTCTACTCTATGATTGAGAAGTAATTAATTGCGGAAATCATTGCTGACCATGGCCAAGGGCGGTTTCAGATATTTGCTCTAGAGGGGGGTGATTTAAAAATTGTATAATTAGAAGTGGAAATTAGAAAGAAACTAATTACTTATATTACGAGGTATGATAAAAAAAATACGGTGAATGGTTTTGTTACAAAAAAAGTAATCAGCTTACAATTATTCTCTTTCAAAGTAGGTACTCTCTTTGGCTAGCGATGCATTTATCCCAACGTTAATTCCTTGATTGGAAGCATTTCTGAAAGGGTTCTTTCGGAACGGCCTTCAGCTGCTCTGTCGTGACCCTCTAAATGTCGAAAAAGGTATCAAACGTTTTTCTTTTAGTGCAGTTTCTATTTTTGGTAAGAGCCAAAAGTCGCATGGTGTTAAATTCGGAGAGTTACGGTGGATGTGGACAGACAGGCTTAATTTTTTTTTCAAAGAACTCGCGTATCGAGAGGAAGGTGAGGCACGGAGTGTTGTTGTGATGAAAGAGGAAGCCATTGAACTTTTTTTCTGGCTTATCACGGACTCAGACGAGATGTTCAGTTCTACTCCAAGCTCTCGAATAGTCAATCGCCTGTTTGAACGAATCCGATCTGTCAGAGACGTCCCGACCCACTCGTTTTTGCTTTTAAATCGCTCCAATCATTAAAAGACAGTCTTCAGAGTCGGTTCATTATCTCTATATAATGATTATAACTATTTCTGAGCTTCTTTTCCACTTTTTCCCAACTAAAACAAAATGTAATATTAACACGTTGTTCGAAATCCATAATGTGCGACAGACACGGTAAACATGACGTTACTATTCCTATTCTGGAAACCGACTGACAAGTCACAACTTGTTTAACCTTAAAATTGATTTTCTGAAAGAATCAGTCTATCAGACTGATGCTTCAAATGGATATAGCGCCAGAAGTTGCTGCTATAAATATTCATTCACCGAATCTTTTTATCACACCTCGTATATTACTTGGCTACAGGTTACATGAGCTCATTGTTAATATTATTATATCATACATACAGAGGTGAAATGCCTGAGTGAATTTGAAACAATACAAAACTTTGATATACCTGTACAAAATTTTAAACAATAATATAATAACGTATTTAAAAAAGCTGTCGTATATTCTAGATATGAAAGATTTTCGTAGTTTTGGACAAAATTACTTAAAATCTTTCGCGCTTCAACCACTACAACACATGTCAAAATACATCACATTACCCCCAAAATATGTCAACACGAATCAACACTAAGATTTTTGTAGGATTTATAACGCATTTTGACAAGCATATTTTAAAAATTTATAAAGCCTTTCGTAAAAAAGGAACGCACTTACGTTTACGATTGTCGAATCTTGCTTCATAGTTTTTACGAAATGCGAATTCATTTTGATAATATAAAATGTAAAAATTGCGAATAATTCGTACATATTCTTTAGAGAGAGATTGTGTAGTTTTACATGCACTTTCGTAAACTTAATGAAAATATCGTAAAATTAATAAAAATACTTGCATACCTGAACAATGAAGTACAGCTACTATCTGTATCAATCAGTTTGCTACTAATTGGGTGCATTTCAAAGTAGAACTTGATCGACAAAACTTCAATTTGTAAGTCGGGCGTAATGACGGAAACTGGTAGAGTACCTACTTATAACACTAACAAATTATCTTCGATGGACAGATCTTGCTAATAACTTCATAGTTAAAAATACGCGCACTTAACTATGAAGTTATTTGTGCATGGTAAAAGATAAGTGTGGAAAATGTTATTTTTAATTTAGGTATAATAAAGGAAGCAGGGGAAGTACAATCAGTGGAAATAATTACAAACGATTTGTTCGACTTAATGGATTTAATTCGATTAATAGAATTTTGAGGAATATTACCAATATTTCAAAGGCATGTATGTATCTATAATAAAAAATAACGTGAGTGCATATAAAAGAATTTTTCATAACATATACAATGTAAAATAGACATCGATATTTTAACGTCAATGAACGCACATCATTTAGATTTGTTATTTTCTGCTATTAAGCAAGTTGGGACTCGAATTAAATCCTCAGCAAATTTTTAAAATTTTTAAATGAATTCTGAACATTTTTTTATATTCAGAATAAACTCGCAGAAATTGATAATTATTCTTGTGCGCATGTTACATTATCAATAACCCTTAGCGTTGAACAATTATACTGAATGGCTCACGTAGCGAACAATATTTCTGTGGAATGATTCATAAATCCCTCAAAACCAAAATAGAATAACTTCGACAGCTATACAGGGTGTTTCCCACTAGGAGGTCAATAGAGCAGGAGGTGATAGTACTCACCTAGACGAACCAAAAATTGTATACCAGGGGGGGGGGGGGGGGCATCTCAACCGTTTAGAATTTACAGGGTGATTAAGAAAAAAAGCTAGTTTTTCACAAAATTTGAAGCATACAAAAATCACAGCCCACTATCATTGCTCAGGATTTTAAACAACATGAAATATGATTTTACGAGTAATCGTAATAAACTCAACTGGTTTCAAATGTTTTGCTAAAAAAAAAAATCAGCTTAATTTTCAGAGCGTTCTGTTTTCAAAACTGATGATTTTAATTTATGGAACAGGTGATTTATTTAAGCTGAAATATAAAACTTCAGCCGAGATTGATCGTATCTTTAAAGCGAACCTCTTAACTAGACCAGAAAAAGGTTTTCTTAAAAATACTATCTTCCAGCCACCGAAGTAAAAGAAATAAATAAAGAATATAAAAGATTTGTCGCCTTTTTTGTCTAAGCAGGATAACACATATTTTCAGGCTTTATTTAGATTAAAATAAATTAATAAATTTTTGAAAAAGTTGTTATAATTGATTAAAGCAGAGTCTATTCGAATGCATTCAGTTAACTGAAACCATAAAATAACATTAATATTTATTTATTGGATCTCCTTTAGAAAATCGTACAACAAAATTATTAATTAACAAAATTTATTTTGGCATATACATTTTTCCTTCAAGTTTATATTAGTTAACGATAATTATTATACAATACCTAGTAATTTGAATTTTTTATCATTTAATTGGAACATCAATGAAACAAAGTAAAGCGAAAAACTTCTATCATACAGTTTTTATTTTTGAAGGCTTAAAATTTAAAAGCTGATTTACTAAAATCAATAAAATAATATGAAATTACTCTAAGAACTTTTGTGAATGAAAAAATTATTTTCTAATTTTTAGTGTGGATTTAGAAGCAGTCTTTTTTAAAAAAATTTTTTTATATATATATTTTCTGATTTTATTTGATTATAGTATACATTTTGACTTTATTAGAGCTATAGCGGGGAGATCTGAGCTCGGGGTGGGGGGGGTCCCTGTATCCGCCACTGACCATGACCCAGATTTATATCATACGAAACCACAGCTAGTCTGCATTTTGGAAATAAGTATAGTAAAAAATACTATTTATACAATTTTTCTCCAAATAAAGCAAGCGAATATAAGTAAAAAAAATACATATAATAATACAAAATACACACAGCTATTTCATTAATTAATTTTATACTTAATAGAACACTTAACTTATATATGTATTTAAAGTATGAGTCACGACTTGTTTAATTTTTAAATATGCAACTTTCGTTTTTTTCAATGTACACATTCTTCTGCAATAAAACTTTACAGTAACATTATTAGACTTATTCAGTACACCACATTGTGTTCCATCACACTAGAAAAAATAAATAAAAACAATTTGTTTGTTTGTTTGTATAAAGATGCGTGCAAAATATATGCCCATTAAAGGTTCAACCCACCAGCACAGTGGACCTTCTCCAACCAAACTAGAGTGTAAAAATAACGCTAATAAAATGAATTTAATTATTTAATTGTAACTTAATTACAAATATATAAAAACAAAAACATAGAAAATGACTTGCTCCGTCCAAGATTCAGAAAGCCTATACCAAGTAGAAGTTAATCTATGTTTTTAATGAAAATGATACACTGTATGCAATCATTTACACATACCCTTTGTTATATTTTCTAAATAATTAATTAATTGCAAATTAATTGAAATTACGGGGGTTGCTAATAAATAAATTTTCTATTCTATTTTGTTCTACCTTTTTCATAAAAACTGCAACATAAAAAATTTTTGACAACACAATAGCAACATGAAAAAATATAAATTGACAACTTACTGAAATTAAAACTAAAATTTTTATTACTCGAATTGATAATCAAATAAGAATAACAATTCAATAATTACCTTGCCGCGAACATCTCACTTCAAATTTTCATACTGAAGTTCAACAGTTGATAGGCACCGTGGACGAAGTAATTGACTGGCGTAATTTGTAATTTAACACAAATTGCACGAAACTCAATTAAACAAATTAAATAAGATAGAATTGATGTAAGACCAATATTTATGATACCCTAGATAAACCGGGTGCTGGGACCCATAGAACGGCAGAGATTTAGATATGTCTCGCTCCGATCAGTCAAGCATGCATTTGGCGTCGACTGAGACTTCAGAAGCAGAAATGGTTCTGGAGGGCGATGATTGTCGTCACAAAATCAATGCGAGTGTGAAGAACACCGTGGCATTAAGTCAAGATGGCAGGGGCTCACGTAAAACCCCAAGGATTTCTGTCCTTATCTACTACCCTAGATGAATGCCCATATGTAATTTCTATGGCCATATGTGCAAGTTTGATTTTTGAAGTAGTTTTTCACATTGTATATCTCTAGAACGGTTTGTCGGGCAGTAAAAATAAGTATAACCAATTTGACAGCATTTCATATTCTCAAGAACTTGTTTAGGACTAATGGCAACACCAAGAAGGGGTTGCTCGATTTACCCTATTTTCGAAATTATATTTGGCACTTCTATGGAAATACAGGGTACAAAACTTTAGCTCTCTACGTTGACGTGCTCTCAGCAGTGTCCAAATATATAGTGAAAAACGAAATTTTTGGAATGGCAACCCCATGAAAGAGTTACCCGATTTGTCCTATTTTCGAACTTAAATTTACTGTTTTTTTTTGTAAAGCCAGTGTGTAAACTTTCAGTTTTCTCAGTACACACGTTCGTGATTTATTGTGAGAACAGAGAGGCGGACAGACGGATGAGCGAACGGATGGCCGGACGGACCGACGGGCAGGCGGACGGATGGACCGACAGAAGGACGAATAGACGGGCATGCAAAAATCGAAATAAGTTTTAATATTAGCAGTGTCCTTTTTTGTCCGCAGAACGGAGCGGAACAAACGATACACAAAAGAACGCCTCATACATTTTCATAGAAGATTTAAATGAAGCCAACAGTACAAATAGTTCGCTTCAATCGACAGAAAAATTTGTTCCTTCCAGTATATGGGAGTTCTAGAATAAGGTACACAAAAGGACGCAGCTATTATTCTTGGGTGCCCAATGCATTTTGCTCTATCATCATTATTTCTATGTGTTACAAACGGAATGACAAACTTTCATCATTTAGTGTATAAAAACAAAAATATACATGTAAACAAGAAAAAGTTTACATATGAAATTTTTTACAAATATTTTAATTTCGCATAAATTATACCTTTCTTAGAAAAATTAATTACACTTTATCAAAAGCGGGCAATTTATAACTTACCTTACCTGTAATTTCAATCAGAAATGCACAAAACCAAGACAAAAAAAAACTCGTGAAACGCAACTGTTGAAATTCGCGCTACTTTAACACTTCTAATTTTGTCAACCTTGAATAAGAAATGTGAAATTGTGGTGTTTTCTAATAAGAGTGGAAGAGATCCATAGCATTTACGTTTCACATAGGAATCGTTCATAATTTACGACACTCGACTACCAGAGTAAGCTTTGTTAAAACAAGCAAAACACAATATATATCTGTGAAAATTTTAAATATAGAATGGTTCAGGTAAATCTAATGGCAGTTCTATAAGAATTTCTAATATGAAACAAATTCAGCTGGCTGCTGCGAGTATATATAAAGAGCGTTTAAAGTTTTGCATCTTAAGAAGTGTGAACAACAAGAAGCAGCAAGTTAAGTTTTTTTCTGAATTATTTTAAAACAATTTCATATATCAGGGCCAAGGTACAGCCATATGTTTATACAGGTGGTAATTTTGTATCTAGTGAAAACATACCAACCAAAGGGTATCGTGACTCCATAATGTGATTTCGAAAGGTGTACAAGATTTATATAAGTGGGACTGGGAGAATTACGAATTTGCGGGCTTTCTAACTTGGATATTTCCTATAAAAATTCGAACATGTAGTTTTCATCCCATTTTTCATGTGAAATCGTAGGATAATTCAAATTCGAATCAAATTCTTTCAATTATAAACGCTGTAGATTTTAATTTTTAGCTAATTAATTTTAGTGTTTTGACGTAAATATGTAACTTATTGATTATGAACCATTATAGGTTATGAACCATTTTAACTTAAAGGAATAATTTAAGCTGTTTAATAAAATGAAACCAGAATACATTCATGATAAGCTGTGGCGTATTGTGATAACTAAGTATGCTCTAGTTCTTATTACTAGATATATGCTAATTGTGACAGCACGCACGAGAATTCTGACTGAGTAGAAGTCTAATTGAGTGTTTTTGACGTGTATACCGCCTCTAGGCGGCGTTAAGGCACTTTCACATCAAAAATAAGAACAGAAAACCGAAAAACTAAATTTATTCCACTTTAAAACAAGATTTTTGTTCCAATGATTTATAAAATCCAGAGAAATAGGATAAACTAAGAATTTTACTGAGAAAATAGTTATATTTATTTCAGATTTTTAAGATACAACACAACTTTAATGTTTTATCGGCCGAAAAATTCGTCCGATAATCATAAAAGTTGTGTTTTCTTAAAAATTCTAAGATAAGTACTATACTATTTTATTAGTAAAAATATTAGTTTATCCTATTTCCCATGATTTTATTAATCATTGGAGCAAAAATCTTGTTTTAAAGTGGAATAAATTGAGTTTTTCGGTTTACATTTTTTCGATTCTTGTGTTTGATGTGAAAGTGCCTTTAGTGTTACAAAATATTTATTTTACGAAACTCATAATACAAGGTAGTTAAGTTTCTTGCTATATTTTTTATTCTTTATTTAATATTACTATTTGGTAACACAATTAGTAAATATACAGATGAAGAACGCATATCCGAAAAATCAAAACCTTAACAACATTTCTGGTAATTAAGTTGGTTACCTACGACGAAATTTGTAGCTAAGAAATGTTGTTGTTAACAGAAAATGTTCCTAGTGTTCAGGCGCACACCCAAGTTTCTACCTTTCACCAGAGCAAGGCAGAAATGCTTTAATCATAGACAAACTAATGGCATACGATGCCTGGCCAAGTAGACCTAAATCAGCAACACTTTTCTCGCATATAAAATCGACGATGCCCCGACTTCACTTGACGTAACCCAAGGATGAAGGCAGGATCACAATTGCAGTATTCGTAAGTAAATTTACTTAAGTATAGCGAATGCTCCTTTTAAATTTAACAAAAATACACAAATTAACTTTAAGGCGTAAGGGGGGAGGTTTCGTTAAGTTTACCTAATTGTCAAATTGCAGTCAGTAAAGGTGCGGTAATTGTCGCTCTTTCCGTAAGGATGTGATGTGTCAAACAATTAAATTGTTGTTAAATGATTAAAAAGTGTAATGTAAAAATTAAAGTGAGCAAGAATGAAATTGTAAATTAATAGAAAGCACAAACCTTCGATTAAATCAACTTCCATTTGTTATTTTTTGTTTTTATTTTCACCACTTTTTAAAATTGCAAACACTAAATATCAAGATAACCCTTACGGAATGTGACATCTATTTAGGTTAAAAATATCAATTTTTCGTAAATAAACCTCAGCCTTGTTAACATCTTAAATTTCTTTACGGGAATTGTGGTCCAGCCTTAAGCCAACAATGCATTGTTCGAATATAAAATCAACGATGTCTCGACCCGATGAACGGAAGGTTATAATTGTTTCATAGAAATTTACTGGAAATTTTTTCCTTCGAATTTTTATGCATTGGGCCAGGCCGACAACAATTTTTATGAGGGTAGACGAAAATTTGTTTTTTTTTTTTAGAAATTTACAAAAAATGTTTCGGTAGAATTTTTATACATTTTGGTGGCAGATTGGAGTTATTTTCAGATAAAATATTTTCATTTGAGGCCTTTGTCGGCCTGCAATAATTGCCAATAAGCATTAATTTCTTTAGCCGTTGTCAGCCTCCAATAATGCATAAAACTTCTAAGGAACAAGCTTCCAGTAAATTTGTAAGAAAGAATTGAGAACTCCCTACATCAGGGGCCGTCGGATTCACTAACACGGAGAGCTATGAAGTTGTGGTAACGAGAGTTCATTTGATACTTAACTCTCCACTCGGAATTCTGTAACTCGGAGAATTTGTGTTGAGAACTACCAAACTCTCTATTCCACTCGACAAAGTTCTCGGCTGTTTTAGTTGTGGAGAAGTAATATTTCTCAACTGACAGTATTGGCTGCTTTTGTTGTGTTTTGTGAAGGTACGTAGGATTTTTAAATTAAATTATGAATTCACTGCATATTTTTCAGCATATTCTACAAACATATCCTATTCTCATATTTACAAAAGCAAATTATGGAAAACCTTCCAATACTTACAGAGAAATATGGATTTTAGTCTCTCAAGGTACCCACTAAAAATTTTAAATCAAGCGAAAATGGTGAATTTGGTCGTCTTCTAGTACAAAAGAGATGCTATAAAAATTTTAAAGCACGTTAAACGTTGTACGTAGGATGAAATCACATATACATTTTGTCCCCATAATTACATATGTAATTAGTTTTTGAGTCCGATAAATAGTTTTGGACATAACTGCAAAAGAAGTGAATCAGTCTTTATTAAGATGAAAAAATGGCCGTTTTTTGGTACAGAAATGGACATACTCGTACTTATTTTCAACTCATCAATATGAAGAACTGGTAGGTCGTGGAAATTCACTTTTCATGATAAAAATGTACACAACAGAGTACTAATGGATGTGAAACAAAAAACGGAAGAAATATATGCAAAATATAGGAACTGTGGTGTATATGACCCAAGTGCGAAAAATCCGTCTTTCGGCGGTAAAAACTCAGTTATGATGTTAAGATTATAAAAAACAAACAACACGACTCGATTATCCGTTCCTCTCTCTTTAATTTGATACCAAACATGACGAATGTTGAACAACCCCCAATGAGAGGTGCTCTCGTATATTTTTGTTCTCTAGACCCGAAATCCGTAGGAAACAACTCCAATGCTCTACAACCCTCCTACACAGACTTAGCTCCCCAAGTATGTTAGACAATCGCGGATGTAGGTACTTCTCGGTGAAAACGAAAATTCACATCTCCCAAACTCCCCAACTCACCGTGTTACATAATCCGGCTCCAGGCTCGAGGCATCGTCGATTTTATATTCGAGCGAGACGTTAAACATATTTAATTGATTCGCAGCATGTATCTGATTTCCGGTTTCCAATTTTCTTATTCGATTCTTTATCTGAATATTTACTTATTTATGATTGTATTAAGTGCAATAGAAAAGGACAAGTTATATCTATTGGATCTGACAGTAAACAACTTTAGGTTCGGAGAATCGTTGTTTCTGGAATGGTTTCTTCGAGATGGTTCTCTGCAATTTTTAGAGTATAAATGCAGCACATTTTAGCGCCAGGGACGAGTCTTGTCTTAGACTGTGAAGTTAACTCAAGTTAACAGGAGAAAGTTTTCTATTTGGATTGCGATAATTTTAGGTATCGCTAGTACTGATAATTAAAGTAGAGTTGATTGATAAATTGCTTGTGAATGCTATAAAAGTAAACAGTAGTTTGCAATAAAGATAAATTTTGAATTATATTACAAATATAGTGTTTTTAATAACGAACCGAAACAATATGTAAAGAATACGACAGTATCCGATCTTTGTGGACTTCCAGCTATTTTCCATACTTTCCCCACGCAAGCTCTCTGCTTATCGGTGTGATAATGTATGAAGTGTGATGTGTTTGAAAAGCTTGATTAACTCAATTGATTAACTAAATTAATTGCTGTCCGATTATTTATATCATATCACAGGATATAGCTAAGTCCATGCTCATGTTAGTTCTTTTCTGGGATGTGTTATCCTAATGTTCTTGAATTTCCGATGGGTAATCCTCTTATATAAAATGAACAAATATAGCTGTACAATCTACCTATGCAGCATTCCTTAATTCATGAGATCTAGCATAATGAATTTCATTCTGCCCCAGATCTGAATGCTTGATTACTAAATGCCTGTTTTTCAGACATGTCCTCAGATGTCCTCTTTTGGTAGCGTACGTAGGTAGGTAGTGACAGTATATCCGCCTCACCAATGCAGACTTGCGAAATGTTCTCGCAGCATTTTTAAATCGGCATGTTCTCTCAAAGCTTGTGTTACTAATAATTTACACAATTCATTAACTTACAGTAACGTTAACTCCATTCAATTATATCATGTTACGCCTCAGAGTGTAGCAAGAGTAATCAATCAACTTGATATTAATAAAACCCTGGTCCTGATGGTATACCAAATATATTTTATAGAAAATGTGCTTCGACAATTGCGGAACCTATTAGTGAATTATTTAATATATATCTATAAGGATATATCCTACGATTCTGAAAGGGTGTTGCGTTACACCAATATTTTAAATCAGGAGACCCTAAATTAATTTCCATCTATAGACCAATATCAATTTCAATCAAATATTAATATTTGAAAAA
The DNA here is from genome assembly GCA_963930735.1 of Dioctria linearis. Lineage (NCBI taxonomy): Eukaryota > Metazoa > Arthropoda > Insecta > Diptera > Asilidae > Dioctria > Dioctria linearis. The sequence goes on from OZ005741.1 coordinate 274,196,359, forward strand.
ATTACATATAATCAACTATTCCCTCAATCTAAAAATTTGATTAACCAAAATCAACACGGTTTCTTTCCGGGACAATCTACAACCTTAAAACCTGACTACGTTCACAGTAATCATAGCGGTTGCATTGGATGAGGGCAAGCAAGTGGACTCTATTTATAAAGACTTCTCTAAGGCCTTTGATAAGATTCAAAACTGAGAAGTACTCATTAAAATGGCCTCCATAGGCTTCGGTAGAAACACCAGTAAATGGTTTTTCTCATATTTAGATGAACGACACAGCGTTGTAGTTGTTAAAAGGTTCGAATCACTGGTCTTTAAAGCAAACTTCAGGTGTCCCCAGGCCTATTTATCTTTATTATTTATATAAATAACCTTCCAATAAAACTGGATTCCAATTGCCTGCTCTACGCAGACGATGCTAAGATTTTTCGCGTTATTAGTATTTTTGAAGATTGTACTCGATTGCAAGAGGACATAAGAAAGGTTGAGAAATGGTGTGTCGAAAACTATTTACGATTAAATATAAATAAATTTAAGCAAGTTTCTTTCAGTCGCAAAATGGACACTATCAAATTTGCATATAAATTATGTAGTACCGCATTAGAAAGAGTTTCTGAAATTAAAGATCTGGGAGTGGATTTTGATGATAAATTTTTGTTTTCTTGTCATATTAATTACATTGTAAGTAAATCCTTTAAATTCATTTTCAGAACCTGTAAATATTTTAAAACATCTTTCACCCATATTGCATTGTTCAATTCCTTAATACGACGTTTATTAGAATATGCGACCCCTGTGTGGAAACCTTTTTATAAAACATATATTGAGCAATTGGAACGACCATTAAGGAAATTTACAAAATATCTTATTTTTAAACGGTTTGGTGTAAGTGCATTGGAATATCCTATAAGGTTAAGTATACTTTTAATTACATCTCTTGAAAAGCGTAGGATGTACATGGATGAAATATTTTTGTACAAAATCTTACATGGTTATCTGAATAAAAAATAAATTTCCATATACTCTCAAGACCATCACGAGTCCCGACTTCAACATTCGGTTTGGCGACTGCTAAAACAAATTTAAGAACTAAATCACTACTATATAGAACTCAAAGGAATCACAATGTATTTTTTTTAATCATATAGACATTTACGGTCAGTACAGCCTCTATTAATTTAAATATTTGATATTGAGTAAGATATAGTGTATTCCTTCGACCTGAGACGACTGATCATTCTACTCCCACACTTTTTAATATGTATGTATTAAATATTAGTTCTTTGTTGAATTTACATTTACATTTTAGTCATTGTGTAGTAAGACAAAATTTATTTTATAATGTGCCTCAATGATCATAATCTGAGTTTTTTTGTTTTGTAAGAATTAGTTATGTTTTCATTTTATTTATTTTTTTACGTTTTGCTTTAGTACTTTTAGAATTTTTGCTTTTTCCTCTTCTTTTCTTCTCATATTTTCATTAGTTTTTTTCATTGCTATTTATCAATCAATTAACTTTCCTATAAATAAATTCCTATGTTGATTAATTAGAATTTACTTTTTATTTTATTCTTCTTAATTTTGTATTACTTAATTTATTATTTTTTATTTAAGGGGTAACGCCACTGTAAATTTTTTGAAAAATCGATTTTGTTTTTATTGGCTTAAAAAATAGTTTAAATCCTCTAGAATAAAAAAAAAGGTCCCGTGCCAGAAATTTTTGTTTTTCCTTTGAAAATGGAGGTCGCCACCAAGCGCGTCAAACTTGCTCCGAAACGACTACCTGAAGCCTGAAACACAATTGGAGCTTTTCTTCTAAAGCTGACTGAAAAAGCCGAATTGAACACAATTGACCTTTTTGACATTTGCAACTTTAACTTGTTTATCGGAAAACTTTTATTTTTACCTTCATTTTTTTTATTTTTTCCAATAAAAAACTATTCTCAAAACTTTCAACGCGTTTTTCTCGAAACACGGTTTTTCAAAATGGCACGCAGCATAACTCGAACAATTTTCATATTTTCGACTTGAAATTTTGACCAAATGTGAACATTAACATTATCTAGAGAATGCCGTACGGGATTTTCAATAACTTTATTTGTTGATTTTTTATTAACAAAAATCCTGCCGTTTTTTTCGTCAAATATCAAACTTTTTTTTCAAACGCGCGCCAAATTTACAAAAATTAATATTTGTAAAAATCCGTACGGCATTCTCGCTATAAGCCAGTAGATTAATGGTTTTGTTTTGTTTTGGTCTAGATTCAAATGTGCACCAGTGGTGCTGCGTGTCGCGGAGCCCTGCAAGTAAAACATGTCCCGGGAAGATGGGTGTGGAGCCGCCATTTTGTTTCTTTTTTCGCTGTCAAAAAATGTATCAATAAAGTTCAATGTATGTTTTTTTCAAACTTCTTTAATTTCGCGAGCAAAAAAATTTTTTTTTAGCCTTTACAGTGGAGTTACCCCTTAACGGTAGTTTGTAAAAAGGATACCGACTAGCAATTCTACAAAGATTAAAAAATTTAAAAACGAATTGAGACAAAGCAAAATACTAGTACTGGCGTATTGTATATAAAGCATTTTCTACTTTGTGCTGAAATTTTCGTTTACATCATGCTGTCCTCTTTGAATTCAGATATTTCAGTTATAGTAATCTGTGCAATCAGAAAATTCAAATAATCTTGTCTCGAATGCATTTATTGTAGTGCCTGAAACATAAATTTTTATTAAGTCTTAAACTTCTCAAAGACGATTTCTCTAAACTGGCGATAGTGGCATTCACAGCACAACAATCCTCAGACGGAGAGCTGTCTTTTGTTACAAAAATGAAAGAAACTTAATTTACCCGTTTATTTTATTTCATATATATTTATAATATATATAGTAAGTACGGCGACGTCTTAAATCTGCCAAGTATTAGGAGTAAATGAGCCCTGAACCTAAGCAATTCATAACCATTTTCATATCAATTACAATGACAGCAACACCATATTATAAGCCCGGTTCTCACGAATCTCATTCTATTTGCAACAATCAGGAAATGTAAGTACTGCCATCTTCGCCGGGCATTTACCAACTAACGATAACAGATTGTAATACAATCAGCTTCTGTGCAGTTGACCATGAAATATCTTAAAATCGTGTCAAAGAAACGTAATCTACTTGCACCTCCTTCATGACCGTTGTTGCATTAAATTATGCCGTGAATAAGAAATTCCAGAACATTGCTTCGTTTTAAATGCTGCGCCACCCTGGCAAGATCAGACCTTGTCCGGGATAATTAATTGCCCTGGATCAGCCAAAAGTTTATCGCTCAACGTTTATCTGAACAGTAAATGTGCGAATCATTCTCTGTTCGCGATTAGATAAAACATTGTAACGTTCCGTATGGGCGAGTCAAAGCGCAATTGTACGAGACCATTGTGGGGTCTTATTTAATTGAATTGAATGACTTGGACTCCTTTGTTGATTCATCATGAAATCAAAACCGCGTTTTGATATACTACTTCAATATTTCACTTAAGAATAACAGTTAAAATCTGACTGATGTGACTGAGGAGATTTGTGAGGAAATGCAGATGAAAATTTACAGTCTGTACAATTAGTACCTAGCTTATAATATATGTAGGTAAGCATTGTGGGATTATCATTTTCCTAAATCAGAGGATTTCAAAATGAATTTAACGGGTAATTCGGACATTGGAATGTAGTACATATTGCTTGCTGATATTTTCTTGCACTATAGCTAAACTTCCTTAAAGTGATGACGCATCGACATCAGTAAAATCTACTTAGTTGTAGAGACTAGAGATTCACATCACATTTATGTAAGCCGCTCTGTGCAAGTACTGAAATTATTGAAATTCTTAATTGGCACCATTGCCTTTAATTAGTTATCGTTGATATCTGCCATTTAATATTTCTTCGTGTTATTACTGATAGATCATATCAAAAAATGCGTAGATTTTTCTGGAAATTTACACAGAGAATCAAAGTTTATCTTTCATTAAATAAATTTAAAAAACTGTGCCACTTCAAGCCAATAAAAACGCCATGTAATTATCTGATGGAGTTGAAATATTTATGTTGTTCGGCGGAATTGAATTAAGATACTTCATTTCATTTTCATTTCATTTATTATACAAATAAGCGACTCTGCACAAGTAAGAATAAATTCTTTTAACTATGTGTAGGAAATACAACGTAAAATTCATTATAAACAACTCCCGAAAAATTAGCATTATAAAACATAGCGCAAGATAAAGTATAATTCGTTATATGTATTAGTTATCAAGGCTACAGCCAAGGAAAAAATTAACATTATAAAAAATAATAAAACAATAAAAATATAGTACAATACTATGGCTAGTTACAAACTGATATAATAATTAAAAATTATAGTTTTGAAACTGTTGCACTCGTGTTGTCTGCGTGTTTGTAGAGGTAGGCAATTCCATAGCCTTAGCTGCATTTGCGTAGCTAAAAATTAATGTCATTGGTACTAGGAGTATTAAAGAATCGTTCAGATTGAGTAGTGGTAACTTTATCAGCAAGGTATCGAAGAGCTGATCCAATTAGTATCTTATTCAATAAAATTACATGATGGTACGGAAAATAAAATTAAATGGAAGACCTAACAATTGGTTTAGGGTGGAGAGACAAGATCGTAACGTCTAAGACTATTAACAAAGCGCGTAATGGAATTTACAGCATCATTCAGTTTACGAGTTGAATGAGAATCAAGATGCCTATAAATCTCACAACCATTGCCAATAATAGGAAAAAGTACTACTTTAGCCTATCTTAGGCGAGTATTTAACGGCAGAGAAGATGATGATATTACTAAGCGCCGTAGATCACCACATACCTTCCCAACAACGTTATCTACATGACCTGTCCAGGAGAAGTCTTTGTTGAATATTACACCCAGATTGTTTATCTTATAACAAAATTGGATAGTAGTGTTATTCAGAGTAATATTTGGGAAACAAGATATGTCAAGAGTATTCCTATATATAGCAATTGCTTTAGTTTTTTTTGGATTAAGAAGCAAACCATTATCAGTTGCCCAAGATTTAATCTTTCCAAGGTCGCTATTAATACAAAAAATTGCATCATCTACTAAACCAAACCTCCAAGATGTGTAAATTTGTAAATCATCTGCATAGAGATGAAAATAACAATATTTATTGATATTTGGTAAATCATTAATCAATAAGGAAAAAAGTAAGGGGCCAAGAATGGACCCCTGCGTACACCAGCTTTTATTGGAAGAAATCTGGAGAAAGAGGCACCACACCGAACTTGTTGAAAGCGATCAGATAAATGGGATACAATCAAGTTACCTGCCGATACAGAAAAATAAAAATAAGAAAGCAGTTTTATAAGTAAGAGCTGATGACTGATTAAATCAAATGTTTTAGTAAAATCAGGAAGAACTCAGTACGTAACCTCATCTTCAGTAATAGCAGCACGAATATCATCACTTATCTTGAGCAAAGCCGTTATACAACTATGTTTAGGTCTAAACCCTGACTGATAATAACAAAACAAGTTATTACGAAGTAAATATTCTCGTATTTGAAAATCAACTAATTTTTCAAATATTTTCGATAAATATGGCATTATGGAAATAGACCTATAATCATCAATATTGGGACGTGTGCATTTGGGTATTGATGCTACTGTGGCAAATTTCCAGCACATGGGAAAAACACATTGCAGTATTGCACTATTAAAGATTTGCATAAGATGCGAGACTACTGGTCGAAGCAGTTTGATAAACTTAGGGTGGACATCATCAAAACCAGGAGCATTAGATTTAACCCTATAGATCATCTCATCCACCTCACCAACTGTAACCGGTCTAAAAGTAAAGCTTCCTCCAATATTAGAAGATATAAAAGTACCCAAATTCACATTAGTGGAATAATGATCAGAATTAATAGATGCAGACAAAAATATGCGATTAAGTTCATTTGGACCATCGCGTCGTTCATATCATGATTTGAAATGCGATCAACACCAAGCCATCGAAGATTTCGCCATAGTATTGCTGGTAACAATTCACTATTGAATTTGGAACGATATTAGGTTGTCTTGGAGTTTCTGATTTTAGTAGTTACATTGTTCCGCAACCTTCTATAGTCCGCCCATGTATCACGAGTTTTGTAATGCTTCCAACGTCGATAAGATTCATTTCTTTGCCTAATCAGATCATTAATATGTATGAACCATAAACCAGGGACAACTAGTATTAAATATTTGCGCTTCTTTAAATGGAACAAATCTTTTAAAAAGCTCCAAAATAAAATACTGAAAAATATCAATCTTTTTATCAATAGAATTCTCATTATGAATTTTATCCCAGTTTAAGTAATCGGCTGCATTCAAAAGAGACTCAAGCTGAATATTACCAAAATCTCGATACAAGAAATTTGTATGAGCGGCACGAGACATTTCAATAAAAATAATATCATGATTTGAGAAAAGAGGAAAGGACAGTTGGTTAAAATATGTAACTTTGCCTAAGTCTCCGGTCAGGAAAACATCCAACAATGCTGAACTAGAGTTAGAAAAATGAGTTGGTATTAAAGAGTTTACAACATGAAAACCAGAAGAGATCACAAAATTGATAAGACATGAAGATGTCCTGCTACCAGGCAATAAATCACAGTTAAGATCACCACATATTATATAATGAGAATATGAATGACTAATAGTGAATAAACAAGACTGCAGGGAGCTAAAGTTAAGTATGTTGGGTGGCTTGTACACAATACCAACCAGACACTTTTCAGTACCAACCAAAAATTCAACAAAAACATAACTAATGTCCGAAACTGCATCAGAAGAGGTCACAAGCCGTGCACTCAGAAAACTACGAGCAAAAATAGTAACAACGCTCCATGCCGATTACGGTCTACCTACTCGAAAGAGTTTATAACCAATAACAAGCAATAATAATTTAATCTCATAGATTAGTTTCGTAAGAGCAAAACAAGAAATAATTCTATATAAGTAGCAAAATAAGACTAAATAAAATAGAAACAAAAAGAAAATTCATTAATGGTAAGCAATCCAGATCAACAATAATACTAGGAACTATTTGATACCGCTTGAACAGAGGAATTTAACGCATATAAAAACAAAAGCTCTAAAATTATTTGGAACAATTATTTGTTTAAATACTTGGACATCAATCCCTGATTATTCCATAGAGGTCGAAATCATGCACCAAGCTATCTCTATCATGTTCTAGCCGCTGCAGGTTGATTAAGAGCAGATTCGTCTGTAATACAAATCGCCTCATCGCCGATATTTTTACGGACATATAGAAGGTTCCTAATAGCTTCTGTTTACCATGCCGTAGTGCGCCGCGGTATAGTGAATAATTTCTTGTAGTCAGACTTTCATGTACATAAATGCGCTTATCAGATTACATGCCGATATCATTACGTGTTAGCGTACGATTGTTATGTTTCCTCTTGCGTGCAGAACAGAATCAATGTCATATTTTTGATGATTTTTTGAACGACAGATTTGGTTACTTTGTGGTGGTGAAATTTCGAGAGCCGAGTCAAAACCCTCGAGAATACTTCGCAAGCCATGAAACAGAAATCTATATGTGTGCGTGCTTAGTCCGTTTTCTAAAATGTTCTATATTGATACTTATGGAAAAGTGCTAAACATTGGCTTTATATATGCCATAGAGCCTAAACTACTATCCATAAAGGAAAATAGTCTTGAATTAATTTAAAGCTTGGTTCCTTACCTTCCAAAGGCTACACTTCCTATATACCTTACTTCACAAAATAATAAAATAGTTTTGATTACAAAGTAACCTTACCATTTTACGCTCAATACCTCTCAGCTGAGTGATAATTGCATGTGGGTATGTGCAGCCATAGTCCGAATCTGTAGGCAGCTGCATTCGATTTCAACAGTCCAAGGAATGCCATGACGGCACAGCGACATTACAATGATTACTAAGCTGAGAATTTTTGTTTGAGGAATCGTAGTCATTTGGTTAAGATAAACTTTTTTAAATAATTTTGTTAGGAAAGGTATGAAAATTTTATTACGGTTCGGAAGATAAGAAAGCAAGCTTAAGATTAACAGAACGCCATTTCTCTGTATGAATAGTAGTTTAGAGCGGAGGAGGTATTCAAATCAAACTTTTGTCACTTTTACATAAGAACACTGCAAATATTTTAGAATGTAAGGACTACGTTGGGCCTCGCATGTGGTAGGGAGGGAGTCTGTTTCATGGCTTGTGAAGTATTTTCGAGGGTTTTGGCCGAGTACAATCCGTTTACCAAACCCACAAGACGCTCACCTAGGACCGGATTCTGTAACTTGGAGAGTTTGGGAGATGAGAATTTTCGTTTTCCTCGATTAAAATTCGCTAACTCCCATTCGCGATTCTCTAACATACCTAGGAGTAAGGAAAACGTGAGAAGTGTCGAAATATTGAAGGATGGCTAACTCTGTGTGGCAGGGTCGTAGAGCATTGAGGTTTTTTCCTTCTGGTTTATGGTCTAGAGTACGAAAATATAGATGAACAATTTTTGGTGGGGAGGGGTTTTTGGGGATGGGGGTCGTACCATCCCCTCATTGGGGGTTGTCGAAAATAAGTCATGTTTGGTATCAAATTAAAGAGGGAGCAGCGGGTAATCGAGTGGTGAAGTTTTTTTAGTGATCATTTTAACTTCATAACTGACTTTTTACCGCCGAAAGACTGTTTTTTGCATTTGGGTGATATACACCGCATTCCTATATTTTGTATATATTTCTTCCGTTCTTTGTTTCACATTCATTAGTACTCCCTTGTGAACATTTTTATCATGAAAAGTGAATTTCCACGACCTACCAGTTCTTCATATTGATGAGTTGAAAATAAGTACGAGTATGTCCATTTTTGTACCAAAACACGTCCATATTTTCATCTTAAGAAAGACTGATTCACTTCTTTTGTAGTTATCTCCAAAACAAATTTTGGACTCCAAAATAAATTAGATTTCTAATTAGGGAACAAACGTAGATGCGATTTAATCCTACATACAAGCCTTAGAGTGAACATTTAAGATCTTTACAGCATCTCTTCTGTACTAGAAGATGACCAAATTGACCATTTTCGTGTGATTTAAAATTTTTAGCGGGGACCTTGAGACACCAAAATCAATATTTCTCTGTAAGTATTCCAAAGATTTCCATAATTTGTTTTTGTAAGCATACCTAAGATATGGGGTGAGTCCGTAATTTAATTTGAAAATCCTGGGTACATAGCTAACTTCACAATTGGGTGGGGGGGGGCACCCCGGGCGGCATTTTAAATATTTTTGTCTAAATTATTTAAATAAGTATTTAAATTTATCAAAAATGCATGCTGACCCGGGCAGTTCTTATCGACGTTGAGATTTCTAAGCTTAATCACGTATGTAAACATACATCAGCTGTTAATACTTTCTTTAGCGCCATTGTTGTTATTGTAAACAGAGCCCCCATCAGTCATGGACATCGCCAATACGGAAGACGAACGCATTTGTTATCTCATGGTGGTTGAAGCACAGTTAACTTAAAAACAAGTTTGGAAGTAAGAAGAGATTGCATAATATAAATGCAATTATTTATAGTTGTATTTACCCCCCCCCCCCCCCCCCCTTGTTTCTGATATAATGTATGTGTTGTACCCCTATGTATATTTCTCGGGTAATTTAAATTAATTAAATTAATTTTATTATTGTATTTGGTAAATTTTTTATATGAATAGGACACCCCTGTATTGCAATTTAATGAGCAATGAGATGAGCAATAAACATTCATTTCTTCTTAGAAATTTACAGAAAATCTTTCGGCAGATTTTTCATTTACTTTGGTGGTCGGCTACAGTTATTTACCGTCAAATTTTGCAAAATTTGATTTTTTTGCTAAATTTAACTAATTTTTTTTTTACAAAATTTGATTAATTTTTTTTTGCAAAATTTGATAGCTTCTGTCACTGATCAAGATGTTAAGCGCAGAGGAGATGCGGTGACTGTTGTAAAAAAAAACATTTGTTAAACATTTTCAGTGCTTTTTCAAAATTGACAATTGACGAAGAAAATATTGAAACTAGCTCAGACGCTAGAATATTACTACGATATTGAAAAAAAAAAAGATTGCTGATTGATCTTTTTTTTTTCAATACCGGCAAACAAAGGGATTGAATATCTATCAATAGCTGCGTCTTTTTATATTGATCCGATTCATTGAAAATTTCAAATTGATTTGCTTTTAAAAAATGTCTGTAGGTAGCTATGATATTACATATGAGGAGAATTATTAAATTGCATTTCAAACGTCAAAATAGAACTTGAATAAAATTTGGTTCAAATTTTGAAGTTTTCACCTTACAAAACCCTGGCGGTGTGATGATTTCTTATGAATTAAGAAAATCATGTAAATTTATAACTGATTTTGATACCGACGTGAATCGATAATCTCCTTTGATCCGGATCAGGAAAAAAGAACGTGGCTAATGTGATTTAAAACTGAATTCTTTAAGAAGGTATATCATTGTACAAAGAGACATCCTATTGAAAAAAGCAGTTACAACAGCCAAAAAAATATATGAAGGGTTGGAGATATCCACTGAGCGTCGAGTTAGAAGGAAAAAAATGATGAGTGGTGAAAATTTGCGTGACGTGAGGCTATCTTTAGAAGAAGAAATACAAAGAGAAATGTTTTTGTCATTGGATAGAGTTATCCAGAAAATAAAAGTATGGTTTGAGCAACTACATGTCCTTGCAGCATAGAATTCGTGCCTAATACCATCTAATCTCTTAAATGAAAATTTTGAATGTCAAGTAAATAACTTTGTTGACATTGACGAGGAGCAATTTCATATTGAAAGGAATAGGATTCAGAATTTTATGTCTCCACCTGATGTACAAGAGCAAGCAAAAGGTTGGAAAAGCGGGTAACGGCCTCTTGAATATTTAATATTTATCAAAAAATATAGGTTGGAAAACGCTGTTCCCAACATAGTAATATAACTAAGAATTTTTTTAACAATAACCATCAGTGTCGCTAGTTGTGAATGGAACTTTTCCAAATTAAAATTAATTAAAAATTAGGTGATTTAAGATTACGAAATCTAGCGATACTATCAATAGAAAGAGAACTAACAGATAATATAAATTTTGACAATCAGGTCTATCAGGAAATTCGATCGAATCAAAGTTTTTCATATAGCATTTCTTACTAGTAAAATTATTCACATCGAATATTCTTCAGCGCGAATCAGAAATAACTGGCAATTGCCTTTTATTGAATTTAGAACATCTTCGATTCAATTGATTGTATTAAGCAGTAGAAAATGCTGCTTGCAAAAATTCGATTCGATGTAGATTTGATCTAATCGATGTAGATTGATCGAATCGAATTCCCCGGTAGGCCTAAACATTCAGACCTACCGGGGAATTAGACTTTTATAATAAAAATGCAAGGAAAGTAAATATATAAATCAACATACGTTTTATCATTATGTACACAATCTGTTTAAACAAAATAAATAAATGGTTTTACTCGTTTATTTATTTATGTTCAATAATTGTTAAGAGTTAAGTTAGTGCGGCAAATTCAGCACCGTCCCCGGCGACAAAAGCTCTAGCTACGCCACTGTTCAAGCCTATCAAATCTTAATTCGAGAAAGTTCATCGAGGTACGAGGATATTCGCCGTGGATTGAATTGAATTGAATTGGTTTTAGAAAGATATATGGGTCTATTACCTCCGAATTGTTGTAAAAATAATTGTGGGCTTTTGGTGTAGAGAAGGGGGGGGGCGTTCGTAGCAGCAGAGTGATGGATATAAGTATAAAATAAGGAAAAAAGTTGGAATTGGTGTAGGGGAGACCGGGGAAAAAAGAACATCGTCATGAAAGTAACAGCCGAACATTGTATTTTTGTATATTTCTATAGAAATCCACAGTTAATGTGTATCTGGTAGGGTGATTATTTGCCTGTGCATTCCTGAAAAGAGTGGTTTTGTTACTCTCTATATTTTATTTCACCAATTTTATGTGATTTTTGGGTAATGATATATTTATTTAAAAACCATTACCGGGGACAAAAGTAGCACGACACCACTCAGAGAATACAAGTAAAGCTAGTAATTTACAATAATTTAGCATTTACTAATAACATATATTGAAAAAGAGTCATTATAACAGTAAAAAATATATAAAGCTGATAATATATTTGAATTATATTTTGTTGCTTTAACTTTGAATTCTGTTTTGTTAGTTTAACAATAATAATGGATATTTAATTAATTTTTGTAAAAAAGGAGAATATATTTAATCTTGCTTTTTTCATTTATAATAAAAGTTGATTCCTGTTGTTATTAAAATTATTTTCCACCTAATTTCGTTAAAACAAACAGCCGTACCTACTTTTGTCTGCACTACATGTTACTTTCGTCCTAGGCCTCTAGTATGAAAGTAACAATCGAAGTATCTCTTTAACAGCTTCATTTGGGAAACCGAACACTAAGTGCATTTTTAGCGGATTTTAACCAACTTTGTGAATATATAATATATTTAATTTTATCGATATTAGGTCTTAACAGCTGAGTCAAATGTGAAAAATGCTACTTTTGTCCCCGGTCTCCCCTATACCAATTCTTACGATACCCTAGATGAATGCCCGTATATAATTTCGTATGGTGAGTCCTCTGTGCAAGTTTGATTGTTAAAGTCGTTTTTCGCAACTATTTCTAGAACAGTTCGTCTGACAGTAAAAATTATAATTATTATAATTAATTTCATAGAATTTTACATTCTAAACAACTTTTAAGAGCAATAAAAATGCTTAGGATTAATCGTTTGGAATCTAGCATTCCTTGTTTGAAATAAAGCATTATTCGATTCGAAAAAATGTTAACTTTGTTTTACTCGGTTCAGTGGGAAAGGTTCCATTTGAGCAAGTAGAAAACGCTACCTTGCTCTCTTTGTGCTCGGTACAGGAAGAAATGAGTGTAATAATTTTGGTTGTTTGTCTGTTATAAAAAAGTCATTTTTGAAGACCCTTAGTGGCTGGTTTGTCGTCATTTTCCCGGGGCGGTTTAAAGATTCAGTCCGGCAATGGTCTCTTCTCTATTGAAAGAAACATTTGTTAACAAAATATTCATTTACGTAAATATATGCATACGCATCAGTTTGGGCTGATTTTAGACCCTTCCATCTCCAATTTCGAAGAAACTTTCAGTTTGTATGGAATACGAAAAGGTCTCACACAGTTCTTTGGCCCCGCCCCGCGACCCACACACCCCACGACCCACACAGACCGATGACCCACCCACCCGACGATAGAAGGGTCAGAAATTTTCGTGAGTTTACGGTGAAATGTCATTTTCAAAAAGTCATATATCGTGAATGGAGCGACCGATTTTTGTAATCCATATTATTTATTTCATAAAAAAATACAGCAACACCGAATGACAATGTTTTCCTTTTGTTTATTATAGTATATATATAGTATAGTGATTGCGTAAAGTGCGAGGAATTAAAATCCGTGTTCGAAGCAAGAATTAGGCTTTTAAATACTATTAATTTACTACTACTACAATAGCTCGATACTTGCGTTCACTATATACTTCCATACGCAAGTTTAACTAACAATTATTTTATTTCGTGAGATGATATGATGTGTTAGTACGTAAATGATTTGGTTTTATATATATATAATGATTCCGGTCACGATTATCGGATTTGGGATTTCGAATTTCGGGTCGCAGGTTTCTGGTTACGCGTCAGGGGTTTTAGATTTTGGGCTTCGGGATGCGAGATGCGAGCCATGGTTTCCTGATTTCGGGTTTCGGGTCACGCGTTTCTGGTTACGCGTCACGGGTCTTAGGTTTCAGATAGCGTCGTTTTCGTTTTTGGTATTTGGTTTTTCGTTTTTTTTTTGTTTTTCGGTTTTAGGTTTTCGTTTTACCTATTTCATTTTCGTTTTCATTCTCAATTTCTTTTATGTTTTTTGCATTTCTGGCTTGACGATTTATATGTATACATACATTACTCAATCATTAATATTAGAAACTAAATATTCAAGGATCAGATAAAACGAAGAGCATGATTTATTTATTTATAAATTAAAAATTAAAAACTAAACTGACTTCATGTGTTCGAGAGCTTTGCATTTAAAATTACCTAACGTGCCAGATTTAAACAACAATTTTAAATTTATTGCAGAAAAGTTTAAATCAAAATGGACTGGATGAAGAACTGGCGCTTAGATATCTGAGAATTATGACTAGGCACAATTAAATTATTAGCCCGACGGCGTGATCTCACAATCTAAAGTAGGTATATTTCGTATAAGTAGCTCCAAGGCCCAAGAGTCGTAGCCAATAAAATAAGAACACGAAAATAGAAATAGATAATAAGGTTACTACCAAGAATGGAGTTGGCATAGGGTGGGACATGGTCAAAACAACGGAGTCGAGAAACTACCTTATAATAGCTTTCGCCGAGAAACTACCTTATAATAGCTTTCGAAAATACTCATAGCCAAGACCAGAAAATATTTCGCACCAATAGGTAGAAAGAGGGACGAGAAACGTCCTAACTAGAAGTATGCGTTGGAGTAAAATCACTAGCCGCGCAGACTCAATGTTTTACAAAACTCTAACTTAACCTCGAATTCGTCCCCATATCATTTATTCTATTGTTGTGAAAAACACTCTCATCTGACTAAAATATAATTTTTCTATCGTAAGTTTCCTTCCTGTAACATTATTTTCTTTTAAATATTATGAATGCTTAATTTGGCCTTACTGTGAAGGTATCTCTAGCCTAATGCAATGATATTATAAATCATGTAAACATATGTTACACCCTGTCCCGAATATAATCCAAAATAACTCAAATCACTTCTTTATATAAGAGCTATGCATTTCTTTCTCCTCAATGAAAAATCTATTGCTAAACTATCGAAAGTTTTTTATATACAACTCTTATGCACAAAACATCGGAAAACTATTATTATTGTTATTATCAGACAAAATTGTTGGCGGGTATTAAAATGGTACATCGATAATGACCAGAATTTACATAATCCATTCAAAAAATCGTGATTGAGGAATTTAGCGCTTCGCTGAGTAAATATTTGTCACAGACATTTCCACATAGACAAGACATAAATCTAGCTGCAAAAACTTGAAGTGAATTCTTAATCAAAACTTTTAAAGCCTTAATGACATCTTCTTAGTTACAAGTAAAAGATTTTAAATTGTTTTTGCTTTGTAAATTTTCCGGTTTAATTTTTTCTATTTAAGATGCTTCGGAGGAATGATAAATAGTAATTTGATTGGGAGTGGAGTCGTAATTTAAGGAACAATTGAAACGATTGCCTGGCTGGAGCCGAGTACGGATTGGAATGCAGAAACTACTGTTTTAATTTCCACGTCCGTCAAATACCGCATATGTAGGTACATCATCTGAAGAACCTGTTCCAGGAGACATATCTGTGATTTTGTGACTTTTTCCGCTTTTCAAACGAGTAGGTACTGTCATTTACAAAGATTTCCAAAAGGTAGTCTAGGTAGGAGTAGAACCCCTTTAAACACATTTTGCCTATAGTTACTAATGAGTGAACATTGATTTATGTACCTATGGAGCAGAAGCCCATTGATGTTTAAATGTGACTTACGAGTACTGCTGGCGAGTATATATTGAAGACTTTTCCCGCAAACTTCTTTCAATGAAATTTGCAAGCCTACTCAGGTAATATGCCTTTTCATTTACTTGAACATTTTATAAATTCGAAGGATTTAATTTCCAATGTGATTAATGGTAAACGATAAGACTACTTTTCTCTGGGAGAGTAATGCGCGCCGAGGTGAAATTAACGCAAATAAATAGCAGTACTATACTAAGCCTGCGATTACAGCTTTTGCCTGTGGGATATAAAATATATTAAAGTCAAATCAACTTATCATTGGACCTCAACACTAAGTAAAAATTGTAGAAAATTTTTTTGTCGACTGCTGGCAAATAACGATGGATATATGCCTGCAGCCCACCAATCACAGGTAATTGAATCTTTTCGCCAACAATCAGATAATTGGATTCATTTGCATCGATCTCTTGGCTCTATTGCATAACGTGATCCCGGGAAACGTTCTATGCTATTGCTATAGGAGAAAACTACCTCAATTATATAATTTGAAATTCTCACCTTTTTGTTTGGACACTAATTCGCAAGTCATAAGCCATTTGCAGTGATTTCTGTTTTTTTCACAGACTGCTAATCGTGTCTGCAATTTGCTGTGTAATCGTGTTAAATTGGGCAAAAAAGTGGGCTCGTTTCTATCAGAAAAATAAACATTACCCTTCGTCGAGACTTTATCTTATGAGTGTGAAATTGAACAAAAAATGCTGCTCTGATCTATAAGTGAGTTAGGCAAGGTATTTCTGTTTTCAATGGATGCTAAAATGTTTGTTTTTTATTCTTGTTTAACACTTGCTCACTTTCCCTCCTTTCGGCGGAATCTTTCAATTTTATATTGATTTCGGAATATATTTCAGTTGGGTTTAAATTCAGAGATTTAAAAAAAATGTATTCTGGAAAAAGCTACTCCTAAAAAAAAGGACGAAAATATTTATTGGAGGGACACGTTCAAGTGGAGTTTTGAAGGACAAAATTATCCCATAATTGTGTACTAAAATTTTTAATATGATTAGGTACTATATTTTAAAAAGATTAATAAAAAATAATTATACTTCTTCAATTATTTATTTAAAGTGATTAATGCAAATAAGTAATTGAATTGTTAGCGACTTTGGGACTAATTTTGCGAATATTTTCAAAATAAATAATAATAAAAAAATTAGCGATGGATTTTAAGATCGTCTTGCTCAAGTGATAGGATACTTATTTTAAAGAAATTGGTTACCATACATTCGGAGAATTAATCGGTGGATAATGATTATAACGAGACTAAAAACAATGATTTAGTAAAAAAAGAAAAAAAATTATTTTCAATAGAATGAAACCTATTATAAAGCGAGCCTATTTCCTGTTATTTACTAAAAGTTATAGAAAGGAGTTAAAAGTAATTGTGCGGTGATTGAAGATTACATTTAATCATTTGACGGTATTTGAAAGAACTACCCTAAGTAGTTACAGTTTGGTAGTTAAAATAAATTGCGTCATTAAATGGCCACTATTTAATTATTAATAGCCGGTGACGGGTCTATCTAAAGCAAATTACTTTTTATATTCAAAACGACAGTCTATAACACGAAGAAAATAGAACAGCTGCTTAACGTTATCTCCTGCAAGTTTGGGATATTTACGGCGGGCAATATGTGCCATGAGCTGATTGGAAAGCAAGCTAATAGATTCTTCCGCTTATTTGATTTAAATGAAAAGGAATTTCTTATTTACTTCCTTTGGAGATTGTTGGAAAATCTTATACTCTTATACTCCAGAAGTCGAATTTAACTTGATTGCCTTAAACTACATTTTCAATTTGAATTCGGCCAGGTGGTCTTGTATCTAAACATAATCGAAAGCGGGATCTTTGTAACTACAACATTCCAAATTTATTCTTCTTTAATTTTCGCTAGTACTATATTTCAAATTATCGCTATTTTCTGTTTACTACGCCCATTTCAAAGCCTTAGACAAGATTCGCTCCTGGCGGTGACAAATGCCGTATTTATACCATTGACTATTTATAAATAGATGTGCACAGAATCATTGACGTCTTAGAAAGGCGATGTCGCTACGTGTCTTTCGTTTGTTATTTTTAGCTTTAGAACTTCTAATAAAAGATTTATTAATGACTGGTAAGGAGTTTGAAAAATTGTATTTTTACCATTAAATAAAAGTTTCAATCACATTTTTGGTAAGTAGCGACATCTCGTTTCTGAGACGTAAATGATTCTGTGCACATTTATATATAAAAAATCAATGATTTATACTCTACTACTCATTCTAGAAATATCGATTCTCCGAACCTAAAGTTGTTTATGTCCGTACTTTATACATAGATGCAGCTTGTCCTTTTCTATTCCACGTAATAAGATTCTCTGAAAATTGTTTATGTCCGTATTTAATTAGTCATTTCACGTGAAGTATACATTTCCAAAAGATGTCGCTTACCTTTTCTATTGCGTATAGCGATTTTAAATTGTTGTCTGCGAAGATCTATAAAAAAGTGATGAGAACTATGTTCAAAATCTCTTTTTAATATGGCAGTCATGAAGTAGGTACCTTCATAGATTTTATATAATTTTCGAACTCGAACAAAACAAGAAGCAGCATGACAATAAAGAAAGTAGGGCCGCGGTTTAAAACAAAACTCATTAACTAACATTATTTAGTTTTTGAGGTCAGAGCAATCTCAATCCCAGAATGTTTCTGGACTTTATTGACAGTCTAAACCTAGGAAATAACTAAACGGGGACTCACAATAGATCTTTCAGGTTGCAGTGAATACGAGACCATTGCTTGCATACCCCTCCACAAATATAACCTAACTTAAAGAGCAAGTTAATATATTTATCTTTATTAAAAATTTCCAAGAATGGTTGCTTTGTGGTGAACCTGCCGTGCCCCTCCTTTACATGCAATTGAATTTTGAGGTTTTAAAACCGCTGCTTCCTAATACTAAGCGTATTGCCGCAATTTTTAGAATTTTTCAGCACTGTCATTCGATACTGCTGTAGTTCAAGGACCACGTCGATAATAGCTCCTGTTGATGGTAAATTGCAATACCATGTTTGTAATTCACTCGGAATTATCCCCTTATTATAGATAAAAAAAATTCAGGACATTTTCCTTTGAAGTGCCTATTGGTAATAGAGGTCTGTATATAATAGAGTGGATGGTGTCTTAAGGGGGTATTCTAGTCTAGAAATTCGAAAAAATCGATTTTTTTTGTTTTCATATTTTCAAAGTTTAACTATTCAAGAATATGCCTACAAGAGGATTTTTCAAATTTGTATCTTTTATATTTAGTGTTCACTTGCATCCAGCTGCTAACAGTTGAATTCTAGCTTCCAAACCACGTGGACGTATGGACTTTAAGGGGTAACGCCTCTGTAACGGCTAAAAAAATGGTTTTTTCACGAATTTTTTTCTCGCAAAATTAAAGGTGTTTGAAAAAAACCTTTTAACGGTATTATCGGGCATACATTGAACTTTATTGATAAATTTTTGACAGTGAAAAAAAAATAAAATGGCGGCTCGACAACCATCTTCCCGGAACATGTTTCGGAGCAAGTTTGACGCGCTTGGTGGCGACCTCCATTTTCAAAGGAAAAAAAAATTCTCGGACGGGACCTTTATTTTTCTTATTCTGGAGGGTTTAAACTATTTTTTAAGCCAATAAAAAAAACGATTTTTCAAAAAATTTACAGTGGTGTTACACCTTAAACGTGTTTTTCTCAAAACTGCCTTTTTCAAGACGATGCCCACGATTTCTCAAGTTCTACTGGACCGATTTACTTGAAATTTTTTTGAGAGTCTTCTTTATAGACTTGTCTATGTCCGGAACTAGCCGCATCCCAAAATTTCAATTTTTACTATTTTGAAAAAAATCGAAAAAGTCAAAATAGTGGTACAAAAATTGCTTTTTAACTTTTTTAATTTTTTTCTGTATTCTTGTAATGTTAATAAATAACTGATAAAAATAAATGGATAGAAAAATATTGATTGCCTTTTTTTTACGGCACTTCAAAAATCACCTAAAATTCGGGCCTCTAGACTAGAATACCCCCTTAAAACAATCGATTGGAGGTCTGCAATGGCCTACAACAATTTTTTTTTATTTCGGATGTTTGATTGTATCTACACTGGAAACCGCAAAGACTTCATCTTTATCCAGTTTAGCCAGTTTCCGTGCAGATTTTGATTTCGATTTTTTATCAATTTTGAATCCAAAGATAGAAGCTCAAGAAAGCCATTTAATTCTAGAACTTCGTATATGGATTCTTGAACTTATTATACCCTAGATGAAATCTAAAGGGTATACTAAGTTTGTTATTCCGTTTGTAATACCTAGAAATAAAGGTGGCAGAACAAAATGAATTGGTCACCCATGCATAAAAATAAAAGTTATTTTGATTTTTGCATGTCCGTCTGTCCGTTCTCACGATACCTCGAGAACTCATGTACTTAGAGAGATGAAATTTTGCACATGGTCTTTAAAAAAGTAAAATTAACTTCGAAAATGGGACAAATCGGGTAACTCTTTCGTAGGGTTGTCATACAATAATTTCATTTTCACTACATATTTGGACACTGCCTGAGAACGCGTCAACGTAGAGCGTTGAAATTTTGTACGTAGTGTTTTCATAAAAATAGTACCTAAACATAATTTCAAAAATGGTCTAAATCAGGTAACCCCTTTTTGGTGTTGCCATGTTTTACTATGTTTTAGTGTATTGAAATGTTCTTCAGAATATGAAAACATATAAAATTGGTTATAATAATTTTCACTGTTCGACGAAATGTTCTAGAAATATACTCAAAAACCACTTCAAAAATCAAACGTGCGCAGATGGGTGACCATACGAAATTTCATACGGGCATTCATCTAGGGTATTATAAGAATTGGTCTTAGACTAATTCTAGCTTTTTTACTTGTTTTTTCCTCTCTTTGATTTTGCATTTTTAAAAATCCTTTTCCAATCGGTCATTGAAAACATATCTTTGCAATTTCTTTTCGTGCTCTGTTGCTGAAATCACAGAGCCACATTACGTAACTGATCCATTAGCAAAACAATACAGATAAGATTTTTCAGAATATAGAGTTGATTTTCTCGACTTTCATGAGTACCATAGTTCAAAATAGATAAGAAAGCAGATTCCTGATTATGGTATTAAGGCAACGATATTAATCCTACAGTTCCAACTTCGTTTCATTATCCCGTAGTAAATATTAATCAAGTTGAATTCTGATGCGTCGTCGACTTGAGAATCGAAAAGTTGTATTCAGTGCAAAAGCCTCGACAATAAATGGTCTGACGGTCTGACTAGATAATGGGAGACAGATATTTTGCTTTCAAAGATCCATGCAGAAGCTGTACACATTTTAAGAATATATAACTTGCTATTAAAATATTTTTTGCTAGTAAATTTCCTTACATAATGTTATTCTATGAACCGAAAGATTTAAATATGCTGACGAGCAAGAGTTAAGGCTTCATCACTTGTCCTATTTCCTTCTTGGAGATGTTTTACCACTCTTATCAGTTTCAAAAAAGGAACCACCTACATTTGCTGAAAGTGCAGTATTTACTTTAAAATTTTGTTCGTACTCGCTTCGATGCTTTGGCGTTGAGAATTTTCCATTTTGCATGTTGAGGAAACTGCTCTAATCCATCTTACTTTGATCGGCGTATTAGAAAAATTATTAGAACCACTATCAGGGTCACTTTGGTCATAGATCATAGATCAAGCCGACACCCTTTCAACAGGTCATAAACTCAATAACGTTTATCGTTTTAGTTCCCATTCAACAAGAACGCAGAAAACTATTTCTGCAGAAACTATTGTTGAGATAGAAAAAAACTAGAATCTACATTATGTACATTTTCTATTTATTTATTTAGAACTTCATCAAAGATCTGATTACTAAGTTTACAAAACAAAGAGCAAAAGGTATACATAACAATAGTAATAAAAAGAAAAGTAACCTTAATTAAGGTGATCTCTTATTCGACTTTTTGAAAGATGAAAGGCAATGCAATCAAACTGGTTGTTAAAGCGACGAGACATTGATGAAATCGGCTCGTGCAAACCATAGTTCGTATTATGCTGAAGCACGACGAAGCAGTCGTGGTTCGTCAAGGAGCGCACAGGAACAGATATATTGAAAGTATTTAAGATCTCAGGGGAGTTTATCACTTCTTGTATACACTGAAATGCAAAGACATCTCTGGAAGTTTTACATCTATTCTCAAGAGAATCTAATGGAAAGAGTTTAAACCTATCAATATATGAAGGCAGAATAATAGGGACGAATCTCCTCTACACAGATTTATATATACAGCATAGAAGAGATACCAGACAGGACTGGCATACTCTAAAATGGGTCTAACGAATGTGCAGTAAAAGATCTTCGTTATAAATGGATCATTAAACTTTTTTGACCATCTCTTTCAAAACCCCAGAGTAGCATTTGCCCTGGCCACGATTGAACTAATATGATGCCCGAAGGATAGACAAGTATTAAGGAAAACACCAAAATCTTTGGTTTTGTCAAGTCTAGTTAATACGCATCCTTCAAAAGTATAACTGCAGTTTAATGGCGTCCTTTTACGAGAAAAGGACATAGCAGTACACTTGTTGATGTTGAGACGAAGACATTTAATAGCATACCATTTATGAAAGGTGTATAAACCCAAATTGCGAATGCCACACTCGTTTTCATTAGAAACAATGCAGAAGATTTTGGCATCGTCAGCATAGCAAAGTATTCTTGAATTAGTCAAAATCAGAGATACGTCATTAATGAAAATAATAAAAAGGAATGGTCCGAGATGGCTGCCATGAGGAACACCAGATGTATTATCTATTACGTCAGAAAGAGCTTCGCGAAATATAAATCGCTTCGTACGATCCGATAAATAATAATGAAACCAATTGACAAAGACAGAAGGAAAACCAAAGAGTTAACTTATGAATCAAGATTTTTGATTGATTCAGTCAAAAGCTTTACTGAAATCCGTGAAAATGCAATTTGCTGAAATTAGTAAACTCTAACAAATTAGTAGTAGTACATTAACCTTTCATAAAGCCATGCTAAAAAGAGCGCAGGAAAGGCTTGTAGTGGATGTACAAAACATCGCTTCAAATATCTTAGCAATACCATTTCAATTAGCGACGGGTCTGTAGTTAGAAATGCCGCACTTATTACGCTTTTTGTGCAAAGGAATAATCAAAGAAAGCTTCCACTGTTTAGGAAAAACACCGCAGGTTAAAGATAAATTAAATAAATAAGACAAAATAGAAACGATGGACGTAGCATAATGTTTTATGAGCGTGGAAGGAACGCTATCCGGACCAATAGAAAAATTATCAGCTATGCTTGAAATGTACCTGAAGACAGACGCTTCATCGAACAACAGGTCCTTAGGTTGAAGAGAAGTCGTCGGAATCTTCGTCAAATGGATAAAATCATTATAACTAATATCACAGTGGTTATCACAGAAGGCAGTTTTAAAGAAGTAACAACCATAGCGCGGCATAGGTCTCCCTAGTCCTAACGAGTCGGAAAAATAGGGCTCTAAAGTCGCGTTCTGCATCTATCTGAGCACTTAAGGACTGCTATTGTGGATTAAAAGGTTTTATTTTATTTTATCGGACTTTGAAATAATATGCAGACCACATTTTATACGTAATTTGTAAATTATGTTCAGAAAACTGACATTCTGGAGGGGGACCGGTCCCGTTCGCCCCGCTATCGGTGCGCCCCTGTTAGATGATACGTTACAGGAGTAACGAGAGTACCATTGGGATGGGACGAAAATGCCAGGTCAAGAGATTTTCTAGAGTTACAGGAATTCGTCGAACTTGTAAAAAGGCGAGTCGTCTTGGAGCGAAGACCGGTTACATTGGCGTAGTAGAAAATGAGCGTTTCTCGTGAGCATGTCGAGTAGATAACTTTTTGCAGGCAATCAAAGAGCTCGGAGTGCCGACACGTGATGAAATATGTTTAAAAATCTCATCTTCAATGGTGTCCGGATGTACTCTAGAGACGGAAACCCATTTAGGAAGCCAGGCTGGCCGCAACGTAATAACATCTCCAACTGCATGCGAGGTATCATTGGTGGGGGCACTATTCGCACTATGCGTCTCGAACTTTGGTGGAAGCAAAAGATTCTAATTCCTGTGCGGAAGGGTTGATGATCCAGTAGTTGCTGTAGCTGCTGCAATTGCTGTTGTTGCTGCCGCTGACGCTGAGGCTGCTATAGATGTTGTTGTTGCAGGTGTAATTGTTGCTATCCATGTAGCTTCAGCTCCGGCTTTTGATACTGCTTGTTAGGGCGCGGTATTTGGTATTTATGGTGTCGTTGCTGCTACTGCTGTTGATGAAGATCAATATGTGATTTAGCATCTGCGGTTGCAGCGTATGATTTTCGTTCCGCTGCAGATTTTGAAACAAATTTTAGTGCTGCTCCA
The DNA here is from genome assembly GCA_963930735.1 of Dioctria linearis. Classification (NCBI taxonomy): domain Eukaryota; kingdom Metazoa; phylum Arthropoda; class Insecta; order Diptera; family Asilidae; genus Dioctria; species Dioctria linearis. The sequence goes on from OZ005741.1 coordinate 274,220,539, forward strand.
GGTCATCGCATGTTTGATTAGAGCCAGGAGAGAAATGAAAATGAAGTTGACGGTGCGAGTCAGTCTCGTTATTCCTATTACGACTTCTAAGTAATTGTTGTTGAAATGGAAGTTGATGCTGAGAGTTAATAGGTGGCAATGACTGAAGAGGTTCATGTAGTTGGTCATGTGATTGTAGCGAGTCCAACTTGTCCTTATGTTGTTAACAACAGCATTATTAGTGATTTTTTTTTTTTTTACTGGAAGAAGTCAGAATATAAATGTCCTTTTTAATGTCGTTTATACCAGTCTCTAATAGAACGAGAAATGGCCAAAGTGATAAAGGCTCAGATTGATCTGAGGACAGAATATTGGAATTTAAATAATTCACTGAGTCAGTTAGAACATTTAGTTTATGAAGCAACGACATAGACTTTTCAAGAATAACCTCATTATTTGATTGTAAAAGCGAGGTTAACGACTTTCTCCATTAATAAATTTCATAGACTTCTACTAAAACACCCCCACCAGCTCTTTTAGTGAATTTTTACATGAAAAACTTTTCCTTTACTTTAAATGTAAAGATGTAAAGACATTTTCTATTACAAAACACTTAAATGCATGCAAGATTTGGATATTGATGAGCTTTAGTCTCAAAGGAACAAAAAAATAAAAAAAAAACAAATGAATTAAAATCACTATTGATAAAAATATATTTAATGAGTTACTTTTAAACCAACGCACAGCATTGAAAAGCATTACTCTTAGTGGATATTATGCCGCTGATAATTTTTTTTAAATTTTTTTATTTTTGGTTAATTACCATTTTTTCCATCTCTGTATTTTCTTAAATAATAACTGCTTCTTTTATATGTATTAACTGAGTATAAACGAACTTGAATTTATTTTCTTATTAAAATAGCTGGATATTTATCAAATTAAATTAATCCTTTAAAACTTTAAAAAAGTGCACAAATAATTTTATTACTTATTTGATTTACCTTTACTTTTAATAAACTTAACGCCTAGGTTAAAATATAATGAGGCTACAATTATATTAGCATGGGAACATAAAAATGGAACTCGTTGTGCCACACCAAAACTCTCGATAATTTCTTCCCAAGCCATGAAATAGACTCTCCCACTTCTATACGGGAGCTATAACTTAATCCTGGCGTTGTAAAATGTTTGCAATATTTTTATGGAAAACTAACAAAAGATTTGAATATCTCACGCTCCAGTAAAATAGAGTTCTAATAATCTTATGCTTGCTTTCTTATCATCTTCCCAACCGTAACCAAATTTGTATACGTTTCTTAAACAAATTATTTAAAAAAAAATTATCTTAAAAAAATGACAACGATTCCCTAAACAAAAACTCTCAACTGAGGAATAATTGCATATGTAAATGTGTCATAGTCTGATGAAATCGAATGGATCGGATTCGGACTACGGCTGCACATACATGCAAGCAACTCTTACTCAGGTAAGGTAACTTTTTAACTAAAACTATTTTATTATGTTGTTAAGTAAGGTATATAGTAAGTGTAGTCCTTGGGAAGGTAAGGAGCCATGCTTATAATTACTGGAAGACTATCTTCCTGTGTGGAGAGTAGTTTAGGCCATATGGCATATACTATAAAATCAATGTCTAGTCACTTTTCCATAAGAATCAATATAAAACATTTTAGAGAATCCGACTAACATGCAACCATATGGCTTTCTGTTTTATGGCTCCTGAAATATTTCTCGAGGGTTTTCGTGACACAATATGAAGCGATAAATGTCCTTGACTGATACTTTTAGATATACTGGTAGCATATGGGGAGCCTTAAAATCACAATTTAAAAGAAGATTAAGAAAAAAAAAAGGATTTTAGAGAGTGGTATTATAGCTGTCGTAAAAAAATTAGGCTCGATGGAAAGATATTGCTTACAATCTGAAGCCCCTTTCATGTATATATTATAACAGTCACTATAAGTTCAAGATTTTTACATATTCTACGAATACCAGGTATATAAAGGAATAAAATTTTGTCGCTTTTTAAGCTTCGATCCTGATGAATTCGTTTTAATTTCTCAGCTATTTCTTCTAGTTCTGTCAGGAATTATGGCAATAATATTTCTGATAGTGTAAATAACATATAAAGGAGCTTATGACCAGCCTATTTGTGACTTATTTCACCTGACCCTCCAAGAATTCGTGAACATATATAGCTATTTGTATTTTGATTCAATTTTTATCTCATCGGTTTTCTTTTGACTTATGTCACACATTCACACATATTCACTCATTCCTATTATTTATTTGCTGAGCATTACATAATACAACATCAAGTACTTAGGAGGACCTTGCTCTCAAGATAATACATATAAAAAGAGCAACACTTCGCAAAGAGAATGATAATTTAAGAAAATGCAACCATTCCATAGATAGTGAAATGTTTCTTAAATCGTTTTATAAATGCATTTTCATTCAGAACGCCTTGCTGCAATTTTTTTTTTTCTGTAACAAGAAAAATTCATCTGCAACACAACCAAGTGTATAACCACCTGCCTGTAAAAAAAAAAACTTTGGTGTCAGAACCATAAAATTGCATTCACCTTTTCTATTAAGCGCTGCCGCGGTGCATAGTTATATTCCACGCAAGCAGTAAAACCTAATTATTTTCCCATTACCCATGTTTCCAACTCGAATAACTATGTAGAGTCTGGTGAGCCGCGCAGCTCGCTCTATTATTTTCTATAATGAAATGTCACGCTGCATAATATTCTTTATTAACATATCAGGATCGGGTAAACTCGACAAATGCAGAGTTGAGGAAAACGTGACCGAGTGAAATTTATACCGATATTGCTCAAATGAGGCTCGTTTAATGTACATACATAGTTACGGTTCGTTCGAAGATGTTGCACATGAACAGGGAGCATTCGGCTCTCTGATATCCTCTGTTTTGGTGCTTCGATCTAGCTGGGCGTCCAAGTGAGAAATATTGCAGTCATCGGAGACTTCCACTGGTACACTAGTGGCACAATTTTCCTGCCGATGATCAGCTAGAGATGCACACTTCCGATAGGTGTATTTATGTGCTCGCACTGGCAACAAGGTCAAAGGGCATAGGTGAATTATCCGAGAGAATGTACACAAGAGTGTTTCGATATAAAAATGCCATACAACTATATTCCAGATGACGATGCTGTAAAATATGGGACAGCTGCAGGTTCCGTGGGAAAAAATTGCTGGGAGGAGGATGTCACATGGTTAGTGTCGAGACCCACTTTCCACATTCAGTTATGGTCACTTTTATCCTTAATGTTAGGTCTAGCATGAAGACTTCTATTATTATCATTGGGAATCTGTGAGTGAAATATGTTGGCTAAGATATGCTTACATATATTCTGGGTATTCTTTAGTGATTGTTGCAGTAAAAAGATAATTAAACAAGTAATAGGCATCTAATTGTTCACCTGTCGATGACTGTCGGTAACCAGTTTGACATCATCGCTGAACTACCTTCTCCCGTACAATCTCTACTGCTAGGCATTTCTTTTGACTGAGAAGCTTATGACATGTATGTATGTACACATATGCGTTGTATTATTTCATGTTTTATTTATGCTTTCAATATCTATGAAAAATGTTAGATTACATGCTTCAGTGGATGGGTATTCGCATGCACATACATATGTACATATCTACGTAGATTAATTGGCAATAAAGAAGACATAAGACTGAATGGTAAGTGGAAGCTACCGAAAGCCTTACAAGACATCATTGACAGCAATATTTGTGTTTGGTATTTTAGGGCGTTTCTTTAGATTTAAGGAAGTATAATAACTCATTAGAAACGCAAGTACTGATTGCTTAAGATAATTAAAACTGGTATAATCGCAGAATTAATGTTAAATTAAATTCTTTTATTCATTATGTCTGCAGATTTGTGGTGTTTTTGTGTTTAGTAAGTGAGTAAGAGTTATGTTGCATGCTGTACATATTAAAATGTTTATCGATGCTTTTAGCAGAAGAGTTGCGTCACTATAACTGATATATCTGATTTTCATAACTTTCGATGTAGGAATTTGCATGTATTTAGCATTTAGTGATATAGGCAAGGGCGGATCCAGACATTTACTCGGGGGGGGGGGGGGGATAAAATGAAAGATTTGAAAATAACAAAATCAATATGTTAAGTTAAATATTCTCTGAGATAACTTAAGACATCTGTCTTCCAAGATTTCTCAAATAAGCTATTTTCTGCAGAATCAGAGCTATTTTTTGACAGTCTTCGATAGAATAATTTAGCTAATATGTAAGCTATAGTCGGACACTGGAGCTAAAAAGTAGCAATAAGAAAATTTGTGTAAATTTGGAATGTAGCCATTACTTTGCATTGAAATACAGGGTGTTTCCCACTAGGAAGTCAATAGAGCAGGATGTGATAGTACTCACCTAAACGAACCATGTCTGGCAGGGGCGGGGGGGGGGGGCTTATCAACTGGTTAGGAGTTACAGGGTGATTAAGAAAAAAGTCTAGTTTTCCACAAAATACCCGGTATCTTAAAAACTGTAGGGTGCACGGCCACAGTTAAGAGCTCATTGTATGCAGAACTTGATGGCCTTTCCAACGACTGATCAACCAGCACCACATCCCTCTCCCATTATGGTTGTCTAAACTAAAAATTTCGGATTTTTTACCTTTTTTTTTTAATTTAACCTCTATTATTTTTGAGAAAAGGTCATTAACATAACTTTTTTTTATAAAAAATGTCAGCTGTAGACACTCCTCTTTAAGTTCACCTATTACATCCAATGTGCTATCTGAAGCTCTTTAAGAGTTATTAGCTCTAAACTTATTCTCAAACCTATTTTCAAACATTTAGGAGTGAAGTATTTCTTATAAAGCTTGGACAGTTAGTCATCATTTCGCAATCGTGTTGCAGGCTGCTAAGGGGAAATATACCAAAATTATAAACATCCTCTCCCACCCAAAAGAAGCATTTTGCTCCTTCATAACTGAACGCTCTCTATCAACTCCTGAAGTCCTGTATAGCTTTTTTTTCCGTTTTAGCTTAAAAATTTAATTAGCATCCAGATATCGCCGGAGTTCTTTTATTAATATAATATAAGTTTGTTTCCGGTAAGCATAGTAAAATTGGTACCACATAAAATAGGTAGTATAACCTTGTTGCCTTGTCTTACTGCTGGTATATCTTAGATAAAGCTAGCTTACTTTTCCGTTCAAACACCATAATTTCCTGGGCTGGGCTGCAATTATTAAAGACAACCTTTTTAATTATTTTCTTTTTCAATAAATTCATTTACCGACACTTAAAAAATTTTTCGAGTAGTGATAATTGCTTTAAATTAAATATTTGCAAGAAAGCTGAATCTGATATTAATTATCCCGGCTATAATAATTTTCCCAACAAGATACTTCTTTTCATCAATATACCCGCTTTTCTAAGTTTTCGATCACAAACAAATTGCAAAATTTTTCTTGTACTGAAAATTGTTCCTTATGGATATAATTTTAAATTTTTTGAAAATAATTTAAAATTAAAAAGAAAAACTTAAATATAAAAAATATCTTTTTAAAAGAACTTCTCGCTTCACTTAATGAGTACCTATACATACATTTCTGTATATCACAAAAGTTATACAGAATTTCCCTTCTTTTTAATTATTGAAATTACGTTATATTTCTGTATAAAATGTAAAGTTTTCAATGTACACGAAGGAAAGTAATTTAATTAAGCATTTTACTAAACATGAAGAACTCCAAATTTCCATTTCGGCAATTGTTATTCACTGTAGTATTAAAATTTCAACTGTTCAGACTTTGCTTTCGTGAAAATTTAAAAATTTATACACAAATGTAATGGAATTACAAAATTTAATTTAAATTAAAAAATGAAAGGAAACTCTAGCAAACTTTTGTGATATAGGTAGATAAATGGAGGTACTAATGAGGTGAAGGTAGAAATTATTATTTAGAAGCAATCTTTTTTAAAAAGATTTTTTTTCATATTTTCTATTTCATTTGATGAGAGTATAAAGTTGGATTCAATAGCGTTATAGGGGGGGGGGCACTGTATCCTCCTTGGATTTTTGCTGAAGTATGAGTGACCTACAGCAATTATGTTTGTTAAATCTTTATCTAGGCTCGGACTTAGGCTGTTGAAATGATAGTTACTATTACAAGAGGATTGCAAGGATATCATTGCTTCAAGTAATTTAATCACTACCCCGATTTATTTATTTTTTTTGTAAAAACCAAATTTAGGGAACTCATTAGAAATTTATGTAATATGTAATTCTGTTTGTGCTACAAACTTCTTCAGCCTTTATAAATGCTGAAAAGTTTTTCTTTTGGAACCTAGTGGAAGCTTGTGCAAGCTGATGACTAACAAATATCACTCTGTTTAAAGCTTTGACTATTGAGTGATTACCTGATATCATAATGTAATATATACCCCTTTTGAAAATCTTACCGATGGAAAAACTCTATAGCATATCTGAAAGTGATAGATGAATCTTCAAGCGACTTTCTTAGAAGGTTCTAAGTACACCCAAGTATGCTATACCTCACTTCTTCGATTCATTTTTATACTAGTCAGACGTTAAGTTCAAGTATAATTGAAAAACATTTTAATTCATCTACGTTTCGACTACAAATCTAGCAATCATTAAAAAAACACTTGAAGTGTTTTAATTAAACCATAATAAATAATTAAGATGAATCCTTTAAATATTTACTTAGAGTTTAAAGTAAACTTCTTAAGTAAACTAATAATTGAGAATAAAATCAATACAAGTTAAATTACCCGTAAATAAATAAATTATAACTTACCCTAGATTTCTAAATTCTGTTCGGACTTCCACTTTAACAGCGGCATGTGTCAATAGTCACAACAGCAGACCTATAACATCTGAAGCATTCGAAGGATGGATGGATGAATTAAAAAAAAAGCTTAGTCTAAAAGGCTCCTGAAGTTACACAACTATGTGGTCCATTGTACACTCTCAATATTTACATGTGACACTTTTCTGAAACTCTGTATGAATTCCCAGATTATTAAAACTTTTATCACTGCACTTTACAAACGGTCTTAAAAGCTTTCATATAATGCTTATCATAGAATGGAAATAGATCCTCATTACTGCTCAAAACACAAAAGTTTTATTTCTGATATTCTTCTTGATATATCTTCTGGGAAGTGTAGAAAGGATTGATTCACATAAAAAGTTTTGACATTATTTGAACTATTATGAGTTTACTTTTAAATTTATACTTAATGAATGATCCAACGGATACTGTTAAAAAAAACCGCTTATTTTGTGAGCGAACATTAGAAAGCTTTATTGTATCTGAAATATTTCTGGCAATTATTCGTAGCAAACAATAACATTCTTATAATCACCAATTATTGAAGAAACCTATGATTGAATTATCGTAATAATCTCATTATATTTTTTCTTCAATAACTTTTTTCTCTATCTACCAATTTTTTGTGCCATAGTTTGCCTGACTCCACATGGATCCAAACGGCCCGATCTCCTTTGTTGGTAATTAAAACAAAAAATCCTTAAAAACCTATTCCAAGTCCCAATGCAGTCCAGATTTGGCATCCTCAGATATTTTTTTTTTCATTAAGTTGAAAAATATTTAAAATCTGATTGGGACCTTTAAACGCTCTTGTAGACTAGGTCTCTTCTAAGGGCCCTATATTCTACAAAAGGCTCTTTAAAGATTGCACTTTCGCAAGAAAAAGTGTAATTCGCTAAAAGATGAAAATCAGTGCTTTTGAGCAGTAAGCATACAATCAATAAAGAAATCTTCTTGCAAGGAATATTTTTAACAATTTCTTTTGTATTCTTCTGCTGATTACTATGAATTTCAGTTTCATAAATTCAATTAGCTTCAGGAGCTCCACCGCCTTCTTCCTATTATTGTCAATGAAAGGAAGGAGATGGTGCTAGTATGGCCCCTGGTGAATAAATGGCCCCTTATTCTACCTGCGGATTAGTTATTACGAGAGTACTGCAGTGTCTATTTTTTAAAGTTTTTCACGTCGCGTCTATGCGTGTGCTGCAATATAAAAACTGGGTTATTCGGAAAGTAGTTTCGTTTTTTTTTTTTTTTTTGTGAAAATGAAAGACAAGAAAATCGTGTAAAAATATGCACTTAAATGCATTTTGTAAATTTATTGAAATTATTTTCAATAAATTTCAGTCTGTTCGACGAAAAATCTTCTTCGTATAATTTCTACTTGGTTTATCCATGAACCACCAGGCAAAAAGGGGGAACAACCACCCAATTTGAAAAGTGCAATGAGAAATCTTGCCACCATATAATTCACACCTACTTTTTATAAAAAGTATTTATATGGGCAATTGGTGCGATCTCCATTATTGAACTTCTATGGTAGGCGATCAGAGATAACCATACCGATGAGACCTCGCTGATCGCTCGGTCGAAAAGTTCAATAATTTTTTTTTGCACTTAAATATTGTTTTCAATAAATTTCAGCCTGTTAGACGAGAGATCTTCTTCGTAAAATATTTTATGTAATTATATATTTTCCATTTTGGTCAAATACCTTTTCACATCTTTCCGGCAGTAGTATGATTCCACGCTCATAAAACCTCTGATCTTTGCTGGCGAAAAGCTCATCCAAGTCATTTTTGACGTTCATCCAAGTCATTTTTGACGTTCATCCAACTCATTTTTGACGTTCATCCAAGTCATTTTTGACATTCATCCAAGTCATTTTTGACGTCTATCAAACTTGTATAAGATCTGGCATTATGTTGGTTGAGCACCATACGTTTTCTGTTAATAAATTCTGGCCTTTACTGTAAATCATTCCATTTATCCAGTTGATGACAATATACTTTATAATTGGTCATGGTGTGTCTGGTAGAAGCTAAAAAAAAAGATTTCCTTGAAATCCCACCAAACAGACAACTCGACATTTTTTTATGTGAATATCGGCTTTCGAAATGCTTTGAACATTTTACATTATTGTATACAACCCATCACTCGTCCCCAATGATGCCATGGCGAAAACTTCTTTCTGTAAGAACATGTGAAACATGGAACATGAAATTAAACCAAGGCGTTTCACATGATGAACGGTCAAATTCGATAATTTTAATCTTTCAGCGATCGCTCGAGTTGTAATTCACCGAATTGCATCAATGAATGCCTTTATTTTGTCTTCATCAACTTCAACTGGCCCTCCAGAACGTCAACATTAAACCTGCCAGAACGAAATTTCGCAAATCAGTTTTGGCACTGGCGTTCAGTCAATACATCTGCTTCATACACATCGAATAGGTTTTTCTTCCATGAACAGCATTTTTACCTTTTCGCTAGTAAGAAAGCAAAATATGGCGAAAATGCTGCTTTTGACTTTTCAAATTTGATAGAGCACCAAATAAAAACTATTGCCAGAAACAGGCAAATTTTTTCACAAGCAAGCCCTGCTATATCAAAACAAGGTATTCCTATTAAAATGTTGACATATTGCAGCTGATAGCCTGTGACGTTATTCTGTGACTAAAGTATATACCTTTTTCTAGGAAAGACAGAGAGAGGAGAAGGTGTATTATGTTCTCTGTACCGTACTTTCCTATACATTTTCACAATATTTTGTCACTAATGGCGGGGAACGTGGTTCGTAATGGGAATAACTTGTATTCTATATACCTTGGCTGTATCAGCTGTTAAAATAATGACAATGCTGCTTATGTGTGAAGTAGACTGTGAGAAAATACAATAAAGTCCTCTTTGGGAAAAAGACGAAATTACTTTCCGAACAATCCAATATTTTCTACCCGCTCGGAAGGTAATGAGGTTTTTATTATTGGAACTATGATAGAAGTGTGGCGATGAAGAGAAAGGTCAACAAACCTTTTTCAACTACATATTTCAAGATAAAAACAACCTACGTTTTCTAATATTTAACTTTTAGTTTCCTATTGACAATAAACACATGATCCGATGTGGTCCCTTTTATTGTTTTCAATCTTATAGCTATATTTAATGTAGGTATAGACATCAACTGTTTGCTTTTTATTCCGAAATTGTGTCTGAGATTATTATTTCATACATTTATTGACGTATTTTTCTTCTTCAGAAAACATGAACGAATATTTCTCCGAAGCGACAGCAAAAGAGGAAGGTGTGGGATACAAATCAAATAAAAAAAGCTATCGAAGGAGTACCAAACAAGTCTGTGAGGTATAACAAGGCTGTCAAGATTTTCTCGGTATCAAGAATGACATCGAAGATGCTGGTTGATGATTCAGAGGACTCTTTGGATGTGTTGTGTGGAAATCTTTGAGTAAAAAGTGTGTACTACCACCACATCTAGAGCAAATATAAACAGTCGACTATATTTTGTTTATTAGTGTCTGAAACGTCTGAATATAGACGTATAGATCAGCCACGAAAATAATGAATCCTTTTAGCAATGACGTGGTTGGTCGAGAAAGATTAGATTTTTTTTTAATATATAAAAATTGATTGGCTATCAGAAAACCAATAGAAACTTGGAGTGCACCAAACAACAAATATCTTCTAGATCGCATTTAAAATGTTGATGCAACTGGGCTAAATATTGTACTGATAAAGAAACCGTCATTAATTAGTAAAACGGGTGAGAGATAAATAGGAGCTTTGACAGAAGCAAAACGACCATCGGTAATGACGTTGATTTGTGCCATAAATGCAGTGGTAAACCTGCATTACATATACTACTAATGATAATATTCCCCAAAGAGAACCATATTGATCTTTTGAAGAAGAATAAAATGGTTTGAGCGTTTCTTAATTAAGTTAATATCAATAGAGCTGGAGACTTTTCTTCTTATCCCAGATGGGCATTACTTTCACATAATATTCATGCTTTAAGTCTTGCTCGTGCAAGACACGTGCCTACCATACGCCTACCTCCTCACAAGATCCACAGGCTGCAGCTTCTAAGCCGTATATACAATATTAAAAAAAAAGAAAACGTAAGTTCCTGATGTAGAAACTTGTTACTTGTAAAGTCTTATTTAACCTTTGTGTTAACACTTGGGTCATCGGTGAGTATTGAAATGTTTGACACGCTCTCCAGGTAGTCATTTTGAGACTCATTTACAGGCAAAATGTAAATGCTTTATCGTGTATCTGGTATACCACGGTGCAAATTCAACACTCATTTTATTTTGTGAAATCATAGTGAACAGAGTTTTAAAAATAATAGTGAAGCAAAATAAACAGTTCAGCGAGAATTTCGAAAGGTGGATTTTTTACACTGTTTCAAGTCACAAGGTATGTAATATTATTTAGGTGTTATTTTTATAGAATTGATTTATATTTTACGCACTTTTCTCTTCGTTTTGTATGATGCTACAGAATATCAGACAAAGAGCATCTTTAGTATTACAGGAATTTAATGGATTCCCTGAGCAGCGAAGTAGAAGAAGATATATTTGATGATGATGGGTACAATTTGATGGAAGACCCCGAATCTGTTGCCCATCCTCCACGATTTCGTCGTAATATTTTTGCGGGTGCGTATTGATTGATTGTGCACGTGGATCAAGCAGACCCAATTGCACCTGGAATAGATGGAGAGTAGCAGAAACTGAAGTTGTTTAACTGGTGGTAATTGAGGCCGACAGCGACAGCAAGGCCAAAGAAGATGATGTAGAGGTTTTGTCTTTTAAACTGGATGGAACGATTTGGGATAAAGATCCTTTACCATCTACGCAAACCTAAGCTCACAATAAATAGCGTCAAAGTGCAAGGCTTCAACTCATTTCTAAATCTAAAACGGTTGGAATTTTCGAAAAATTTTAGGGCATTTTTTCGCAGCAGATGTGTAATATTATCGTCCGGGAAACAAATAGACGGGTTGATAGCAGGTATGCTAATTTGAGCATTGATGATCCTGTGAATTCACATTGACCATGGAAGCCATGTGTTACATTGTCGAATGCTTCTGGTGACGGTTCGTATGACATAATATCTACGCAAGGAGAACTAAACTGCCGAGGATTGGAATACCGCAGGGATACCTATAACCTCTAGATTTCGACGCGGCAGCACGCTAATGGCAAATCAGCACAAGATAAAATACAAGATAAGGATACCAAGATAAGATCTAATACAACAGACGGCTAAGAGTAGAACAGTAGTCCAACAGTACGGATCTTCTTCGCTAGCAAGTAACTACCGGAACTGTTGCAACATTATCTTAATCTATTGTTAATCCTGGTATTGCTCATCCAATCAAAAAACATTTATATATATATGCATATCAACTACATAAATTTTCAGTGCAGAAATTTGAGCATAAATATGCCAATCATAGGCGGATTTGATTGGCCTATCACTGCTCCGACACGGAGCTCACGGCTAGTTGGTGACGATGAGTTTTTTTGTAAGCATAAGTGATATCGTACTAGATTAGTGCCCTAATTATATTATTATATTACAGTATTATAATTATTCTATCCCCGCCCCCATGAATGCCACTGAAACAAATTGCAGTAAATCTTCTGAATTTTTCATAACAAAATGATTCACATTTATTCTGCGCCTTTTGTAAAAAACGTAGCAATTTCTGGAAGCGTTCAATATGATACATTTAGGAACGCAGGCCCTAGCTAGCACCTTGTCCTTCGGTCATGGTTGTTGAAGCCTATAGAGAAAACAGAAAGCGCGGATACTTGCTCATGAGCGTCGCTTAGCTCGGGTTGTTTGAAGCAAGACAGAGCCTATTCATGTTAACGCGATGGAAGGTATGTTTTAATTGAAAACAGCTGCCAAAGGATCTTTGATAAGCCTCCATGTAAAGACGGCTTCTTAGAACATTATCGGCGCGGCGTGGCAAAACAAACATTGAAAGAAGCAATTTTAACTCGTAATTTTAGAAATTCAGCGAAACTACACAAATGCGAAGAAGTTATTGTGCATTGTTGTAGTGAGTGTTATTACATTTAAAGCAAGAGATTAATTTTTAAATTTTTTTTTTATTATTTCGTAAAATGTCATAGTTTTTATAGAATACATAGCCCAAACGTTAAATAAAAACAAAATAAATCTGCAGATTGGGAAAGTCTTAATGAGTATCCTACAGAATTTGACTGGTCGGTCTGTTTTGCTTCAAGGAATGTTGATAAATGCACATTTGAATTTAGTACAATACATTCAGTATTTATCAGATCTTAACAACAGTAAAATCGCTCTTGTTTTAACGATAAGTACAACCAAGCAATATAAGCGAAATAGTCCGTTTTTCGCACCTATCAATTGCATCCATGTCCAGAACTGAAACACTATCCAAAGAGAAAAATATCTTTTACCAGAACGTTAAAATATTGGCAAGACGCAAAGGCAGCAAAAGTTTCTCGTCCCACGTCAAAACTATCAGGATCAACTTCAGCAGTTCCTCTATTCCTTCACTACTTAACAATGAACTGGTTGTTGACTCCCTGAATAAAGATAATATTTCGACTGATAGATTCACTTCAAATTCTCGTTTTCCACCTACTTCACAGACACCTGTTTTTCATTTCCCTTGCGTACAAGAGCCAATACATATCCGTATGACAGATGTGTTCAAAGTCCTTAAGGAGAGCAACGTCTCAACAGCTGTAGGTCCTGATAGTTCCAAGCCCCTGTTGAATAAAAACTGTGCCACATTCTCCGCTAAACCTCTGCGAAAACCATTCTAGGTAAATTAGGAAAATTTCCAATTGCTTGGAAACTGCCTCACGTTCAGCCTATTCCCAAGAAAGGAAAGGGTAGCGATCCCTTAAATTATCGACCAATTACAATCACTTCGATTCTTAAAAAGGTTTTTGAATCTATCATTAACTTTGAATTAATGAAGTATCTAGAAACTAATCAAACGCACAACGATCGCACATATTGCTTTTCTTTTTCTGACACCGCGACTAAGAGGATTTTCGGAAATATTCTTAAAAAAGGAAGACTCTTCGCTGGCCAGAAGCTTTTCTTCAACATGCTAGATTTAGCAACTTTGTTATGGTCGTACCGTATTGCATATAGCAATATGCTACATTGAAAATTCTGAAGCATGTACGCCGACCTTAAAGTAAACCGCATACTGAACGCAACCGACCGAGAGAAATGCATTTCCTCACGCTCAGGTCCCATGTTAACGTGACAGAAAGGAAGAAGAAGACATCTTAATCTGTCTTATTTTCTCGAAGGAAGTGCGCGAGTGAAATACATCCTGGAGGAATTCGTTATTATCGAAAATTCTCTCAGTCATCCAGCCAAGAAAAGGTAATATTTTCGCATAAATTCCGCTAGGCCAAATTAGAGATATAAAATATTTTAGGAATTTCCAAAGGGTGCTGATAAAAAAATAAAATAAAATAAGAAGAGACAACAGATAGTTTTCCATTTTCTTCCAAGGGAATCGTATTAAAGGTTTGATGAAATCAATTTTGGAAGTGTAGCGAATTTATTTAACCTCTTCATGGTATAGGCGGAGGAAGAGGAAATCTATATGTCTATTGTTCAACTTCAAACTAAGGCTTTTCTAAATTTCCTACGAGTGGTAATAACTAGCCTCAGTGCTCCCAAGTGCCCTGCAGAAAAATTCTTCTCAAGCAATATTGTGTAAATTAATGTCTGTACATTTCGAACCGGATACTGATTTGAAAAATTATCTTTTGCAAAATTTATACGTCAAGCAAGAATTTACTGTACAAAACAGAGAGAACCGATTACTGTACGTAGATTTACGTGGAAATACAAACCCTTTTCGGGATTCGTATAATCAAAACATGGGACTTGGGAAAATAGTGCCACCCAAAGTCAAACGGGAGGATGGGGCTGGCAGAGGAAGGTAGAACACCTACGCCTTCCACCTAGATACAGGTAAGTGACGTAAGGGTCCCTTCAGGACCGAGTGTGTGCTAGCTGTTCGTTTGTTGAAGGCACGATATCTCGTTTTGTATATGGTTGGTAACAGCGGCAGGTTGTTTTGTGGAACCCCCCCTCACACTCTCCGCCAATAGTCGAGGTGGACTAGCGTGCCGTCCTGTATACAACGCTGTTATCGGGTGATCTGTCAGCTCATGCTGGCAGTCTGGACTTAACGTCCGAAGTACATCACCCTCAACATAATTCCATAACAACTTTCGAGAGTTACATTATAATTATAAGGGCCAATGGTGTTGCAACACAGATGATAGATGTTTCCCGTAAGTATCTTCAGGGGCTGGCCACTGCCCTAGCAGTAGTTCCCTATAAGTCTCTGAAGAGGGATACCCAAAAAACGAATAAAACAATTAGGAACCTATTTGTTCTGCAAGAAACATTGTCCCGCTCATATAAGTGATGCTATGGTTGCCAGAAACTGATGTGTGGACACCAAAGGTCGCCTCTCATCGGCAAATGCGACAGCTGTCCCAAATGAGTGCCACAATACACTTTAATAATTCATAAAATAAACACAGTTATAGAAAAATACATTTGAGTCATTCATTTCTTATGTACCAGATGTCAATCCAGAATATCGTTTTTATTTTTCTAATACCATTTTCCATACCTCCGAATCATAAATGTCATCTGTAGCCTGTAACACCAGGTCTTTTGTAATTTTTTTTTTTATAACAATGTCAAAAAATATATTTAGGTCTGCCATGTGTTATTTAAGCACTTCGTTTTCTCCTCTTTACCAGCAGTTCAGGTATATAAAATACATGTGCATCATTGCTTATGTAGGTTTCGATTTGACAAGGTAATAAGTGGTGTTGACATAAAGGTTAAGGTGCACAACAGGCGAGTTAGCAGTAAATGGGAATATATTCTTCCAACCGACATATTTTTATCGACGCTATTTTCTTACCTGAATCGCAATCACTAACAATAAATAATGAGCAAACACCTCCAAATATTGCACAGGTCAACAATCATCCTAACTATCATAAGTTATTTATCAGCCAGGACAATCTCTAACCCAGTCCTCGCTTTTAACTACAAATGAAGAGAACTCAACGGCTTTATCGTTTTACCAGAATATATCTTACATCTTTCAACGAAATAAAAAAAGCATCACTTCGCAGAAGACAGGCTGCAACTAAGTCCGTCATCACATCTTCATCTTATAAAAAGGCAATTAGAGTAATCAGCTAAAAAAGATCTAAAGAATCATAGTGTGGACGTGGACCAGGAGGACGACGTGATCGGGGATGCGAAATTATATTTAGGTATAGGAAAAGGCCAAAATCAACGTAATAAACTTAACGTTAGTACATCTACAGATAGCGATAAGAACGAGCTGCTAAATGTGGCAAATGACTCCAACTATGGTAGAAAGCTTTCTAAAAATGATGCACAATTTCTGATACTGTTATTTTGGAAACATTTTGAAAAATGCATTATTATTTTTTTATAAACTGTATCTTTGTATATTTAAATTGTGACTTAGTTTCTTATGACTTGTTGGTAAAAATTGAGGTGAATTATTTTTTTATTACCCAAAAACATATTAAGGGGTCCACCTATACAGGGTGTTTCGTCGCTAGTGGTCCATCAAGCGGGAGGTGATAGTACTCACCTAGAAAAAGAAAAAAATGTATGGCAGGGGGGGGGGCATATCAACCATTTTTTCCAAAACATCATATATCTTAAAAGCTAAAGCGTGTACGGTCACCGTCTAAGGCTGATTGTATGGAGAACTTCATGGTATTTCCAACGACTGCTCAACCTGTCCCGTACTACTTTCTTCTCAGGAGTTATTGTGGTATAAACTAAAAATTTCGGATTTTCTTACCTTTTTTTTCTTTTACTTTTATTTTTTTTTGTACTAAAAGATCGTTAACATAACTTTTTTTTAAAACTGTCAACTGGAGACTTCTCTTTAATTTGACTTTTTGAACCCTATGTGCGAAAGGTAGCCGTTAAACAGTTAATAGCTCATGACCTATTCAAGTCATACCGAAATTAAAATGACGTGCTTTCACTCACTAAAAGAACAAATTATTTTTGAGAATAGGTTAAGATCTAATAACTCTTTAACGGCTGCAGATAGCACATAGGGTGTAGTAGGCCAAAATAAAGAGGAGAGTTTACAGTTTTTATGAGAAAAGGGTTAAAGTAAAAAAAAAGTAAGAAAATCCAAATTTTTTAGTTTATACCACAATAACTCCTGAGATGAGAGGAGTACTGGGTTAGTTGAGCAGTTTTTGGAAAGGTCATGAAGTTCTTCATACAATGAGCTCTTAATAGCATATTTTCTTAATCACCCTGCAACTCCGAAACGATTAATATGGACCACCTTCTGCCTCCTGCCTTACAATTTTTGCTTATCTACGTTACTACTATTACTGCCACTCTATGGACCACCATTGAGGAAACACCCTGTATAAGACGATGAGCATTTTATCAACCAATCAAAAAGATAAATTTAATTGGAAATTACTGTATAAAACTACCCCTAGGGTACCGAAAGGCCCCTCCAAGCTCATGAGTTTTAGTGAACATTTATTGTTTTTTGCACTAGTGTGCGTGAACAAATTTATTTACAAAAATCTATTAATTTTAGAAAGTTCGATATTATGCGTTCGATTTTAATAAATTTACTGTAAGCAATTACTACAGCACTTTGTAAAATCTAAGAAAATTAATAAATTATGGAAACATTTTTTCCCTAATATAATAGCAATTAAATTAGCGGTTGTATAGCAAAATACATTTAACCGTGACCTTTATTTTCAACTTCTAGTTCAATGGAATCTGTATGTAGTATGTATGTAGTTCACTTTGTTCCTCGAATGATGGAACCCATTATTGGCTGTTCAGGTGTAACGAATTCGCTGACTTAAGCCAATGAAATTCCTTAAGCTAGAAGCTGAAATTGTAGGATGAAACCTTTAGGAAAAAAACGCACAAGCCACAGTTTTCAACGAAATTGGAGAATGTGTCCGCATGCCTTTTTTTTTAATCAGAATTAGGTATGGATCCGAAGTAATTGATTTTATCCACAAAAAATAACAATCATGATTCTCTGCATAACGTCTAGATTGAATCACTGAGCTTGCAGAAATTATGTCAGACGCCCACAAGTCCAATATTAGCATACACAAGCTATTTGATTGAAGTTTTCATCAATTTTCCTTCCACCCTATAAGATCTAGATATGTACATACATAGTAGTGTTTCACCAAAGTAAGTTTAGGTACATATGTATGTAACTGACTCAATTCTGATATCGAAGACGTAGGTGTTACAATCACTAAAAAAGAACTTATCATTTATATAGCAGAAATCGTGCAGAAAGTCATGCGAGAGCTTGCAAATATGGAGCTAAAGTCTTTCAGATCAGAACTTTAGAGGAACCGTTAGATCCAATGTAATTGAGTTAGAATTGATTTTTGCCATCTTGCTCCAGTTTCAAAATCTCCGGACGTTTCGTGAAATTAAGTGAAATTTCAATTAGAAGACAAACGTCTACCGGAGGTATCGTGGCTTCTTGATTTCACAACAACATCAGCGGCTACCGAAAATATCTTTTGATGTGGGAAGCAAACGTGACCGATCTGTGTTATCTTAATGTCAAGAAACCATTGTTCGGGCGCAACGCTGATTTTGATCTGATCGGCCGCCGGGCGATGCGATATTGTAGATGGGTGATTGCAATTTATTTGGTAATAACCATCAAGATGGAGCGGATAGCATCGCGGAGGAAACTATAAATCAATCGCATTTCCAAAAACTAAAGGTATTTGGTCTTTGGACTTAATTGGTAGCTCCTTATGGTATGCCATAGTCTTAGAGGTCTCTACATATTAAATTCACTCGAGTTCGTGATGGAATTTTATCAATTTCGGTAAAGTTGGTAAATTATCATTAGAGATTTGCGGGTGGAGCTATTTTGCTGAGGCACACTTTCAGATGAATCGCTGGCCTTTGAGTATTGGTAATTAAGGAACAGTAAATAATAACTGTATATTTTCAAAATTTATAAAGAAACCAGATATAACCGACTTTTACTGTATTTCGACACGACACATATAACACATTATGTGGTTCCATTCGGAATCAATATTCGACAGTCACGTAGAATAAAAATAATTGCCACAGTTAAAACTTTGATGAATCTTAATTTTGCAGAAATGACAATATTCATTTAATGAGATTGGTGATAAAGCAATCTGAAGATGTCGTGACGTTTGCAAGAAGCAAACAGTTATTTTTATATTTTAGCTTATAACTGATACACGATATCAGTTACCGTATGCCTATTAGGGTTGGTTTCACAGTTCTAATATGTAAAAGTTTTGCATCATAATCACCTGCATTGGGTTTTAGACTCTTCCTCTACATCGCTTTTCCATCTGCCTAGACAATATATATCCACTAACAAGCAGTCTTCGACATCCTTATTTACGTCATCCAATAACCTCATACCAGCCTTCCGCAGGATTGCTTCCTTGAAGATATCTTAGGACATTCTGTCTTGAAGAGTTCCATAGTCATCTGTATCTGCTAGATTTATGGCCGGTTTCACAGTGAAGGCTTAAGCTACAGTGATGGCTTAATAAATATTTCGGGTTCATAGTCAAGGCTTGAGTGATATCACTGGCTTAAAGCAAGCTTAACTTAACCGTCATCTCGAACGCTTAAGTCTCAGATGTTGCTGTGATACACATAAGAAATTATTGCTAAATACATATTTTGCCTAAAAATTATTATTTTTGTTATTAAATGAACGTACATATTTCAAAAGTTATACTTTAAAACTAAATTGAAATTTTCCAAGCCAAAAATAGTTATCTTGTTAGCAGTTTTGAGGACTGTCTGACAGCTAGTGTCAGCATTCCATTTGAAGTTTAAGACAAAAATGAGTTATTTATGTGATGCAGAGGTACAAGCAACGAAGAAATATATAATATAGATAATATCGCATAGTGGGACCCATGAAAAAATTATAAGAAGATACCCGCAACATTTTGAGAAATGGGATGAAGTTGATTTTTATTCTTGGTTTCGACTGTCAAAACATTCGGCTATGATGATTTTGGATCTGATACACTTGCAGATAAAAATCTCGATTAACTGGTAAAAACTGATCACAGTTTAAACGAACGAGTGATAGCAATATTTTATTTTGATGTCTTCTTCTTCATCGGGATTCACAATGGCAATTTTACTTTAAGAGCTCACAATTACCGCAGTGCTGACAACTTAAAAGTTTTCATCTGCGGTTTAACTAAGCCTCTGCTGAATGATCCATATACCAATACAGACTTTAAAATTGTTACATAGATGTTCCCATTTACCTTACGAGTAAAGAAGTGCCATAATATGAGAAGTTACACGTTATACCTAAGCAAAAGCTAAATTACCTTATGCTATATGGGTCCCAATATCTAAAGCAACTTGTTTTTGGACTTGAGATAAATTCCAAAATAATCGAATAGCGCACATAAGATTCCAACCACTCACCATATGATTAAGTCTTGCTAGATACTTCTATATATTTTATTTAACCATATCCATACTATATCTTAACGATCAAAATAATCAATTTTCAGTCCAGATTCCTTCCGATGATTTAGATGAAACTTTCAGAATAAAATAAGTATTAAACAAGAGAAAAAGTTGTAATTGGTCTACGACCAATAATATTATAACCCAGATGACAATAAAAAAGTTAAATAACGTGAAACCCCAAAGTTTTGTATGGCAATACCAAGAATTTGTTTTTCAAGTCACTCAATTTCGATAATTGGGACCTGTTGTCACATCAAGACTTGAAACTTGCCACCAATAATATAATGGGTTGTGTGATAGAATAACAAATTAAAAACATTTTTTAGCTTTTGCTATATACCGGAGCATCTAAAAAAATTCCTTCTTGAATTAATAAATAAAGTAACAAATATTAAATATTTAATTAATTGAGTTATTTGAAAAAATATATTTTTAATTTTATTTATTTCTAAGAATTTGAGTTTGGGACCCCAATTTGGGTGATCCAAAACCCTTGAGAAACGCTTCCTAAGCCAAGAAACAGACTCCCTCACTACCACATCAGAGCTCTAACCTAGTCCTAACTGCTAACAATTTAAAATATTTGCAGCGTTCTTATGTAAAACCACACGTCGAAATAAATGTTTTTAAATTTATTATTTGGGTTAATTAGTGATAACAACTGTTTTACCAAAGGCAATATATTCATAGATACTCAAGATACTGAACAGAAATTCGAAATGTTTTAATAAAATCACTTTTCAGCTTCCCGCCAATATTTTTTTTCAATATTGGCACTGACGTAAGAACTATTTTTGACACACAAAATTGTACCCGCATGAAATAGCATATCGAGCAGTCCATATTATATATGCTAGTGTGTAAAACTGGGTAAAGTTTGGTTTGAATGACTCCTGCAGTTTGCACCCCAAACTACTATTCTATTAAAAAATTACATTTTGTAAAAATGGTATACTGAAAAATGACATATCATCCACACCGCTTATTGCTGAAACCTTCCTTGTACCTCACTATAGTACTGCGGTTGTTAAACTAAGTGACTTACAGCGCTGTATATTCTTTGCTCAATTTAACTTGTAAGATGACCCCCCCCCCCACCCCAATAAACTATAACAATAATAGCTATTAAGGCAGATGCCATTTGCAACTCATGTGTTAGGTGGAAACTAAGTGTATACATCAAAAGACGCAGTATGCTCCTGCATCTTGCTAGCTAGAGCGCTAACGGACGCACTATACGAGCGGATCAGTTTTGGTTTGAAGTGTATCCACCTAGCATGTTACTTCTTACCTTAACGTATATGAGCTAGGGAGCCGGAAAATGCCCAAAATCCACTGAACGCAGATAAACTCAGTGGAGACCAGTAATAGTTACCAGAGTGCTCGATGCGCTCAGCTTTTATGCTTCTGATTTGAAATGGAAAAGAAATGCACATTCCCAATACTTTACAAATATTCTCGTATTCCAGTTTCTTACTTTGTTATTCATATAGTCAGACCATATTAGTGATTTTTTAGTACGAGATCGAGATCGAGTCTAGTGACTATCTGGACGAGAGAGAAATGAAACAAAACTCCATGAAATCTGAAAAATCATCTACAGAAGAAGTATGCAAGCGACTGTCTTGTGGATGATACGTGTACTGTCGTCAGTTAGCTCAATGACATCGGCATGTAAGGAAGCGGATTACATGCAGCATGCGCTCTGCTCGGACGCAGCATGCGCTCTGCTCGGACGCAGCATTCGCTCTGCTCAGACGCAGCATGCGCTCTGCTCGGATGCAACATGTGCTCTGCTAGGACGCAGCATCCAAGTTGCGTGTAAATTGTGTGGAAATTTTCTTTTATTCCCGTCTATCGGTGGATATATTTAGGACGCAAGGTTTTTTCCCAAGCTTCCGAGAAGCTCATGGGCTGAACGCCTAGTGTTCTACTGAAGTAGTGTGAAGCACAGGAGTTATGCGTGTTTCTCAGTGAACACATTTACAATGGAAATAAATCAAACCTCTCCGAGCCGATCCTTAGTTCGACTTTTAGAAATGCAGATAATAAGAACGGTAATGCAGTGAAGACCGCATCACCGAGAATTGCCAGTTTGAGCTTCTTAACTCATTACTGGAATTTGTACCATAGTATACCGAAATTCAAGCATATCCACGAATCAATTGATGTCGGAAACAGGAGTCAACATGAGGATTATCAGTCGCGTCACTCTCGGATCTAAGTTAATTCATGTAAAGGATATAATTACCTTGAAAATGAAGCCTATCGATTGACCACAGAGTTGTGAATTATGCTACAATATCGTTAGGAGATTAGAAGAGAACAAAATGACCATCATATCCGTTTTCATAACTTACGAGGCTCATTTTGAATTAAATGTAAATGAAAAAAAACTGTAGAAGGCGTACTACTACAAACCCACAAATTTGTTCATGTTCATCCAGAATACACGCGGAAATTCATCACATATCAATAAAACTCATAGATGATAGTAGCTTTTTGGGAGTTTTCCAGTAACATTGTGAAGTTTCAAGTTTGTGTATGCGGTACTACGCGATAATGATAATATCGGAACATATGTAACATCACAATATATGTATGTGACGCCTTGAAATACCTCTTACCAAATATGAACTTCAGTAATTGCAGTCAAATAAGACATAACAACATTAAAATTCAGCATAGAGAATTAATATTCATGTATAATTTACAAAATTTGAGTGAATCAAACTGACACAGTGACAGAGTCAATGAACTTCCTAAGAATTTATGTCATAACACGTAATAACTCCCAAGGGTCTGCGATTATTGCGGTGAACATTGATTGGCACGTACCGGGTACACCAAATAAGCCCAAATTTGCCCTCATTACCTAATGACCATGCCAATAATAAATTAATAAAATCGATGATGCAACTAATTCCTTAATGGTGCCAATTTTATTTGGTAATCAGGTGAAATCAAGACCAATTATTATTTATTGTTCACCGACGCGAACGGAAAACAACAAATCGTGAATGAAAATTCGCAAAATTTTTACGACATGAATGCAAATCTTAACAGCCCACAATAAAACTCCTCGAAAAAGATAAATCTGAGACAGAGTAAGATGCCTAAAAAGGAAATTTCATGGTGCCGTCATAATTTTATTTGCGTCCACCTTTAATTTAAAAAAAAAACGTATACAAGATGAGACGAAGCAGCACGTCTCCTCAAAATGAGGTCTGTAATTGGAGGCCATTAAGTAAAAACTGACATAAAATGCGGCAAATTTGAATATACTTTTTCTGGCGTTCCTCAGAGATTAATGATAATAAGATGCACCTGAATTGTCCTGTCATTTTGAAAAATTTCGCTGACTCATATGAGTTTTATCTCGAAACGACGACAGAATGACAAGAAGTTGAGTGCAATGTTCCTTGGGATTTTTGTTGAAAGAAAAATTGCATTTCACTCTTTGTGCAGTTCTCTTTCCGGTTAAGTTATGTATTTCAAACGAATTTGCTTAATAAATAGATTTTCCATCTTTGTCCATGGCTGTTTCGCATAGCTCACCTTAAACTGGCGAAAGTGACCATTTGACCACATGACCAAGGTCTGTGTCCTCCTTTTCATTCATCAGATTCTCGGCGGCTAGTAATGCGATCACTAGAACAATGCATTCTTGCCTCAAAACAAAACAAGTTTGTGTTAACGACAAAAGCGCGACTGGTTCTTAATTCATATCTGTTTTGGGAACGGATAAATCATTGTCATTGTCCACACTTTCTCACTTTTTGTCATTTTGCATAATTTCACTAGCATAATCAGGTGCTAAATTAAGTCATTAACTTTTTGCACGCACTGTTGAGCTGCCAAATGGAGTAGTTCTCTTTAAATGGGTTTCGTGTTATATTTTAATTAGTCAATTCAATAGCGGTAAGTATTATTTGAGGCACTCTTCACTGTTAGCATTTCTTAATAAATTGCAAAAAAAAAAAAAACGGTTTAAGGCATTTCTTTTCTTTTAGATTTTGTCTTGTAAGACTAATAAAAACGAGAGTTTTCATGAGAATTTTTTAAAACCAGGTCACTCACTATTCAATGTGAGGTATGCGTTCCAAAAGGTAACATTATAGAAATCAGTTAAACGCCCACGGTAAGCTCTTTAGAAGGTTGATATTATTATGATTACTGTTAACTTCAATATCAAAACTCGTTTTTGTATTGAAAATATTTTCTGGAAGTTGTATGTTTGGAAAGCACAAATCTTGAAGAAGTAAAAGGTAAGAAAACAAAATGAAAAATTTAAGTAATAGCAACAAGGATTTCTAATGTATGTTAATTATTGGTGTTCTGTGTCACAAAATAATGAAATTGTGATTTTAAGTATACATCCCTTTGGAGTATAATTTACTGAAATAATAATGTATGCAGGTGAGCAGGTGATTAAGTACAGAATTCAATGCAGCCAACTGGACTGGTGCAGTGGGACCTATCAAGCCACAAGCAAAAAGCCTTTGAATCTTCTCTTCAAATACTTCTTTGAAAAACATATAATTACTGAGGTACAAACGCATAGGCCTACCTCAGACTTTTGTCCAAAATATGGATGCCTGAGTTGTAGAAGGAAACTCAGCTGTCATATCTTTCCTGATTTTCAATTACTCACCGCAACGATCCCATATTGTAATTATACAGCAGCCATGTATAATTATCATGGTCACTATAATTGACATTTCCATTACGGATGATTGAAATTTTTATACTTAAATTATCATTATTGTATTGAGAACGATGATGATAATTGTAATGATGAGTTAATTACTTAATAAGGTAATTAATAAATACTGAAACTGTCATTACCATTAACCATTTAAGAGCTACAATGTATGTAATGCAAATCATTAGAAAAATATCCTCTATTTCAAGAGTTGTCGTTGCACTAGTAGAAATACTGTTTTCTTTTGCAAGGTCTGTAAATGCTTCACTTATGTAGATAGTTATTATGAAAGACAATCTCAATACAGTAATTTCCATAAGACGTGTATAAATATCAAAAGAAACAAATATATATAAGGCTGTCTTGGCTTATCTCTCTAAATAAAGTTTGTAATCTAACTCCAGGAGCAATAACCGAGCTTGTCAAAAGACTAGATTTTGCCAAACCACCTTAGGGTAAGGCACAATATATCAACTATGGTCGCGGTGTCCGCACGATCTTGCAGGCCTAGTCGGCCCTACTCTTAACAATAACGTTAACATTATTACAGGCTGTCCGCTGAGCAGTCTGGCACTCGAAGGGTATGAATAGTTCATGTTTAGACGAACAAAAAATTGTACGGGTGTGCAGGGCGGGGGCCTAGGTGGGGATACGCTTACGGGTTCGATGATAATGACTAAAAGATATTTGCGTACGTTTATATAGATTACTCTATAACTTCAGAATGTTACAAGCTATGATGATGATTACGAAAATCCAGCGAAAAAGTTCAATTAGAGAGAGAAGGAAGACAGTTATCTCTTGTGGACGAGCTTTTTAAGCCATTTTCACTGGATATGTTCAAGCAAACGTGGACAATACGAAGAAAGAGATACAATTCGAATACAAAGTTTGAAAAGATATTTTAAAGCCAAGGTTTTGGGCATCTTAAATACAATTGATAAAAATAGTAGTAAAAAAAAAAAACAAAAAAAAGTTGAAATTCGGAAACTTCAACTTAACTTAAAACGGAGGGAAGACGAGAAAAATTTATAGACAGGGCCAATGATTATCTATGATCATAAGGTGTAACCTTCAGAAGTTACATGGAAATCTATAAAAACCTTAGAATATATAGCAAACATGAATGGGTGAATCGTGCATGGTATACAGAAGTTTATTTATGAGTGAAAAGAGAAGCAAACTCGTCCTGAATTTTTCCGGACGTCGCACAGTGGGGCAAAATCCCCTAAAAATTGGCATGAAATCATAGACGTTTAGAATAAAGTTCCAATGCTGATATTTTAGTGTGGAATAATGTTTTTAATAAAAATAAAACACAAAAACACTTTCTAAAACCATTTCTTTTCATGAAATCGTGATAATATACATGTGAAGAACGACTTAAAATATCATATCATCATCATCATCATCATTATCATCATCATCATTATCGTCACGGCCGCATTGGCTTAGTAATTGTAAGGATGGAGATAATAACAGTTCTGTAGCTTCTTTAGGGAGGCATTGAAGTTTCTTCTTTGGTAATTTTCTTTTGCTCATTATAACAGGATCTGATGATAATAGTAGGAAATTGAATATGTCCGTATTTGATTTTTCACGGCTACTTTTTCTGGAATGATGCTCCCTGTATTTTTTAAAATCCTTATTCCGCGCTTCTTGTGCTTCTTCTGTTAACTGTCCTATTGGCAGTAATGCACTTGATATTATTTCCGGCCCATGAATGAAATATTTATGTAGTGTGGGTGGCATATAATACCAGGGATACTTGTCTACAAAGTATCTGGCTGTATTAAGTGTATACTCTGGAAATTTCCCAACGTTAACTTCATGACCGCATGAAACAACTATCAATATCATATGCATTTTCTTTATTAATTCTTTATCAAGCTTTGTTATTTCTACTTAGACCTCAGGATTATTAAAAAAACGTCTAGCGGAATTACCATCATTCGAATTTCCAAACCACGGCTTTGGTTTATCTACAATTAAGCCTAGTCTTTCTCTAAAGTCTTTTTGAATTTGTTGCTTTGTTTCTGCAACTAGCTTTCCATTTCTTAATTGGTAGCTTATATGACAAATAAAGAAGGCATTCGAAGAAGTGTATCCAGCCGTGTAATACTGATATACCAAACTCCAAATTTTCTATTTTGATTTTCCTTTTTAACATATCATCAATTGAGTTGAATTCTTTGGATGTAGCACCAGAAATATAACATTTCTGAGTCGATGACGTATTTATGACGGCGTTACAGATTTTTCCATCAATCATAGCAAAAATCAAAGATGCTTTATTTGCTCGTCCACTCTCTTTTTCTCTGCTATGGAGACTTCGGTAGTTTCTTTAATAAATTCGAGTTTTAAAGGCCTACAATATCTAGTTGAACCAGATCGAGGGTTTTGCTATATTACTCTTGTGCCAGACACTAATCGGAGAGGAACAATGCTTGTAATAAAAACTGCTGAATCATCAGCTTCTACACCATGAAAGGCTTGCTTGTACGAACTATGCCCAGAGCTGCCATCATAGCCCCACTTTGTATATAAACACATATTTTTTAATTCTTCAGGCTCAAGTAAATCAATTACATTTTTTTGAACGGTGAGCAAACGTTCAATAGTAAGATTGAGTAACGTTTGCAAATCAACATGAACTGAAGTTGAAGTTATTTTAATTTCTTCAAGTTTCGGATAGCATTCCGTTTTGACTTCTTGAACAATTTTGTAGGATGGGAATATTTTTGAAGCTTTCATTCTAATTAAATTATATTCTATTATTAGTGCTAGAGCATCTTCTCCTGACATGGCATTTGTTTCCAATGACTTCTCGTACGCTTTTCTGTATTTACTGGCACGTGTTGGACTTGATGTTGTTATTTCTTTGATTAATTTTGAAGCTTCAGTTAGTCCTGATGCTCTTAAACTCATCTCAGTGGCATAAGTTAACTCAACAAGAGGCGTGGATCTCCTTAGATCTTCGGTTTTCAGCCGTTTTGTTCTTTCCGCACTTTCTTCAAATGAAACTTTCGGGCGACCACGTTGCAACGCAACAAATTGAGGAAATGAAATAGATGTTTCCAACCACATACGATTATTTTGGAGAGATCGTTCTTCCATACGATGTGCTGTCATCCACCGAGATTTAAAATCTGATTTAAAACGAGCTAACCTTTGTTTAATTTCTTTTAATGAGTTTTTAGTACAACCTGATCTCTTTTCTATTTCGTCTTGTAAAATTTTTAGTTGATCCTCAATTCCTTCACGTTCAGAGGTTTTCATGATGTTATAGAGCTCTTTCCGCGTGATGAAAAATGTATTCGAACTTGCACCTAAATAAAAAAATAATAAAACTAAATTACTGACAAGAATGGTTCAGCACATCTACTCTTTTTCGCAGGTAAAATACTAAGAAACGCGGTTTCTATAAAACCAATTACACAGAACATGTAATAAAATATTCGAGTAAATTATGAAAAGAGGAAAATTTTATGACATGATATTAAATATTTGGACAGTTTGGCACAAAATAACACTCAGAATGGCGCATATCCTGAATTATTCCATAGACCGTGTACTGTACAGACTGTATGATGTAGTTTTAATCAACACGGATTACCAATGAAAAGTACCTTATATAAAAACAAAGGGAAAAAAGGGGCAAAAAAAGAAATGCCTTCTTAAGAAACAATAAATACTGATCATAAATATGTAAAAATGAAAACCGGATCTGACCCGGAACATAACTAAAGGTGTACGAGTTTCCATCAAGTGTTGAATTAAGTAATCATTTACGAAAGACTAAACATAACAGCAATTATTAAAATCTATAGCAATATTTTCGGTAAAAAAATAGCAAGAGGAAATAGATACATACCTGAACTTGACGGTTCCATAACAACTTAATGAATTTTTAACGGTAATGTAACAAAAATATAGCACCAATAACACTATTCTGTCGGCACGAAAGCAATGTACGTATAATCTCAGCAGATAAAAGGTACAGACTGATTGGAGTAGTGGTGAGATAGTTGGATTTATTGATCATTTTCACACGTCCTTTTATCCTCCAGGTAATGAAGTACACAATGGTCAATAGAGCAAATGCATGGGATGAATTTCATATTTCGATTTAATGCCAAGTTTTGAGGTCTCTTGCCCCGCGTCGATTTGTCACTGTGTGCTTATCCGGAACCATAAAAAGGCCACAATCATAGGGAGATTTTATAGTTACTGAAACTAAAACATTGTTATTGGCAACCCTAATTTGTCAATTTAGCCTACTCGTGCGCCATATTTGCCATATTGTAGTTGTTACTATAATTTTATGGCATATGTCTGTCATATAGCTGTCAAGTGAAATTATTTGGCAAAATGGAAGCAAGTAAAAGTAGGGGAAGGTGCTGTACCTTGGTACCTTTTTGAAATATTCTTTTTTTTAAAAAAAAAAACTAATTGGCAAAATCTTAAGCAACCGATTATTATAGATTATATAACCCATAACCTTTCCAATAACAGTCGAATATGCAGTTAAGCATTTATATTTCAGGATATCTGAAAGGAAATATGAAGGTCCTCCTTTTGGTCCAGGGTACAACATGCAGCTGTACCATGGACAGTGGGGTATTGTACCTTGAACATTTGCAATTTACTAAGTAGAAATGAAGGTATATCAACAGAGTTAAATTAAATAACACTCTTTATTCAACCAAGAATTACAATATTCGCAAAGCAGGTTACTAAACAAAAAATTGCCATAGATATACATTTTTAATTTATTTTTTAACGAAAGGCCGATCTATGGCTTTTTTTTTCATGTGCGTGGTGAAAATGTTTGAAGTGTCCAAGGTACATACCCCTTGCAAAAGAAACAAAACTGCCTGTGAAATATTTTAAGATGCACAATTCACCACATGATGCAAGATTTATAATAGTACATATAAACAAGTTTAACCTTAGTTGGAGTCCAAAGATATAGAAAGAATAGAACTCCAACACTTTCAATTCATAATTACTGGAAAATATTTACTTTTTCACGACTTTTCTTTAAATCGCAATAACTGCACATTTTTCCGACAAACTACTTCCCAGAAAAGCTTAAGTGTCATCTGTTGATTAGTCAATATCGGATAAAAATGCGTTTATTTAGATGGTAGCTACAGTCCGTGTGGAAAATAAACACACATGTCCAAGGTACAGCATCTTCAAATAAGTTTTTAATTTTTAATTAAATATTGCGAAATCGAAAATTTTTAATTATTTCTTTATAGAAAATATTGAAATTATTTCGGATGTTGTTTTCCAACCACAAGCAGGGAGCAGTGCGTCAACAGAATCACTGCAGTAGTCCTTTTCCTTTATAATTTGGTAGAATTATTCCGCCTTTGAGATAATCCGCCATGTGAATACGAACCGGACTGGAATTATCTTCATCAGCGTTATTTCGGTAGTAGAGTGGAATTATTTTCATGTGAGCACTTGAGTGGATGATTAGGAAGATTAGTTACTGAATTTTTTGTTTACTACGAAATGAATAATGAACAAAAATTTCGCTATCGTAGAAAATGTTGATTGTAGATCTGAATTATAGCACCATCTGATATTTTGCGAGACATTTTTTCTATATACTGTCATCCTTCGTGCTTTCATTCAATATTTTAGAAATTGTAAAATTATACTCCTTTCCATGATCCGTCTTTCAATATCTACGAAAAAAAAAAGCTTGAGAGTTTATAATTTGGCAGTTTGAGAGTTTGCAGCTTTTACCATATAAGCTGAGGTATTGCAGTGATTGCTTCGGCAGCATTTAAATTTCAATAAGCTATCTCTCTCACTATTTCTGTAAAACTTGCATGCCATCATAATGTAAATCCTGCTTAATTCCTGTACATGAGTGTAATTTTTCAAGAGCAGAGCATCAAACATAGGAGTAAGTCAGATGAGATGAGTGGGCTCTATTGCCAAAACTGGGCCTTGGCTTTCAAATGTGCTTTTGTTTTGTGAACAGGTTCACAAAATGTAAAATTCTTTTGCGAAATTTAACAAAAGTACGGAATCAATTTTTTTCAAAACTATTTATCTTTGCAGTTTAGTTTGTGTAAAGTTTTATAGTACCACTAGTGTCTGTTAAAATCATAATATCAATTAAAAAAACAGAAATGAAGTGTGCGGTCAGTGCTTGCAAACATAAATCGGATTATAAACTATTTAAAGTCGAAAAAGGACATTTTTTTACTTTTTGAAAATTGACAATTTGTTTAGAATAGGGACGGCATGATGTAAATACATGTAAAACATGGGCTACTAACACAACCAGAATTCATTACGCAAAATCTGGCTTATCACCAATTCCTGTTTGCTATATATTCTAAGATAAAAACATATCCAGATATCTTTAACTCCCCATATTACCAATTAAGTGTGATAAGGTAATTCACTTTGAATTATCATTGCATTTATAAATACAATAATGGTAATACTAATTATAACATTTTTATTTTAATGATAATGGGCCAATCTTTAGCTAAGTAATGAATTAATTTTTAAGTTTGCGACATAGCCGATATAATACCCACTACTTCAATCAATCAGTTAACATATCAGAATTAAACAGTTTCCGAAGAGAAATTTAAATGACGATGCTTTTTCGTCCATCACAAATTACGGAGTATTGTGGATCAAATTACATACATATAACTGGTGCTATATATACCTATCTGACTGTGTTCCTTATGAAAATGTATTCGAATAAATAAACAAGATTCGCATATGGGACATAGTACATCAATGGAAAATCTCCAGAAATATAATAGAGTAGATAAAGGATCTCTATAGACCAAGTCAAAATATCAAGTCTATCGCAATGGTTGACAATTCGCCAGCCTTGAAGTTGGAGGTTTTTCATGATGCATACTTCTACCGTTTCAATTTCTGCTAGCCTAGATGCAGAAAATAGTCCTCAAATAAAAATATGAAATGAAATATATGTAGACTAACTCAAGCTACATCATTCACACCTATATAAATAACTAAATATTGGAGGAAGTTGAGAGCTTTTGTTAGTGGGTTAAAATAATCGATGTGACGTAATTGCACTTACACTCCAAAGGAATATTTAGCCTAATGTCTGTAGACAGTCCTCAGAACGAAATTCTCGCGGTGAAAATTATGCTCATAAGTTCACCTTCATATCCAATAATCCAATTTCGGTTCTATTGCGAAATATCATTATTCTTTGCAAAGTTTATACGGATGCAGTAACGTACCCAGAATTTGGGCTTAAGATAGGGGGGGGGGCATATGTGTCCCAAGTCAAAAACGAGTCCAAAAAATAGTGCTCTAAAGGCACGTCCTGCCTCTTAAGAGCTGCTATTATATATCTAAAGGTTTTATTGTATTTTAACGGACTTTGTAATAATATGGAGATTACATTTTATACATAATTTGTAAATTACGTTTAAAAAACTTACCTTCTGGGGAGCCCCCCCCCCCCCCCCCCCCCTCCCCTCGGTGCACCCTGGTATGGATGTGGAATATTTTGCCATCGGGTGGGCAACTATAATTTTGTAACGTTCTCATAATTGGTCTCACAATATCTCTTCTATCAATCTGTATGTAATGTACTCAAGAACACACTGTAACTTTCTCCAATTTCCAATTGTACCGCACCAATTGTACTTAATATAAGAATGACATCAGCAATTTAAGAATCATAACAGCAAAAACTTATAAAAACAATTATTCTGTTTAACACACTTTTTATTATTCTTTTTGAAATGTATATAATTCTCGATAACTTCTTCTTCAACCCTTTTTCTATCATTTTTCTATCAAATAATAATTTATAAATATAAAACGTAGGTAATTCGCATCTCGATCAATTTTGAAAACTTATTTACCGAAAAACAACTTACTAACAGAAACTCAGCTGCACTGCAAGTGCTTTCTGTGGATATCGAAAAAATAATTCTTAGTCTACAAAACAAACAAATTGCTACACATCAGCACCTCATTAATTCATTTTGTAATTAAACAAGAAATGAATTAATTATCATTTTCACAATTACAACCACAAATTTGTAGATAAAAATTACAAATTTCTACTACGAATATCTGTTTCAAAAAGCATAAATAACTCTTTTACAAATTTGTGATAGGAAGCAGAAAAATTTTAAATAAAAAACTTTATTTGTCACAATTTTGTACAAGTTCGGTTTTACAAGATTTGTAGCTGAGTTGTAAACTACAAGTGTTTTTTTCACAAATTTGTGAATATCAAAACAAAATGAACAATTGAAAATTAAAATCATCAAACATAAAAAAATGTTGCGTGCTTCTTCAATAAGAGATAAAAAGGACATTTTTTTCGAAAAATTTCCAACGCATTAACACATGAAGCAAAACTAAGCGAGTGGAAAAATATTTTGAATCCCTTGGCATTCTCAAAAAGAAATGATGTAAAATACCTTCACGATTTTGTGCAGCAAAACATGACGAAGGGAACAATAAGTTTTTTTCTTTAATAACAATAGGTAACTAATTAACCTTAAATAAAAGTAAATAATTCAAAGAAAACGGGATCAGCTGGTGGCCTTAAGTGTGCTTTCACAGACCTCGATAAAATCATTATTGATATTATTGGCAAGATGTCTCCAACAGTCCAAGATATTATTGAGGAATCATCTCCCACTCTGTCCTCTTGTCAATCAATGCCCCAAAGCCTTGAAGAAAAAGAGACAAGGTACGAAAGATATGTTTTTACTTTCAAAATTATTTGTTAAATTTATTGTTTTTTAACTAGATTGCCAACACAAAATAAAAAGGCGGGTACCTAGAGAGGGATGGAAAAGTGTGAAGATGTTAAAATCCTTTCTTTAAAAAGAAGAGGATGCAGCTAGAAATTTATAATCTGCAACTCAACGCAATTAAAAAGGATGGGGATTTGGGACTAGGGAGAAGTAATTACACATCTGAAATAGATCTAGAAAATAATTCAGAAGAACAAGATTCAGCTGTGCACGAGAATATTTTTAATTTTAGTAGATATTAAAAAAAATAAATACTTAAGAACATAAATCTCTTCATTTTTTTTTTATAAAAATTATTAAGAAAATAATTCACCTAAATTCGATCTAAATTTTGGGAATTCTCATTATCACAATCTTCCAAGTTTTCTTCCTCTTCTGTCGTAGAAAGGACTTTAAAATTGCAGTTTGTTGCTTGCCTCGAAATATTAGTAAAAACAATACAGCCGATATAGTTTTCGGTTTGACTCTAAGCAAAATCGTCACTTCCGCTAAAATCACTCCTGCTATGTCTTCGAAACATCAAAGTCTACATTTTCTTATTGAAATCAATATTACAAATTTAATTTAAAATTGTAGAAAATTACACAACACCTGTCACTTGTGAAATATTTTCGAATAACATATTGCAGAAATTTTGTAACTCCAATCTCTTTAGTGAAACAGAAATCTACAAGAAAGTTCTATTTCTAGAAATTTGTAGCCTGTGAATTACAAGTACAAATAACTTTTGATGAAACAAAAAATGAAAAAGTTCTTAAAAATTTCCGATGCAATTTTGGAGCGCAGATAATTAGTGAATCCAAAAATATCAATTTTTCTATCATTTTTGTTAAAAATCACTTGTAAAATACAATTTTTGAGAAATAGGCCGGTATCGAAATATTGTGACATTTTATCTGAATTACATTTTGCAAAGTTATTAATGCAGGTCAGATTTAGTATTTGCTTATGTCACAACAAGTCAAATGGTGTTACATTGTTTTGTGATGTTATAATGATGATTATTCGAAGCAATATCGTAACAATTTACATTCATGAGAACCGTTCCCCCCCCCCCCCCCCCCCCCTTCCATCAACAACCATTCAACCACTAATCCTTTATCTATTTTATTTCTTATTAAAGCTGTGCATAGCATTATTGAGTATCCCCAAGCCTTTGCAATACTATACAAAACAAAAAATTAAAAACTTTGAGGTCCAATCAGCACATGAAAATTAAAATAATTATAGGATACACTCTCAAGAGACAGTTAACCAAGGTCGATCATACCAAATTAATTTAACTATAAAAAAAAATACATTTGCGCTAATTTAAAGAGTTTGTTAACATTTTTAAGTAAAATTGACATTTAAAACTACGTCAGTGTTTGTTTCCGTCATCAAAGCTGAAGTCCAACTACATTTAAAATTAGTTCAGTAGGAGAAATTGAACTGCTAGTGTTTTTCTTTCCAATGAGAAATTTACCTAACTTCAGCGTAATTATTTCTGTTGAAAGTTACATGAATTAAAGACCCTTCTATTCCAGAAATGAACGAAAACTATCACAGTCGTGATCAGCACAGAAGAAGTACTTCCATTCATGCCAGACCTAGTTTGCTTGAGCCTCAAAAATACTTCATTGTCTATATAAATCACCTTTGAACTCTGAACCCGATACGAAAAAACCTATAAATAAATAAGTTGGATCGGTGCGGCGGATCTTTCCAGTTCAGAAAATGTGCCAGTAGCTTAAGTCGGATGCAGTTTAGGTCATGTGTACAAACACACACACATACAGACACCAAAAGAAGATGATACCAATGAAGGCTTATTCAACTTCATATTATGCCCTCGTCGAACGTTCTCATTCTTATAATTCGGCGGACTGATGTCTTTGTTTCAAGCGCAAATTTAAGTTGATCATGTTTCATGTCGGCATACTTTAACCGCAGTTCCGTACGGCAAACAACATGGTCCTCATCGGTATAGGTCACATATTACTGTAGGAGTCTCCAGTCCGATAGAAGCAAGTCTAGGTATCATGTAGTTATAGCGATGAAATTCTTGGCCCATTGATGCTGTGTATATTCTCTATCCATTTATGATGCATAACAATCTAAAATTCAAAAGTGCATCCGATCGCCACAATGGAACATAAATATTCGTCCTCCGTTATATATCACTGCGATGACAATAATAAATGCCGGATACTCTACGAATGAATGTGATATCCGTGACCAGGGTCAAATAATCGGTCATGAACGCAAGGGGCAACTATAATTCCTCGGTTTTCGGTAGGAAAAACTCTTCATTACGAGAAAGCAATTTTCCACCGAGAAATCGATAGACATGCTTGAGAGAGTGTGGCGTTAAATATTTTCCATATATTGCGCGATTCTAATCCCATGATTATGTACACGTGCTCTATTGATTTGACCTGTATGCCATCCTTAGAGAGTTGTAAGACCTCATTACAGCGATCAGGGCCATAATAATAAACTTTCAATATCGTTAATGAGAAATACTTCGAACCTTATGTGGGTAATGCCTTGTTCATGTCAAGTTCTTTTATCACACAGCCGCGAACATTTTCACATTCGGAGAGTTGAAGGAGTACCGACGAGATTTCTGCTGTCCAGCAAAAATCTATGTCTTTTTGCTCTTATGGTGTTTCCATCATTTTTTCATTGATTAGAATTGCTTTCGTGGGACCTAGGAAAGGTGAATTTTCTTACCTTTGGCACAAATCATCTCAGCGCTGCACTCAATCTTAAACATCGACCGAATTTTTCTCTTCTCTATCGTGTAATCGTATTCCCAGTCGTCGTTCCAAAAGATTGAGGAAAATATTGTTCGAGTTGAGAGGATGTAATAAAGAACAGGGAAAGTAAAGCCCCAGCAAATTACAGTTAATCCCTTTCAACTATTATTCTTAAACGTGAAAACATGAGGGAATTATTTATGCCATGCTCTTGTATAAGAAAGTGGTTGAAAGTGAAGCTGTAATCTTTACTGTGCTTCAATTATTTAAAGTCTAAATGGACGCACGTGCGTAATTGCAGTTCTTAAAATGGTAAGCTTCTATGGGTATGTATTGATGATTTTAATCTGTTAACTATGGACAATTATCTATCTAAACTAGACGGTTATAACTATACCGAGCTTAGTTATGTTATATTTAATACTTTAAGAATGATTATGTTACTCAATTACATAATATAAGTATTTAAAAATATAATCAAGTCAGTCAATATTTGCTTCAGTTCGGTAAGGATCAGATAATTAGATAATTTTACTTTGTTACTACGAACGAAAAATATAGTTCTATACATTGCTGGAGAGCTTCAATTTCTCTGTTGTTATTGTCCTTACAGTATTGCCGCTTCATCGATTGGTAAAATCTTCATTAAAAAGCAACAGTCAAAGTTAATCTTACATACATTAATTGGATCAATATTCAACCTAATTAAACTTATATGTACATCGGGATGTTTGAATATATTTTAGTAAATCTAAGTCATTAACTCTGCTCTACACTGCTCAGTGATAGCCATATAGTCTATCAAGCAAGCTGTCCTGGAATTAAATTAAGGTGGAAAACTCGGAAAATGGTTTGAGAAAGCTTTGTTCAAAGACCTCCGATTATCCAGATCCTTCATCTGGAAAGCAAACATTTTACTTGGCCGAGGCGCAATTCTAACAACATTCTCTCATCTTATTTCGACGCTTGCTTCCACCTCAGCTATGTACCACAACCACCGAACTGGACTGATTTAACAATGAAGATCGTTAATCTTAGCACAAGGACGAAATTTGGATAATCCACCAAATCATCCCTCGATATATTTCTCGAGCAACCTAAAATGTCTGTTCACGTAGATTTGCGAGATCGTTAACGTACACACAGAAAAGCAGAAGATCAAAATCAGACCCTTGAGGAACACCATATTCAGTGTAAAAATCCCGGAAAATCTCGTATCTTCATTTCATGAAGAATAACATGAGGCTTAAGATACTAAAACAGTTCGTAATAAAGACAATTTTCACCACCTAGAAACTAGTACTCTGATTTGTGTCGAATATAAATCGATAATTTTAAGAATAATTCTTCGAGCTTTATAATGGAAGTTCACGACGTACTCATCTACTTTTAGAACAATGAATATAAAAAGACAGTGAGGATTAGCGGAATGAATTTATATTTCTTGGAAAAATATTTGTACATTACGGATGAAGTCTAGGACGTTTATCTATCTGTAGTAAAACTGGAGTTGGACATAATTTTAGTTTATTTTGAGATAGTTTATACTGATGACCTAGGCCATTTCCTCATATTCAGCTGGGAAATCAATATAAAATGATATCACCATCATGTACCAGTAATATGAGTGAAACGGAATAGATGTGCTTCTGCTTGCTCCGGTGTTTTCTGTGATTTTTGGCGATATTTTTCTAATTTACGGTGACTTCAATCTTCCATGTTGTGTACTTGGATTCTTTTTGCTTTGGTTCCTGGTTTCTGTTGAAAATATCGGTTTCTATTAAATATTTGCAAAGATTTTGTACTCGTTTTTCACCTAAAGTTTAACGTCAAATCTAAACGGTTCCCTCGATGTCGAAAAAAAGTGCTGATAGAATAACAAAAAACTCAACTAAGGCTGCTACTTCTCTTTGTATTGAAGTATGTCCGCTCTCTGATACTGCACTGTTGGCAAAGAGTGCCGAGAGAGCTCCAAAGATCTCATCGAAAGCTGCTCTTTCTCCCAGCATTGATAATGTATTAGATGTTGTTATTGAAGGAATCGTCGCCAAATTACTACCTGAAATAAATGGGCTTCTGCTTGAGTCTGAAGCCAGGGTGATGACTAAGTTTCATGATATCATTGGCTCGATAAACAAACGACTTGATGCCGTTGAACAGTCTATAACCATCATGAAGGCGAAGTACTCTGCTCTGGAGGAAACAAATGAGAGCTTATGCCAGTTACAACGTGCGAGTGTAGTAGTAATTCGCGGTGTCCCCTCCAAAGTAAATAAAAGGCCTGGAAATATTTTATCAAATATCTGTGCACGCATTCAGCATATACCATCTGCTTATGAAAGTGCTTTTCGAGTAAAGAGCAAACCTGGGGTAAGTGTAAATATAGCTGCTGATACCCCAATATTATCGCTAAATTCTCATGTTCTGGCGATCGGCGGGCATTCTTACTTGCGCTGAAAACTTTCGGACAAATGCGATTGTCGGATCTGGATGGCTTCTCCTCTCAAAGCCCTGTATTTATTCATGAGAGTGTCACTCCTAAAACAAGTGGTATGCTCCGTGAAGCCCTTCGATTGCGCCAGCGGGGCAAAATTAAATCTGCGTACACAAGTGAGGGTCATTTGTTTGTTAAGCTGGGGATTGAAGGTCGGGCTCATCGTGTGAGTCACTTGGATCAGCTGCGGTCGCTCGTTACTTTGCCTTTGGACCGGGAATTAGAAGCTTTTTTTCTTTTCTGTTTGTTTACTTGTGATTGAGAAGCTGTTTTCCCATGGAGGTTATGTGCTGCTGACTCTCGTGGTGGTTGTGCGTTTATAAGAATGGCTGACGATTTTAATGCGCTGAGCGGGGTGAGAGTTCTTCCAAACATACTTTGTAAACAGTCACACGTATTGAATATTCTTAACTTGAATGCTAGAAGCCTGAGACCTAAAATGAATAAGTTGACTGAAATGTTAGCTGAATCTAATATCCATCAATCCATGTCATATTAGTCTGCGAAACTTGGCTACGCTCAGAAATCTCATCTTCTATGATTGCTTTACCTGGCTTTAGGATTTTCAGGAATGATAGGTCTGGCAGAATGGCGAGCGGTGTGGCTATATACAGGGTGTCCCGTAAGTCGACGTCAAGCCGGAACCGGGTGATAGAGCAAATCATAACAGTTACCAGAAAAATATAAAAAAAATCTAAGTCATGTATTTTTTAAATTATAGGCATTTCTTTTGTTTTCGAGAAAATGTACACCTTGTGATGGTTTTTTAGCTCCTGTTGCTACAAATCTTTACTTTTTTTCAATTTTATTTTTCTTTTCTTCCCGAATAGTGCTTATGTAACCTGTTGCTTTAAATTCTAAGCCAACTGCTCCAGCTTTGAAGAAAATGTCACATTTTGATTGTACTGAAACATAAAACTACGCCAGTTTAGCAAGTAACTTTAAAAGTATTCCGTATTCGTTCGTGTTATTTCGTATTTTCGACATTTTGCTTCGTTTATTGGACTTGTTTGCTTGTAATTGTATTTGGACAGTTCGATCTCTTTACGACAAGCTTTGATTTTTTCTGGACTATAGTGTGATTGAGTAGTGCCACCATGTCTTTATACAACACACAGCAATATGCCAACATGCACATCTTTTATGGGAAATGCAGAGGCAATGCTGTATCGCGAGAGATACCCAAATGCTGATCGTTCTCCAGATCATAGAGTTTTTACAAATATGCACCGTCTACTCTCCACAGAGGGCCGATTGCCAAATCAAGTACATGGTGAAGCAAGGAGTTCCTTATCTTACGAGGACGTAATACTTCAAGCAGTTGAAGAAGATCCAGGTAGTTCGGTACGTGCAATTCAGGAATGCACAGGAGTGCCCAAAAGTATAGCTCACCGAATAATACAAAAACATGAGCTCCACCCATACCATGTACAGCGAGTACAAACCCTGCTACCGCGGGATTATCAACTTCGGGTTGCGTTTTGCCAAACTATGCTACAAAGACAACGGGAAGATCCGCGATTCTTCGAGAAAATTTTGTGGTCGGATGAATCGACATTTAAAAAAGACGGTTACATGAACCTACACAACTTACACGAGTGGCACGTAGAGAATCCGAATTTAATGAGCCAAAATAATCTCAATATCGTTTTAAAATAAGCATGTGGACCGGAATTTTAAACGGAAAAGTCATAGGACCTTTTTAAGTTGCCAGAGGTTATTAATGCTGAAGTTTATTTAGATTTTTTACAAAGACATGCCACTAAGTATTTACAGAGAAATGTGGTATCAGCAAGACGGCTGCCCAGCGCACTATGCCCTTTCAGTTAGAGAATATCTCAATGAAGAATATCCGGACAGATGGATAGGGCGGTCTGGTACGATCACCTGATCTAAATCCATTAGATTTCTTTTACTGGGCAGCACTGAAAGAGAATGTTTATAAAAAGTCAATTGAAAATTTAGCTGAGCTTCGGCAAAGAATTACGGAAGCAGTTAAATTTGTCAACAATGGAAGAATTGCCCGTCTGATATCCCGATATTTTTTAAGAAGATGTCGAGCTTGTATTGCAGCTGAACGAAGGCAGTTTGAACATCTTTTGTAAATAATAAATCTTAGCATCCAAATAATTGATGTTTAATTTTAAAATTAAGGAAAATTTGTCCTAAATTTAACAAAAATTTAGCATCTCTGACTCGAAAGCGTGACTATCTGCCTCACTCACACTTCACGGAATGACTCTCCGTCTCACTCTAACTAGAATCTTAAAGTTGCGGTCTTAAGGCAAGCTTTGGGTACACTAGAATCAATTATAGTAGGTGAAAAGAAATTTTTCGAAACTGGGTTTCTTGAAGAAATATTTTTTTTCCGTAATCTAAGAAATAATGTAGCAAGTGTTGTACCATTTTAGAAAACTTATTAAATGCGTCAACTTTTAAAGTTACATGCCAGACTGGCGTAGTACATTTTTTTTTTCAGTACAGTCAGTTAAAGTTGGGTGAAATATTAATTTTCTATTCTTGGTTCGGCAAAATGTGACATTTTCTTCCAAGCTGGAACAGTAGGCTTAGAATTTAAGGCAGCAGGTTACATAAGCACTATTCGGGATTACATAAGAAAAATAAAATTTTAAAAAAGTAAAGATTTGTAGCAGCAGGAGCTAAAAAACCATCACAAGGTGCACATTTTCTCGAAAACAATAGAAATGCCTATAATTTGAAAAATACATGACTTAGATTTTTTTTATATTTTTCTGGTAACTGTTATGATTTGCTCTATCACCCGGTTCCGGCTTGACGTCGACTTACGTGACACCCTGTATATAAGCGAATGTATTAAGGCTCGTTTGATAAGAAGTTCTGTTGCAGATCCCTTAGAATTCCTATGTGTTGAGATTGAATATGGCTTACAAAAATGTTTATTGGCTTCAGTCTACTGCCCGCCAAATTGCTTTACACCGGCTAATATACCTGAGTTTGAAGAAACCTTGAGTGATTAAGCGCACATGTACTCTAACATTGTTATTCGAGGAGATTTTAATGTAAATATTTTACTTTTAAACAGTTTGACTCAATCTTTTCTATTTTTATTACAATCTCTGCACCTGAATGTTATTAATAATCTACCAACATATTTCAACTCAAGTAACCCTTCGCTTCTGGATGTGTTTTTAACCACAGATACGAGTGTAGTCTTGTACCATAACCAAATTACTTCTCCTTCCATATTTGATCACGACTTTCTATTCCTTACTGACAACTTTAATATTAGAAATTGTCCTCTTTACAAAATGGTTAGCTTTCGTAATTATAAGAATATAAATATGGCTGCACTTGATGAAGTATGCCAATCATTGCACTGGGCTCGTATTAATGCTCGCGTCTCTGTCACGATCAGATTCAAATTTTTTATGAAGTGACTAATAAACTATCTCCATGATCGCTTTGTTCCTGTATATGTACGAAGTATCAGGATGGATGCTGGTTGCCCATGGTTCACATCTGAAATTAGATCCCTTATTGTAGAACGATATTTTTTGTTTCACAGATTTCGGCGTTTAAGAACCATTGAAATTCGATTATACTATAAGGTTATGCGAAATAAGGTCAATACTAAGATTCGTGCAGCCAAGAAGCAGTACTACGGAGCAAAATTTTATTTTCACCAAATCTGTGTACCAGAAATCTATGGACTAACCTACATAAGGCAGGTGTATACGGCAAAGATATTTCCGTCAGCGATATTGATCCTGAATTATTCAACCATCATTTCTCATCTTTGCAAACTTCTTCCACACAAAACGCATCTTCAAGCCATCGACTTACTTTGGATTCGGGTAATGATAATGACGATGATTTTAGTTTTAGATGTGTGGATGAATCTGAAGTTATAAATGCTATTTTGGCTATTAGATCCAATGCCACAGGACCTGACGGAATCTCCCCCAGATTTGTGAAAATTGTTCTCCCATGGATTATCGAGCCATTGCTACGGATTTTTAGCTCATGTCTAACCACCTCTCAGTTCCCCCCTCTATATGGAAAACTGCAATAGTTTTACCGGTTCCTAAGATTAAGAAAGTAAAGAAACCAGCTGATTACCGCCCTATAAGTATTCTCTGTTTCTTGGCCAAAGTACTTGAGAAGCTATTGTATCTTCAAATAATTGAATATTTGGATTGTCGTAACCTCCTCAGTCCTTACCAATCTGGTTTTCGTCGGTTGCATAGTTGCGGAACGGCACTGATTGAAGTCGTCACGTCTAACATAAGAAAATCACTTGACATGAATTATCTATGTGTCTTAACTTTACTCGACTTCTCTAAAGCTTTTGACTCAGTTAATCATCCAAAATTACTATCTAAACTAATGCTTAACTTTAATTTCTCAAATCCGTCCGTCGCCCTCATCGGTAGGTTTCTATCAGGAAGATCTCAACATGTGAAAGTTGGTGATCTTGTATCAAGTGGTTGTCCTCCAAGTTGCGGTGTACCACAAGGGTTAATACTTGGTCCGTTATTGTTCAGTATGTTTATAAATGATTTGCCGAATTCTATTAACAATTGCAATATTCATTTATATGCTGATGACGTGCAGCTTCTTAGAAGATTGCTTAAATCGCATGAAATTCCGACCTGGAAAATGTTTCTCGTTGGGCTACTAATAATAATTTAAAACTGAGTCCACTCAAAGTGACTTTTAGTTCGTTGAAGCTTTGCGTTTGTGGAATCGTCTGCCAACAAATGTTCAGGGCACTAGTTCGATTGTAAAAATCAAGGAGATTATTAAAAATT
Organism: Dioctria linearis; assembly: GCA_963930735.1. Lineage (NCBI taxonomy): Eukaryota > Metazoa > Arthropoda > Insecta > Diptera > Asilidae > Dioctria > Dioctria linearis. The sequence goes on from OZ005741.1 coordinate 274,264,588, forward strand.
TGGGATTGGTTCGGTAGTTCGGTAGTAGCGGGGCAGGGTCTTCATGGATAAATCAGTAAATCAACTTAACATTTTTACAATTTTGGTTCAAATTTCACAAGTAATTTCATTAGTCTTTTTTTTATCGTTGTTTCGTTTCTTTAAATTTTTAAAAATGTTTTTTTTTAATCTTTTACTTTTATTTTTATATCATCTTATTTTTACATTCTTTCATAATTTTCTTTTCATTCTTTATTATTTTCTTTGTTTTAGTAGGATTACTTTTAGTTATTAATTAATTTGTCTTATTTTATATTATATATTATATACCACTATTTTTGTGTACTAGTAATAAGAAGTAAAAAATAGTCTTGTGTACACCTGAATTAATTAAATAAATTAAAAATTGAAAATTGAAAATTATAGCCCTGATAATGAGTCGGATACTCGCGACCAACAATTAATTCTAAGTAACTGCAAAAATTCTAAAACCAGAGTTAGTCACCGGAAGATAGTTTTTGATTTCTCGTTAAGACTCTGCCATCTCTTAACGCGAAATTCCAGAGATTAAAGTTAATACATTCATTTAAGAAAAATGGTTTGTGGAAAATAAGTTGAGCTTACGTACTAAAGACAACACATTCATTCTACGAAACAATTTCAGATTGGGATATTCTTTTATGAATTGATTCTTTTTCCAATCCCCATATAGATATTTATTTAATCTTGGATTTGTATTATTTATATTAGACCAATTATCATTTCCTTTGTTCTTATTACTATTTAAAAAATCATCTTAAAAAAATTTCTATTTAAGTCTTACTAACCTGAAGGCCGTTAAGTGATTATGGGATTGATACAGTTCCAAGGTTAAATTATGACCCAACCACATACATACGCTTTGTGTAACTTTGCGATAAAACTTTTATGCTCTCTTCAACACAGTAAAACAGTTAATCTATGTAAACAACTGATGTTAACCGACTTTTTAAAGTTTATTTTTTCCTATAGTCAATTGAAATCCAGAAGTATAATTTACATGAAATTTACACAAATTTTAGAAGATAATTCGTTCATTTGGTGTCTTCCGCCGTATTGCCAATCCTCATTACTTGCCATTTGCATTCAAGTGGAGCACGCCAAATTGTGCCGTAAGTAACTCCAAAATGACTCTGGTGCTCTGGTTAAAAAGAAATCATTTGGTTACATGTGCAAATACAGAAAATAAGAAGAAAAAAAAAACAAAAAGTGATGCGATAAAAATGCGTAAAAATGTTAAGTCTTGTACGAAGCGCGCATTTAAATGTCAGTCAGTGGTGATGAAGAAAAGCATTTCTATAATAAAATTTGGAAAATTGAGGTTTACTGTTGCAATTGCATCAGATAGTGAAAATTCAGTGGCGATCTGAGTATAAGTACTTATGCAAATGTATAGAGGTAGTCTTCATAATGCTTTATATTTAACAGTTCTTAGTGTGCCATGTGAATTGTGCGGAATAATTATAGGTGTGAGACCAAAAAGCCAATGCCCCTACTCAAACAGCAATTATGGTTGGCTTCCGGTCGGTTTAATTTATCTGCGATTTCAATTTATTTTGCAATATTTTCGGAAGTGAAGTCGCTGAAGGCGTCAATTGTGCTAAATAGAAGCCCTAGCTAAAAGCATACAGCCGGATATTGAATATTAGCAAAAAAGAAGCATTAGTTAACACATTAATCATCTTAAAACAACTTGGGACAAATGAAGATGAGCTTCAGCTGATCTCTATAGCAATATTAAAATTATTTGTAATGTTATCAGAATTTCACTCGATCATGTTTTGCTTTCCTTAGTTGTAATACTAAATATCTACTGTAGTAAATTCGTTACTTATTTATTGTAATCTTGCTCTGTCGCCTTGTTAATAATATTACTTGAGTAGTGATATTCATTTTATCAATTCCAAGGATGACTGGAGGCAGCCATAACCCAGATCTCCTATGGAGAAGCTTAATAAAGCAGATCTCCTGAGAGAAACTCAGTGTGCAGATCTCTTTATAGGCGCAGCTAAGGCTAGCAGACACTCGAAATAAACCGTATTTTCTTTGATAAGACTAACTAACAACCAGTGGTGGATTTACCGGGAAGCAAAGGAAGCAATTGCTTGGGGCCCCGCTTGGACAGGGGCCCCAGAAATTGGAAAATTTTGAAAACACATTCGGAAATTTGAAAAAAAAAGATAAAAAATGAAAAATGAAAAAATCCATGTAAACAATATTGACTATATAATATTATTATAAATTATTTAATTTTTTAATAATTTATTATAAATTAGTTCAAAAGTGTATTTCGCGCGAATAGTTGGCGCTTCGATCGCTCGTGTTTGTGTCTTCGTCTGAACAGCTTTAATTCTAAAAGCATCATCGTCTCTAACACACAGAGGTAATTATATTGTATCTGAGATTTCAATAACACAAAAAAACTCACTTCAATTTTAAATCAAAACAAGTTCAACGACCAGAATTGTACTATAATTGATTAAAAAATGAAAACACTTTTATTCCATTGTTATCACATAACCTCTATGATTTAACAATGTTTATGTTTTTGCAGACAAGTGAACAAGCGAGTTTTTTATTTCACAGAAATCTCTTTGACTAACTAGGGACTAAATTAAATTATTTGTTTTGACTTCATAGGTGAGTTTAACTGGAAAAATAAAACCTTAATTAAAAATGCCGCATAATTGTTGTTTGATTTTTTTCCATTTTTGTTTTTTTAACAAAATAACAACATTATTTGATTGTTTCAACATAACGTAAATGATTCTAAAAAATATTTGTTTTCACAGACTTGTTAGTTGTCAGACGAATTTTTTAGCTTATTAGTATCGTTGACTAATTAAGGGCCACATTTTTACAGTAGTATATGCTTCATAGGTGAGTTTTTTTTCAGAACGAGTGTATTAACTTGAGAAATAAAACCTAAAATAATACATTTAATATCATTTGTTTTTTTGTTTCAATTTCTGTTTAGATTTTTGCTGGAAAAATCATGAGAGTGGTTACCAAAAAAGAAAAAAAAAAGCAGTTGCTGAAGAGTCGGTCAAAATGATTCCAAAAATAACTCAATTTTTCAAAAATGTATCTGGAGGCCTGTCTTCAGATGAAAACCAGTCCGTTGAAGAATGTATTCCCAGTTCTATTTCGAATTCACATGATCTGAGTGAGTTGGTCGAAAAATCAGATGAGATTTTGAATCAAGTTATGGATATTTCGGTAGACGTCAAGACAGATGCACCTCTTCCAAATGTCGGTGCAGATTATCTTCCAAACCTCCGTGATGACGCTGGATTATGGCAGAATTTGGCCTCAACTGAGGTCGAACATTGGTTCGTGAAGGTCCGAGTGATTGTCAACATTCTAATGGGCCATTTGACTGCTCCAGAAGAGTTTTTCATGGGACGGCAAGACAGTGTACCACAAATATTTTTCGTGGGACGAAAATGAACGGGGAACAGTACTCGAGAGAATAGTTGCTTTACTCTCCACAGAAGGGCAATGTTTACTGTTTTGTGTGTCTGTTGTTTTGTAAAGGCACCACTCGTTTTAGTGGTGACGGGTTTTCAGACTGAAGAAATTGTAATGACGTGCAAGGTCATGAGGGTAATCAAAAACAACATCGGGATGCTCAGTTGACGTTTTAGTTAGACAACGACAGCTCAATGTTTCATGTCATCTTACCGAACAAATCGGCAAGGAACGGGAATACTGGATAGAAGTACTTAAGCGTGTTATTGCAGTTATTCGAACGATAGCGCAACAAGGTGTAGCCTTCAGAGGGTCGAACGAGAAGTTTGGAGAATCACATTGTGGCCATTTTATTAGTTTATTAGAACTGGTGGCTTAATTCGATCCGTTTTTGAAAAACCATATTGATTAGTATGGCAATTGCGGTAATGGTAATGGTAATACGTCTTATTTATCTAAAACAACTTGCGATGAATTGATCCACCTGATGGCAAACAAAGTTAGGAAATCTATTTTTGAAGATGTAATTGCTGCAGGGTACTTCAGTCGACTCCATGCCAGATGTATCTCACATTGATCAATTAACTGTCATCGTTCGTTATGTGTGTTCTACAATTGGTTTACCTGTAGGAAGGATTTTGGCCTTTCTTGAGATAGAAAATCATACTGGAAGGTACTTAGCAAAAACTACTTTAGAGTATTTAGTTAACGGCGGGCTCAATTTCGATTTGTGTAGAGGACAGTCGTACGATAATGCGTCCAATATGTCCGGTATATATAACGGAATGCAGCAGGCACTTTTAGAAGAAAATCCTTTTGCGTATTATATACCGTATTCTGCTCACTCATTGAATTTAGTTGGACAATCTTCTGTGGAGTCGTGCTTAGAAGCAGTGAACTTGTTTGGTATAATTCAAGCTATTTATGTATTCTTCGCAGGTTCAACGAAACGATGGGCTCGTCTTGATAAATGTTTAGGTCCAAACGCTCCAACCGTAAAGCAATTTTCAAAAACTCGCTGGGATGCGCACGCGAAGGTTGTGTCAGCCGTTTCGACGAACTACGATAAAATAGCTGATACTTTACAAAAGATCGCAGATGATCGTGATCTCGACGGTAATACTCGAAACCAAGGATCAAGTTTAGTAAAGAGTATGGAGCAACTTGAATTCGTTTTCATGATGATTTTTTGGGGATCAGTCCTTCACGAATTTGAAAATGTATCAGCTACTTTACAAAATCCGTCGATTTTTCTTGAAACATGTGCGAACTTATACACTGCGTTAATTACGTTCGTCGAGAATTATCGTGATGACTTTTCGGATATCGAAGCCAAAGCGAAGGAGCTTGTTCCTGGTTCTGATTATAAAGCGAGCGCGCAAAGAACAAGACGCAGAAAGACACAATGTAACGACGGGCCTGCTCCAGATGCGCTTGAAAACTTGTCTCCGCGTAATAGCTTTCGGATAAAATCATTTCTTCCGATGATCGATTCTTTGACAACGAACTTGCGAAAACGTGCTACGGCATACACTGATATCGCGGCTAAATTCTCTTTTCTTGTCAATTTAAATGCGTCGAAGGAGGAAATCACAGAAAGTATACAAAGACTGATAGAAGACTATCCAAATGATGTTAACATAAACATTGTGAATGAAATTCAAAATTTTCACATCTATGTGAAACAGGTATACGGAAACGAGCTCCGTAAAACATTCGTTGAATTGTACGAAATCATTTTCAAGGATGAACAGTTTTCGGCGTTTCCAAATGTTGAATGCCTCATCAGGCTATTCCTTACACTATCGATAGCTAATAGTACAGGGGAGAGATCCTTCAGCGCATTGAAACGCGTCAAAAATTATTTACGCTAATCGATGTGCCAAGAAAAAGTAAACGATTTAGGCTTACTGTTTATCGAAAAAGAAAAACTTCAAAAACTTGACTTTGATGATGTCATTCATCAATTTGCGACTGACAAAAGTAGGAAAAAGTTGTAATTTTGTTAGTAAATTATAAGTTAACTGAATAATATATTGATTTTGCAAAATTAACTGGTTATTTATTATTTCCAAATTTGGGGGGGGGGGGTTAATTTTAGAATGAGGGCCCCAAAAAACTGAGGTTGCTTGGGGACCCGTCATAGGTAAATCCGGCACTGCTAACAACTTCACTTTATTGAACTATTCTAGCTTATTTATACTAAAGTAAATATGCTAACCTAAACTTAATTATGGTTAGTACATTGACTTTTGCATGCCCGTGTTTTGGGGCACGTTAAACCAAATCGCTTCTTTGCACTTATGTGCTTAACTTCGGCAGAAAGATGTGACGCAACTAGCTTGACCCGTACTACGCTGGTTGCAAAACATACAAACAAATGCGTGTAAACAATTGCACAGTCAGTTCTTGTGGTTGTGACATACATCTGGTATAACGCATGTTTTGCTTAATTGCAATAATGTTATCGTTCGCATATATTGTGATCGATTAATTGAGCAATGGATTTCGGGTCAATTGAATATTGCAAAAATGCAGAATGTGCATTCAATTGGTTTGTAATTTGTTGGTTTTTTTTATATGTGCAAATTCAATTTACACCTTTCCCTTTACGGAGACAAACAAAATAATAATAATCTTTTGTTATTATTATTTTATTAATTAGCTATTGAATTTTATTACATTGATATATTTTTTTTACATGCTATATACACTAATTTATTTTCTTATATTTATGTTTCTGCTACAATATTGATTTTAAATTTAATTATCTATGTATTTTCCTTAGTCTATTTTTGTGTATATATATAGTTGTATTTTTATTCTTATATTCTGCTGTTTACATTATCTATTGATTTCACTGTATATGGACCATTATATAGTGGGTCTAGTTTTTTCCTATTTCTTGTATCTATTAGTACTTTATCGCCAATATTGGGTAGGTATTTGTTTCACTTGTTTATTTTCGTTTTTCTTTTGATGTGTTAAGGTGTTCTTTTACTTTATTTATCGTTTGTTGCAATCTATATTTTATTTCTTTACTATACAACTCGTGATTATAGACGGGGTCTGGACGGTCGATTTTGAGATCAGAAGGTAATCTTACTCTTTTGGCAAATACAAGTTCGAATGGTGTGTATGTGTGCACTGTATTGGGTGTGGTATTGTAACAAAAGGTATAGTAAGGTATCCAGTTGTCCCAGTCATCTCTATTTTCATTAACGAATGATCTTAAGTATTCGATGAAATATTTGTGATTTCTCTCGAGCGTTCCTATTGTTTCTGGATGCGATACGGTGCCAAATAGTTGTTTTATTTTTAAAATTTCGCCGATTTCTGTGAAAACCTGATACTTATATTCTCTTCCTAGATCAGTTTTCAACTTGCTCATTGGACCATATGTTAATATGAATCCATTGACTACTTCTTTTGCTATTGTGTTTGCCTCTTTATATTTTGTCGGAATAATCACGATGTATTTACTTAAATCGCACTGGATAGTTACGGCATACCTGTTGTCATTTTTGGCAGGCCTCGAAGCTTCTTCGAGGAGTTGTCAAAATTTCCAACACGGGTTTTTAAATGATGCAACACAAAACCAAGCCAGCAGCTAGCCTCAAGGCCTAGCCGCAAAGTGCGCTTTACTCAATGTTGGAAATTTCTCTCTGTCAGGCCTATTTCTATCAACAGATGTTCTATCAAAATTACAATGACAGCACCAACCCCGGTGGAATCATTTTGTTTTCATTTCTCTGAGGTAAGCCTTGAGGCGAGCTGTGCGATGAAGCCTGAGAGAGGCCAGGCCTGAGGCTTGCTTGGATGTGTTTCTGCCTTTTGTGTCTTTGTTGACGGGCCTACTGTGTCTATTGACAATATATCAAAAACTTTTGTTGGTGTGGTTGTTACAACCATTGCTCCTTTGTTGTGTTTTTGATGCTTGCTTGTTGAGCAAATTTCACATTTGTTAACATACCTATTTACCTATATTTATTATGTTAAAACTTTGACTGTCTTCAGTCTTGGTCTTAGGTTGTTGTTTGTCAATATATTTAATTCAATTCAATTCAATTTATTAATCTTAGGCCATAGTACAAAAAGAAATAATAATGTTTTGCCCGTACCGAACAATATTGCGGAAAAAGGCTACTACTAATACAAATATATAACTAGAATAGAAAAATAAACAAAAAGGAAACATTTGATAGCTCATTCAAAATTAAAGCTAATGATAAAAAAAGAGAAGAGAAAGAGAGCAAAAAAAAAGAAGAAAATAAAATAAAGTTAATTGTATTATAAATTGGTAGAAAATTGTAAAACAAGAATTGTTGTAGAGTCGAGATTGGAGGAAACGTTACATATAAAGTATGTATATGCGGTTTATGAAGTTAGATTGTCGGGAGAGATATATTGGGTAACAAGCTTCCGAAAGACACCCAGCGAGCGCGTTCCCTGCAAATCAGCAGGAAGTGAATTCCACAAACGAACTGTTCGAACGAAGAAGGAGCCCTCCAGAATGGAATGTCTGTGTTAAGGTATCAAAATGTTCACATTCCTAGAAAATTGCATGAACACAAGCTCACTATACATGTAGGTGGGATTTTTTGAGTAAATAAGTTTATGGAGGAATATTAAAGCCTTGCGAACAAAATGAACTTTCAAAGAGCAGCCAAGTAGATCGTGCCGATGTGGAGAAACATGGCTAAAACGTTGGAGCCCGAAAACAAATCGCGTAAAGTTGTTGAAAGCAACATTGATCTTTCTTCGACAGACTGCGTCTAGATGTAGAAAAATCACGCTGCCATTGGTGAAATAAGGCATCAGTAGAGTTTTGACAAGCTTCAAGCGTAATGACCTTGAGAGGATATTAGACGATAGCCAGAGTCTGCGGAGACCAATATAAATACGACGAACAACACTATTGATATGGTTACAGCACGACATCGAGGCATTCAAATGAACTCCCAGGTACCTCACCGAATCAATATACCGCAATATCTGCGAATCTAAAAAGACTGGAGGAAGATCATTAGCATCCACAGTCCCTCTAAACATCGCCATCGATTGGGATTTATCAGGATTAAGTACCAAATAATTCTCTAGGGCCCAAGTTGAAGCCCTAACTAAATCGGAATGGATTCGGTTTGCACAATCGTCCATTAGGCCTATTGGGTGTGCCAAATATAGCTGAACATCATTCGCATACAAGTGGATACTGTAATCCTCAATAACATCAGGGAGGTCATTAATGTATGTAAAAAATAATACTGGACCAAGTATGGATCGCTGGGGACGCCACATGTTAACGACAGCGCATTAGATATAGAGCCGCCGACCTTGACCTGTTGGGATCTATCCGACAGGAAAGAATAAATTAAGCTAACGGCAGACGAAAAACGAAACTTATCTGACAACTTAGACAGGAATTTAGTGTGGGTAATACTATGAAAAGCCTTAGAGAAGTCAAGCAAGGCCAACAGGCATAATTTATTATCGTCCAAAGCCCTGCGAATATCAGTCGATACTTTTAGGGGAGCAGTTTCACAACTATGAGCGGTGCGAAAACCTGATTTCCAGCTGGTTAAGTAATTATTACTGTGAAGATATTCGATTATCTGAAGGGAAGTGGTGATGTGGTAAGACAAGTGTTGAATAGATATATGAGCGGAGTGAGAATCCAGGTCAGAATATATTTTATAAATTTGGGGGGATATCATCCGGTCCGATAGCATGCAATTTAATAGAATGAAAAGCCTTCATAATTTCGTCAGCACCAACACAGCTAAGCTTGAAACCATCTGACCCTGCCTGAAAACTACCAGGTGTATCATAGACTGATGAAATCTGAGCGTTGGAGGACTGCGATGAAGTGGTTTAGTGTATCTGGATTAACATCGCAATCTGCATATTCTTTGCCAGAAACAGCAGCCTTTTTCAAATTATGCCAGATTTTTTTGGGTGGGAGGTCCATATTTAACTTTGAACGGAAGTAATGACGTTTACCCACTCGAATCCTAAAGTTCACTATATTTCGTATAGTTTTATAGCGTCTGTGATTATCATCAGTTCTAAGAACGTATGTATTTATAATAAAGGAAATTTCGCTCATTTATCATTATGTTGATTTCGTGAGAGAACCATGGGCAGCTAAGATGTTTAGTAGTACGATAGCGCACCGATGCATATTTGTCAAGTAAATAGACGATGACTGAATCAAAGGAGCATAATTTGTTATTAATCGTAGGCTGGAGAAAAAAATCATCCTAAGTAACAATGAGCATTCCTGTTGTAAAGCGTCCACATTAATTTATACTCTTCCAATGCTTCGAATGCCTGCTCTAGTGCGGGTTCTACTAATTGGGTATTATTTATTCTTATTATCCGCTTATAAAATATTTTAAAATATAATGCTAGCGTAAGTTCAATTCTTCTTTTATTATCAACGTTGATTTTTATTTCTGGTAATTGTGTTACTTCTGGTGGTGCCAAGGTCTCATTGATATGCAGTTGATCACACTGCAAACTTTTATCATTAGGTTCATTTTCTTTCTTTTTTTCATTGCGCGAGTTTTCATTTGTAATATTTTGATCTCTTTTAGATCTGATATATCAAGCTTTATTCTGGACAACGCGTTCGGTCCAGAATTTTCATTTCCATTCATATATTGGATTGTGAAATCCAACTCTTCCAAATCTAACCACATTCCGGTTAATTTCGATGTTGGATTCTCCATTCCGAACAAAATATGCTAATGGTCTATGGTCCGTTCTTACTATAAATTTTCCGCCATAAACATATGGTTTTAAATATGTAACAGCCCAATGTATGGCTGTTAGTTCTTTTTAAATTGTTGACTTGTTCCTCTCTCATAGTATGAATGTTTTACTTGAGTATGCGATAGGTAGTTCTTGTCCATAAAAGTTTTGGGATGAAATTGCACCATACGCAGTGTTTAATGCGTCTGTTGATATAATGAATTCTTTATTAAAATCAGGGTGTTGTAATATTATGGGCGACATAAACGTTGATTTTAAAATATCAAAAACTTCTTGCTGAGTTTCTGACCATTCAAATATTGCGTTTTTCCGGAGCAGTCTATTTAAGGGTATTGCGGTATTTCCTATAGAAAAGGCAATCCTCGACATATTTAAAATATGCGACATAAAAAATAATTTTTTGAAAAATTTACTTTAGAAAAGGCAATCCTGGCGTATTTAAAATTTGCGACAGTAAAACTTTTTTTTTTTTGAAAAATTTACTATAGAAAAGGCAATCCTCGGCGTATTTAAAAATCTGCCACAGTAAAAAATTATTTTTTGAAATATTTACTATAGAAAAGGTAATCCTAGTAAACAATTTTTTTTTAATTTCGTATAGAAAACGCAATCCCTGGCACATTTAAAATTTGCGACAGTAAAAAATTATTTTTTGAAAAATTTACCAGATTAAAGGCAATCCTCGCCGTATTTAAAATTTGCGACAGTAAAAAATTATTTTTTGAAAAATTTACTATAGAAAAGGCAATCCCTGGCGTATTTAAAATTTGCGACAGTAAACATTTTTTTTTAATTTACTATAGAAAACGCAATCCCTGGCACATTTAAAATTTGCGATAGTAAAAAATTACTTTTTGAAAAATTTACTATAGAAAAGGCAATCCTCGGCTAACTTAAAATTTGCGACAGTAAAAACTTATTTTTGAAAGATATACTATAGAAAAGGTAATCCTCGGCATATTAAAAATTTGCTACAGTAAAAAATTATTTTTTGAAAAATTTACTATAGAAAAGGCAATCTCTGGCGTATTTAAAATTTGCCACAGTAAAAAATTATTTTTTGAAAAATTTACTATAAAAAAGGCAATCTTCGAGTCTTCTGCGAAGTTAGGAATAAAACGACTGTAGTAGTTATAAAATGCTACGAAATGCCTGACCTCGTTAAAGGATAATTTTTAATAACATCATATTTTGAGCTGGCTTATACCTTGTAATGAAATTTTGCGACCAAGTTATGTAAAATCCGTTTGAAAAATTGTTCATTTATCTTGATTTAATTTGATATTTCTCTCTCGTAATCTCTTGAATACGGATGACAAATTTTTTAAGTGATGTGCTTGTGAGCATCTGATGACCATTACTTCATCAATATATAAAAATGCAACTTCTGGTGTTGACCTGTCATAGCGATTGCCACCATTCGCTGAAAACTTTTTGCGCTTATATTAAGTCCGAAAGGAAGTCGAGTAAAGTGGTAGTGTCCTTGATTGGTTGAGAAAGATGTGTACTTTCTAGAAGCTGGGTTCAAAAAAATTTGTTGAAATCCAGACATAAGGGCTAGTTCTGAAAAATATTTTGCACGGCCCATTTGTTCTAATATATCTTCTATTCCTGACAGTGGGAATTTATCTGAAAGTACTTTCTTATTTAAATTTCTTAAATCTACCACTAACCGCCACTTTTTGTTTTGAGTACTTGATTTTTTTGGTACTAATCAAATTGCGGAGTTTAATTGGGAAACAGAGTTTTCTATTATTTTATTATGCACCATTTTCTTCACATGATTATCGATTTTGCATTTATGTGCCTCTGGAATTCTATAATTTTTTGTGTATAGCGATACTTTATCTGATAGCTCTATTCGCTGTTCATAGAACTTATTAGTTGTAAGGGATTCATTTTCGAGGGAAAATATGTCTTGATATTCCTGACATAATTTTTCAAATTGAGATCTAGCATAATTTGGTATGGACTTTAAATTTAAAGCCGAAATTACTCGAATTGCTCTGTTCTTGTTGGGGATATTTTTATTATGAATGTTAAAATTTGTTAAAGGTACGGCTTGAAATTTGGGTTCTTGGATAGTTACTGTTTTAGTTGTTGTATTCAATATTCTAACTAATGGATCTTTCGCTGAGGTAATTGTTCCTCCTACGAGAACTCCTGGTTCGAATTCTTCGCCAATTACGACAATAACGTTAGCTTCTGATTTTATACTTTTGATTTATCTAACAATTTCGCATCCGGGTGGTATCAGGATAACGTTTGGGGATGGACCACTCATTATAGGTATTACGATTGACTCCTCGGCCTTGAATTTAGTTAGTAAATCATATCCTAAAATTTCATTTGCTGGTTTATGCGATCATACCACACTACTTTTATAATTCAGACAGCTTAGGACCTCAACAAATTTATCCCAAGCTAAATCCTACACTTTATAGGTTATAGACAAACAAATTTTAATAGTAGCTAGTAACAGTGACTATAAATGAGTTTTAATATAAAAATTTTCTTATATGTACTAAGTACCCCCCCCCCCCCCCCCATAGTAAAAAATGGTCCAATTACACACACCTTGCACTTAGCTACATACAAACTTTCTCGATAGTTTTTCTCTCAGCTGAATTGCAGGAAATAGTTGAACGGGTTAAAATTGATCTCACATTAAAAGTGGAGGCCCCAATATCTTACTAAAGGAAATGGTTATTTTTTAAATTTTTTTACCTTTTCTTAATTTTTTTGTTTATTTTATATTTTTTTTAAATTATTTTATTTTTCAAAATATATTTTGCATTAAACATAAATCATGCTGTGATTCGAATTCGTTACAGACACAGTCTGGGCTTTTCTTATATTTTTATTAGTTTTTTAAGGTTGCGTAACCAAATGGTAAAAAACGAGAACCCTATTACTAAGCCTCTGATGTCCGTCCGTCTGTCTGTCACCAGGCTGTATCTCAGGAACGGTAATAGGTAGAAAGTTAAAATTTTCACAGAATATGTACTTTGATTGGCGCTATAACAACAAAAATGAAATGAAATTAAAAATTAAAGGGGGCCACCATACAAGAAACGTGATTTTTGCAGCGGTTTTCCTCGTTTTCAAATGACAGCATTATTATTTTTTGCAAATGATTCCTATTCTCATATGAAAAAATAAATAACACAATAATACACACTTGGCCGATTTTTTTTGTTTCGTAATAGTTTCAAAAAATTGCAATTGTAATAAAATACCCAAATAAGTTTGGAAAGCATTTTTTTGTTTGTTAAATAACTACGCCACCTAAGCTACTTCAAGGATTTCAGCGAGATGAAATAGGTGGTGGCAATATTCTTTACTGAAATATTTTTTTGTGAAAATTGCAGCATTAAAAGATGAAGAATAGCTTGGATTAATTCGGTATATAAAAAGAAAGACGTAGATGGGGAATTTCACAAAATTGTCAAAAACCTTATAGATCAGTACTCACTAGAAAAATAATTTCAGATAGCATTCAACAGGAATTGCATTTTAGTGCTTAACATTTTTTCGCATGGATGGACTACAATTGCAATTGCACAAAATTTCATATGCACTTGCCTAGTACCGAAACATCTTCAGCAGTCAGCAAAGGTATTCAAATTAAATTGAAGTTTCCAAAGTACAAGTGCACCCGAATGAAATATCCTGCAACTTCAGGTGAAAATTTCTTTTATTATAATTATTTTGTTTTTTTAGATTGTTGTAAATTGTAGTACAATATTTTAACAATAAGTAAGTACTCCGCATTACAGAAAGCACTTCGACCGGGTTAGTTGACGATTGGGGTATGTAGACTCATTGCGATTGACAGCAAAGCTGTATGAAATTGACGGGGTATTCAGTCGAGGTATCCGCCTCTCCGCCTCTAATGGTTTTAATTGAAAATGGATGCATTGGTTAATGGTGTTGCGAACTAGATTTTCCTGTGATTGGAATAAGTTTTTGTCATGAGTATTTCAAAAGTAAATGGCGCGTTGGGGCTTTTTGACACAGAGTGTAGCAGCGTTAGACCACTCATAGTCCACTTACCCCATATTTCGTTTTATATTTTAAGTTACGGATGACTACTAATCACATGCTTTTCTTACATTCAGAACGATGAGGATCTACAAACAAAAAATTGAAAGATCCAATACAACTAAAGATGTGATGGAAACTGCCCGCAAGGAGGTTATTTATGACGAAGTTTAAAGTGAGGAACACCGCTGAAGAGTTCCGTGGCTATAGCGAAACCACAATTACTAATTAACTCGAGTTATATTATAGACCGCTATAAATGCTCCACTTTTATTCATGCAGTTACCGAGAAGTAATGTTCGATAGAACTATACTTTTATAAAACCCATCCCCAACCGAAAATTATTAGAACTCACCACCTTAATATTTTTAGTAATTCTAAGTTCTTGGAGGTCCATTGAGATCACCCATATCATCAAAATCGTGCCATTCATTAATTTAACCTCAAATGAGCTAATTATTTCAATTTAATTTCTAATTTCGAATGGATATGTTTCAGCCGTAGCCCCGTTTCACCTAAAATCTTGTGCTAGTGTGTAGTGCGGAGGTGCTATTATCACATACAGATTATTTTAAAGATGGTGAATTTTCTTTATTTCATAATAAATGATTATATTTTTTTAACTTTGTTTTTTTTTTTGCATGCTTATTACTTTATTAAATTGATGTAGTCATATAACCGCTTCCACGGAGTCAACCATAGGGTAAGGACTTAAGGGGTAGATTTTTTGAAAATGGCAAATAATACTTAAAAACCTTATAGTGATTAAAATAAAAGGAACTATTAAGAAACACATTGAAGTAAACAAAATGAAAATTTATTTATTATGCCTAAGAACTTAACAGTCTGCTACTAGAATCTGGAGAGTTCCTCGAACAGAACAGAAAAAGAGACACCAGCCGAAAAAGTCGATGTGATAATTAAATGCATTTGTTTATTACACAATATAATAATAGATTTTATATGCAGTAATAGTTTTTCTCTTCTATCTAACTAGTGCATCACGTCCAAAAGACCATTTAATTATCGGCATATATTTCTAAAGACGAGCTCAAACAACACATACAATATACGAGACATTTTTCAAACTTAATGTGATTTCTACAAATGTGGGTGCCATGCCGGTTAAAAGACAGCTCAGCTTAGTTCAAAATACAAATACAAAAATATATAATTCCTAAATTATAAAATCTACTAAAAAATTCAATTTGTATATTTACGACTGAAGGCGGCCTTCAATGGAAAAGTATATGCAAACTTCAATTAAGGGCACGTTCAATTTTTTCTTCATTGCTGTTGGTTTTAATTTGGCTATATATGGAGGGAAAAAGAAGAAAAACCAGATTTAAGGTTCGATAAATTGAATTGAATGGCATGAAGATAGAATTAGGCTTCTGTCAGATGGATGTGGAAACAGATTTAGACTTCGGCGAAATTTATATGGACACCAAATTAGGCTACCTTAAATTGAGTGAGAAAACAGAATTAGACTTCTGTATTTAAGATAGAAAAACCTTAGATTTGACTCTGGGATGGGAGGAATGTGCAGATTAAACTCTGAACCAAGAATGATGATTTTGCGGTCAGTCATTCAGTCAGTAAAGTACGATCTTACGCATTTACGAATTTACGATTTTGACGGAATTATGTATACAATCTGCGGTTACCAAGAAATTATTGTTAATAGTCCTTACAGGTCTTTTTTAAGCTTCCAGTTCACTTTTGGTTTCATCAAATTTTTCACAAATAAAAAGTTCACATAAAATTTGGTGTGAAAAATTTAATTGTCTGACAATCGAGAAATGAATTACTCTGTTGGGTATTCAAATACCTAACCGACCAAAGTGGAAAAGGGAAAGCATCATGGTAGATTTATTAAAATAAAATTTGAAATTTCAGAAAATAAGAATCTTACACTACTTAGCCGTTTTAATCTTCTTATATCACGTGCATTCATTGTGGTAGCTAGTAAGTACAATACTAATAATAAAATGAACAAAAAACAGGTAAAATATCTAAAATTGGTCTAAGACAAAATCTTATGACACCCAGTATGCAATATCGTATGGTAACTTCCTCTGTGCAAGATTGGTTTTTGAAGTTTTTCGTATATACATATTTCTAGCACGGTTCGTCGGACTGAAAAAATGATTGTAATCAATTTCATATGATTTCATATTCTGAAGAAGCCTCGGACGGGTCGTTTCCACAGATCTCGTAAAAAACCTAAATTTGTATATGGCAACATCAAGATGGGGTTGCCCGGTTTAGCTCGGTTTATAGTGAAATACAACATAACATAAACATAATATCAGGTGCTACAGACAGCATACCTAGTTATGCACATGAATGAGCTGCAGGCGCTGGACCTACCTTTGTTTTTGGTCACTATATTGGATGCGATGAGTAGCTGTATCTAATTACAGCATAAGATTAGGTTTGCTTAGATTTTGTATCTGAATTTTCATTAATAATACAATATAAACTCACATATTGGCACGATGATGTGAAGCAAATAAGGCTGCGCATGAAATCTGAGATAGAGAAATATAATAAGTATTAAAGTTAGGCAGTATTTATCTATTTCGCACGCTTGTTGAGAAAATCAAGTTTAAACCTAGCAGGTATAGGCTCTACTCCATATTATCTCAAATTTATATTCCTAACCTCCCACAATAAAAACTTCGTTTTACGCCCGAAATTTTATAGCCCGAATAAAAAAAATGCACGGATAGAGCTATTCTTAGCCCCAGGCAAATGTCAGTAAATAATTTTGAATAAAATTTATTTTAATTAAGACATTTTAAGAAATTCAAAATAATGGAAAAGGGGCTGTCAAAACAAAACTTGGTTGGTGAATGGATCAGTTTTTAACAGAAATTCCAACCGTGTGAGAAGTAATTATAAAGATAAAGTTTTAAATTCAAAGTTGTAAAAGAAATCAAATTTAAACGAGATGTTAAAGAAGTAATAAAAGGAAAGAGTAGATTAACGGAGGATAATTTTGGCGGCCTAAAATCGAAGAAAAGGAAAAAAGAAAGCGATTAATAGAAACAAAATTGATTAAAAGAAAAAATAAACACTACAGTGTTGTAATTTATCAATAAGCATATGGTGCTGCTTTGTATGCTCAATAAAATTTCAGTTCATCGTTATAAGTCGAAAGAATTTTTCATACATATTGTGCAAAGTATAAGAAGTGACAGCATTAAAAAAATGTGGCAAAATTAAAATTGATCCTTTTAAAAAGGAACAAATTTAAAGCGTAAGTCTTAAAGCGACATTAATTTAATTTAATTTTCCGCATATAAGGTTCGTGGTCTCAAACAAACCACGTGGCGCCCTTTACAGGTGATACATCTACTTCCTTTACCACCCAAAATTTTTTCCATACTTCTGGAGATGCAGCATAATAAAACTACAGCTCTCTAAGTACGCGCGCTCTCGACTTATTGTGAGGACAGACGAACGGACAAACGGACGGACGCACAGACAGTCTGACATTCACAAATCAATAATATTTTGCGGGGATCTCCAACCGATTTTGCTCTATCATCATTATTTCTATCAAATGACAAACTTCGAATATCTTATAGTTTCATCTAGGGTATAATAATAAAAAGTTTTGAAATATTGTTTGATAAGGACTTCAAAGAATTTCAAGTAAATAAGAAAATATCAATAGTGTTTTCTTCTTAATAGTTGCGGTACAGTACAGGATTGTAATGTCAATCCACGACTCAACTCCAGTTCATCTTCCAGTTTAGGAAGTGTGTCCACAGACCACAGGGTGTCCCGTAAGTGGTGTAATACCCGAAGGCTACGGATAGGTAATACTTAGAAGAGTAAACAATTGTAATCTAACGGTTTCCAAGATAACGGGACTTACAAATATTTGGGTATGTTTTTAAAGATCACCTTATAGCTTCTGAACGTTACACCCTATTATGATGATTTTAAACTTTCGTAGATAGATAATCGTTAGACCTTTCAACGGTTTATCCATTTCAATAAGTGCCAGAAAGTAGGAAATTATTTTTCGGAAATGACCTTTTTCAACCATTTTCGCTGGATATTCTGAAGAAAAGGTGTAAAACACGCAGACGTACAGAGAGTGATGAATCATTTTATAGCTACGATTTTGGGCTTCTTAAATACAATATGAAAAATTGGTATTGATGACGTATTTTTTGATAAAAATAGTAGTTATATATAAAAAAAAACGAGTACAAATTCGCACACGAAGGGATCCGTGCCAACGTACAAAATTTAACACTATGTATACGCCAAAAAACACGTTTCTTGTATGGATCCCCCTTTAATTTATTTTTAATTTTATTTTATTTTTATTTTTTATTGTGTTAGCGGCAAAAGAAATACACACTATATGAAAATTTCAACTGTCTACCTATTACGGTTCATGAGATACAGCACGATGACGGTCGGACGGACATCGGAGGCTTAGTAACAGGGTTCCGTTTTTACCCTTTAGGTACGGAGCCCTTAAAAGGAATCTTTAAACTCCCACCACCATAAATAGTCTGCAGGGTTTACACGCTGAGACACGACAATAATATTATTATTACTCTAATCTTCTGAAGTTTGTCTGAGGTGTAGATTCATGTGAAATGCCCCATTCTGCCTGTTCGCTAACATGGGATTTCAAAGGTTAGGGTAGATTAGCGTGGTGGCCATCGCACCTGCGATCAGCCTCACTTAGACCATTTGCGGTTCATTGTGATACCACCTTAATGGGATCCAACCTCAGAAAGATACCTCATATTAGCTGGAGCGCTAAAACCAGCCACAAGAGTTAATGAACCTTACCAAGTCTCCCAGCTCCATATCTGCTAGCTCCACAATTAGTCGAAAAAGTAGCTGCCGAGCGCATTCCTCCTACGCTTAGCAAGTTATGGACATTCACACAGCAGGTGGTGAAGGTTCTCAACCTCCTCCACAGCTTCTGCAGGAGTCATTGAATGCAGCTTACATGCGTTCTGCATGTTTACCGAGAAGACAGTGCCCCGTTATAACTGCGATAAGGTTACGCACATCATTACGGCTCCTCCTCAGCAGAGATTCAGTCCTTCTAGGATAAAACTTGGACCACAGCTGTATTCACATGTATTCAATTCTCCCCATCTGCGATTTGCCAGCTTACAAGCCTATACGTCTTGAATCCTCTTCACTGATTCTAGGGGCCAATCTATCGGTTCTTTCGCTAGGCAATTATTCAAAGAAGAACCCTTTCTGGCCAGAGCATCAGATGCCTCGTTTCCAGGTATGTCACTGTGACCAGGCACCCAGCAAAGAGTAACTCTGTGGTTAGCACCCATTATTCTAAGCTCACAGCGATAACGTTAGACAAAGCGCGATCTAATGGTGCTCGAGTTGAGGGCCTTGATGGCAGCTTGGCTATCAATACAAATCCTGATAACACGATCACTGGGTACATCATATGTTGTTGCCAGCCGCCCTTCTTCTTTGCTGATAGAAAGAACCTCCGCCTGAAATACACTACAGTAGTCCAGTAGGCGGTACAATTCTCGCATTTGAGGGAATACTCAGTGCATCTCGGCTCCCACTCCCACATCCATTTTCGAGCCGTTGGAATCTTTTATCACGAGATTATCAACCCATTCCTCTCTATTAAGAATGCTAGTTGAGAAGCTTCTTCGAAGTGTAGTCTAAGGACGATATAATCCGTGGCTCTCCGTGTACAGTGCTCATGACAAAACTTCAGTATACTGCTGTGACCGAGGTCTGCTGTTGTCCAGCAGCTTGATTCTCTAAGTCTTAGTGCAGTTTTTGCAGCCATAAAATTCGCATGGTGGTCAAGGGGCAGGAGCCGGAGTATGATCTCTATTGCTGCCGTTGGTGTCGTACGAAGACCACTCACAATTGCGGTTCAGTCTTTGCTGAGTTGAACCCCAGACAACTTATCGTCGATAGGAACTTACCCGAGGCCAGAATGACTATACAATCTGCATATGCAGCCACTTTCATTCCTTCCCTCTGCAAAGAGACAAGGATTCCATTTACCACCAATAGCCACAGTTTAGGGGAAAGAACTCCTCCTTTTGGAGTACCTCTGTACACCCTCTTGCTGATTTTATTGCTGCCAAGCTCTGCGTATACTACGCGGTTATTGAGCATTGAGTTAATCCATCTTGATATATAGGATTTGACTCCGAGACCAACTAGGGCATGCTGAATGGACCCTATTCTAACATTGTCAAAGCCACCCTCGATATCCAAAAATACACCTATAGTGTATTCTTTTTTTTCGATGGATTTTCAGCTCAGTTTCAACCAATTTACCTTGAAGAAATCGTACTATGATCTCGAAATCTTACTTCCCCTGAGCAGGCCGTCTATGGACGCCTACATCAACCTTTCAAAAGTCTTCAGGATAAACTGGAATTTCAAAACAAAGATTTCAGGAGTTTCAATTTCAAACCAAAAGAAACTCCTTTTATGATAGTTTATAGAAATAGAAGAAGTTAAATCAACAATAAATAACTAAATGTTTACCTCACTGGTGGTTAATGTCCAACCTTCCCCATACTGTGCAGTATCACATCCAAATATTCAGTAGTATTCCTTTTGACTCCCCGTCTGCCTTCGGCTTATCAACTTAAATAGTTTTGATTATCTCAATGAGAGGAATCAGATCAAGATTAAATATTTCATAGTAATATTATTACGGGAGACTCTGTATAAATGTATCTGTTACGTGTTAACTGCTAAATGCAGACATCTTTCAATTTTCATTTTACTAACCGCAACCATAAAAAGTGCTCTAATTTTTGCTTAGACTAAAGTCATTTCGTCTTAGCGACAAAAATTTCTTTGTACTATCAATATCCATGTACAAAGTCCACAACAATAATTCCAAGAAGTAATCGGAAATCTTGAGCACACTTCTCGAATGGCCAACCCATAGCCATTGTAACTAAACTATTTGCTCGTCACGACAATAATAAAACAGCATCAATCTATTACCAATGCTCAAAATATTCAGATACCAATAATTCCTTGCGTGCATATTTTCCTCTAGTTTCCTTCCTTTTACTATAACTGGAAAGGGCTCCTCTCTAAAGTGCGAATCTCTTGTACCTATATACCTCGGCCACGTGCTTATCGCCTACATCGCCCAACAAGGCTCAATCAGTCTAAAGGCCTGTTATAAATTTCATTATTAATGGCGCCACCAGTTGAGTGGAATTTTAATTCATCGGCCTCATACTGCGATTCTCTTTGGTCCGGATTAAATGCGCCTTCTCTTCACCAGAAAGGAGGCCAGAAAATGGCTTTGATATATGAACGCTCCTAAGAAACATGATAGTGTTGAATTTGTTTCGGTTCTCATGTTTATGGACTCGGATTCCTGGGATCCTGTTCGCCGCATATATTACAATTGCACTTGCTCTCTTCAATGAGTCTTTCAAATGTCAGACTCAGTTAATGGCAAAAATTTATGCAGTGAAAAATTTTCTAGATTTGACCAAATATAGACCAGGAGTTAAGAGGAACTTAACTCTTCTACATTAGATAGATACTAAAGACAGATGACTAGATATGTCAAGCAGTTGCATATGGTATGAATCTGGTTATGGGTAATTTTCCTTGGGCTTATTAAAGTCAACATATATTCAGTGAAATAAACAAATAACTGCAAATCTATGTAAATAGTACAAAAGACGGCACAAGTTTGTTCTAGAAACGTTATTCTTGGAAGTTAGAGGTTCCTTTCTTTTCTTTTAGAATTTATTTAATATATGCTTTTCGAATGTTTTAAGAACATAATCAAGTGATTACAAAAGATTAAAATCTGTTGGTGTGTGCCGGAATTTTTCGTCAATCCGTTCAAAAGTTCAACAATTCACACAAGTTTTCATTGCATGACGAATATGTAATTAATCTGATGTTAGGATGATTTGCTTTGTACAGTGATTGTGATCTGGATTAGATAGGGCTATTTATCTTTTGGTACTTTACGTATGATTTTCCTTTTTTCAAAGGCATCCTACTATATCTAAAGGATAACTATAACTCGATTTGTATTGCTGATAAAGGATTAGATTCATAGTTTTTCGTCAATAAACCAAAAACTTAAATCATGTATTGGATTGTTTCCAGTAGTTTTGTCCATTGCTTGAGTTTATCTCGAAATTATCGAAATTTTTTTAAAAATTTTACAAAACAAAGTCATTACACTGCCAATATCTAGGATGTATTTTTGTATAAGCATGTGGTGCATTATTTTGAATAAAACTCCATGTGAATAAGCTTCCATAAATATCTCATAGGAAATTTTTGTAATTACTGAAGAATTGCAACTGCTTCTGCGCAAATTTTCAATTTAATTTTACATATAGTGGACTTTGAGCTTTAACGTGAGGACACCATTATTCAAGCATTTGTTATATCTGGAATTTATCAGGATATTTTTGTTTTCATATATGTATACTATATATAAATCATCAGAGACTCTTTGATGTATTGCATGGCTTGGCTTGTTATACTCCAGAGTTAGGTAAGAGCTACTCATATCTGGGGGGAAATATTTATCAGTCCCTTTATCAGAAAAATGATACAGACCGACTGCAATAGTATTATGCCTAATTTCTGAAAATCAAATCGTATAGATGCATTTCGGTCGGAATTAAGGGCAGGCTTCAACGGTTATGACCAGCTAAAAGTTATGAAAAGAATTCGACTCACCTGTTAACCCTTTCGATACGGCTTTCGAATACAAACGCTATGGCCAAATTGTTAATTTGAATATATTACGGGTGTTTAAATAATTCGATCTGTAACTCTGAAATGGGGATACATAACTGGGGTTGGGTGGGGGTTGGTGGTACAACATTGTACCATTCGTATATTTGAGTGGTACGTATGTGTACCACTAGTACTAATAAGAAAAAGAAAGTTATTTTAAGAATCCAAATTTTTTTCGATTATTCTTATAAGTAATTGTCAAAATTAAAAAAGTAAAAAAAAACATAAATCAATGATAGCTAATATAAAATTGATGTAACATAAAATCAGGTTGAATGAAATGGTGCAAAATAATCTTTACACAAAACAAAGATATATCGCATGCTTTGCAGATGGTCCTTGTATGAGTTTGCTTCTTTTAGCTGGAACAATTGACACATTTTCGTCTGGAAGATCCTTCTATTGGTAAATGATAATTCGCAATAGCAGGTTTTTTGAGATTGGGGACCTTGTTTTGAAAATCGTCGAACGCATGAGCTTTTCAAGCCTTTGTCAATCAAAGTTTCTGCTAAAATAACCAAAAATGTTTTGAACTTCAATTTCTTGCGGTTTAGCTCGGAATGAATTACCCAAGCGTTTACAGCAACCATCATCAATAAATGATAAAACACTTTTTTCCACCATTTAGCGGACTAACGGTCATGTTCGTAGAGACCAGACATTTGAGCAGCCAAATGAACCCCACCCATTATTTCACGGTAACACTTTATCATTTCGGGACACTGTATGACAATTTTTTCCCCTGTTTTCATTGTTTTAAAAACAGTTGTCAGACTTGTATTATGGCAGTTACTCATAGCTAAAACTTCCTTCGTATCCAGCCACTTTACTGCCTCTCCACGTATGAGTTTCGCTTCAATTTTGAGTACATATTTCCTGATATCCTAATATGCATTTACCAACAGCTGCATAATTCAGTGATTGGAGTAAGTGCACAGATGTAAACAATCTGTCGAAACACAAAGAAGTTAAATGCTTTGAAAACTACTATCTTGTCGACATCTCCGAAACGTACTTATGGAAAAATTTTGCAGGAGAAAAATTCCAATCAATATTTTCTGTGATAGTGCATATACGCGTAATGCCAAGCCGTTTTTTTTTTGTTTTAACAAATGTTTTTGATGGTATTGACCAATGTATAACACCTTCGTATTCATTTGATGCACCTGGTTGTAGCTCCATCAAACCATGTTCAGATGTCGTAGAATTTCATTTAGATTCATCAGTTTTATTATTAGAGTCACCAATATTTTCTCTGTTGTTTGCTTCAAAATCTGGATGGTAATCGTCGTCACTGTCGGAAGCAAAGTCACCAAATCCGTCACTGGTTTCGAAATCCTCCAATATACTGGCTATACCGTTTTCGTTCAAATTCTTAGGCATTTAATTTAACTTTCCAAAATGTTCTAAATTTTAATGGTAATTAGATCAAAAGAGTATATATATGGAAAGCTCTACATTGTCGTGAACTATAGATTTTTTTAAAGTTTTCACAATATTGCACCACATTTGTCAAGTTCCGGGTATTAATGGATCACGATACTTCACGTTGGGTTGTAAGGTGAATTTGCTCTATGGAAGAATATATCTTGACATCAGACTGAATACTCAGAGGAACTCTAATTGAAATCACGGTCAAACTAGATATGATAACCAACACTACATCGATATTCTATTTGATTCCAGTTATTGGTTCCTCTCCTCCGCAAATAGTGCAAAGGTCTTTTCTTTGTATAGTCAATACAGAAAGTGTTCCAGACTATAGTGCACTTCTAGTTACCACGGCATTCCATGACGAAAAGGTGGGCTCTATCCTGCTAGGTCTAATTTTAGAATTATGCATATTTAATATTTTGTAACTTTCACGGCCAATCGTTTACGGAATTTTCTATTGCTTTTGAACCACTTCGTAGACTTTCATCCCCTTTGTACTTAACAACAAATTTGAGGTACTTTATTTTTAGCGGAAAATATATTGACAAAATTTCAATTTCATCCGAGTAAAAATTTTAAGATATTTGACACCGTATAAAATGTTCACTCTATAGAAAAAATTTTCACTATTCATATTTCAAAGCATTAACCAATTTTTCAAAATAACGGCTCGAAGGATCAAGTATCGACAGAAGCTTTTTACCACCATATTGTGGTATCTCCCAAATGCCCCGTATATAACTGAACTTAATGTGAGACTTCTAAAGACGTGTCAGATTTCAGTTACATATATAGGAATCCTAGGAGGTGTGTTGAAAAATCTGTTTGAACCAAATACGATCCGTAGAATAACTTAAGAAGAGAACGAAATTAGATTGGATTTTAATAACATGTCAACATCCCCACTTCATATGTAGAAGATAGTGGAAGTTGGAAGAATACTGACCGCATAGAAGATTATGATACCGTAATGTTTTGTTTACTACCAATACCAAAATTTCCGGACACACAGGAATATAATAATATAATCAGCTGACATATCTGGCTCTCTATCGATATCAGGTGGAAGTATTTTCTATATTGGTATGCAAAGCAAATTTCAACTCATTACCTGAAGGATATAATATTCATATTATAAAATAAAGGCAGACGTCCTCCTATGCAGAGGCCGCAACAATATTCCAAGGGATCTTACTATCAGTACTGGTCGTTGGGTAATTTGGAAGTATGAGTCCCGATTGGTGCTCGCTCTCTATAATTCCCACTCTTGTAGTTGTAAAGAAATCAGCGAAAAAGAGATCTCTGTCTACTTTTTTATACCGTATGGCCGTATTCCGAGGCAATTTTGCTTGCATATGACAGAAAAAGGACAAAGGAACTGCTTAATAACAGCAAAACAAATACCAGAAATCTAGTAGGGGTCATTGCGAGTCACTGGGCCATATAGGACCATGCTAGAAGACTGGGTATAGCGGTAAATGATTTCATCAGGAGCTGTAAGCACTGGCGTAACTAACGCCCCTGCAGGCGCCGCCATGCGGAGGGCCCAAAATTTCTGGGGGTCCATGAAAGTCTACAAAATTAAAATTTTTATATGAAGTGATGAAACTTGAATCCACATAAAACAAGAATGCTTGATTAATAAGCAGTTAGACTCACTCAATTAAAATTCGGTTTCTGAATAAAAATTATATTAACTCAGTAATGATTTCATTATTTCAGTTCCATTTATAGGTTTTCATACCATCATAGGCTTTGAGAAACTGCAAATACGCTGGCTGGACAGTAGTGATGATACAACAAGAAAAAAGTCGAGAGTTCTTCTATTTATTCTTTGTATTTAAACGGAGAAAAAAGGTACACCTGAAACTGAAACACTGTAAATTATTTTGTTAGAAATATTTGGCTGACTTCCTTAGGCTAGGCGTACACGCTGCTTGAATGTGTATAAGATCAAATTTTTCATGTTGAAAAGTTTTGAAATTAATTCCCTCAAGCTAGTAACACTGTTGTACGGTGCGGTGCGGTTATCAGTGGACTCAGGCTCTTACTTTAAGTAGTCGGATATTTCCGGCTACTTATGTTGAAAGCTTTTCCCCTTTCGGTTTGGCTTGCAGAATTTCTCTCAGCTATTCATCGGTTTTCCTTTATTGAGCTATCGTGAGCATATGCTGCCCTGGAACTGCCAGTGGTTTTTTAACAGGTTTAATGATGAATGCAGAGCACGAAGTAAATCTAAACAAATAAGTTTGGCAATCCAGAACTTGGCAACACTCCCCGTAGTACCTACGAAACCTTTTTTTTTTTTACTCAAATCTGGATTGGAGGTGAGTGGAGTGAAGGCACTGTTGGGAGATCGTGCGAATTCTCCCATATTGTGGGAATTTCCGGCCTGAAAAAAATTAAAAACCGAGAAGGGAATAATTTCGTTTGCGCGTACAAAATTATAGAAAACATCATACATTTCAAGCTCAGCAAATAGTTCGTTACATAAAACATTAAATTTTCCTGTATGTTAATTTGCGGGGGGCTCATACATCCTTAGTTACGCCACTTGTTGTAAGGAGTAGGAGGATATCGGGTCCGTCCAATACGTGCTTTGCGAATGCTCTGCTTTGATGCATAAAAGAAGTAGGCCATTGGGTAACTACTTCTTTTCAAGTCTGGGGGAGCTGCAAAGTAAATAACTCTGATATATCCTGAGTTTTCTGAGTGAAGCAGGATGCATCTAGGTAAAGAGTCTTGGAAATATCCTGAGTTTCTTAAAGGAAGCAGGATGAATCTGAGGCTGCTCTAAAGGTTAATCTATGAGGTCAGAGGGGCAGAATGGACCCACTAGAGGTCTAAGCGATGCACACTAGTTTGCTAGCGGTACCCCTCTTACCTAATCTGAGTGCTTCGCACTCGCTACTGCCAGGGACCGTTTCCTAAGTAATACCTTCTTTGATGGGCTTAAACAAACAAACATACTAAAGACAATCAGCTTCTTAAAATCCATAAGCTAAATTTAAGATAATTATTTTTTATTTCGATTCCAAGTAGAAATTTCAAACGTTTGTCCTAAAAGGACTTTGACATTTATAAAATTTACTGTCACTTCGCAAATAAAATCCCGAGCAAAAATTTGACAATTTGTCTGACAATTCACATGTGCATACATTTTTCTATAGTAATAGAAATTATGCTCTCGAATTCTGTACAAAATAAGCTCTGACTTTACAGAAAATAGCTTATTTGAGAAATCTTAAACGATAAATAGCTCCTAACAGCAGTTATTAGTTTAAATAACTTGAATTTGAACGTAACCCAGGTAAACGAAAGGTAACATAAAGAACGGCGCTTCTAACAGTGTTAATTGAACCAGTAGTAAGTAAGTCTGAGTCTGAGCCCACCACTCCAATCACCTCAGTCTATATACGTTTCAACTTTTTATGAAAATGATATATGAAAGCCAATTAAACTCTATATGGCGTTAGAAAACTGAATCATGCTTTCTCATAGAAATTTTACTATAGTCTTTTTTATCAGCTCATCGACTGAATAGCAAAACCTACTGCTATTTCCACTACCTTCCCAATGCTTAGCCAAATTATATTTCCGATCATGAAGGTAACTCCTTACGTTATCTAAAATGACTGAATAATAAGCCCATTCCAATCACTGATCGCTATTAAAGTAATTGTCATTAACTCGCAGATTGATTTATATGCAGCTTTCTTGAAATTAATTACTTTGTGGACTTTTTCGCATCGCCCTAATGAATACTCTATTCAAACTGCAATAATGAGTATGCACCTGGCGTGCCGTCAATACTCAATTTATCATTATGAACTGAGGCAATTGAAGGAACACAGCTTGTCCATTACAATACTTCCGCCGAATGCCCCATTTGATCCCATTAGGACTTGATTATGACGTTCTTGGATGAAAGCGTTTCTAATGCATCTTCACCTTGGCATAGAGTTGTTGACTGAGTGTAGAAAGATCGCATTATTCTATCTAAAGCAGTTACCTCTGCAATTTTTCAAAGTAAATGAGATTCGCTCAGCCTTCGGGTACAAGCCATTTATATGATCGTAAACTCAGCTTCGAACTTCATCTATTACCCGAAATGTCATTATTTGCAACAATAACAATTTCCGCGTAGACTGGTCTGACTCCTCCGGAGGGAGTGAAAGCATACTTTTATGGAAAATCTCTTGACTTTAACTACCTGAAAATGAGCAGCTGCACTGCCCAGTACCTACATCGATTCTGTAATATTGTGATGATGTTTATGAGTATGAAGGTGGGTGGCAGAGTAGAATTTCATTTCTATTACTGACAGGTATTGGAAGTCTTGCTAGGGATTCAATCAAATATTAATTTAGGGAAGTAAATTGCGAGAAGATATCCTCCTTCGAGTATATGTAGGTAATAAAATCGGCCATTGGTAAGGCGTTCTGATTCTATTGAAACACAATTATAGTCTGTTGTTTTTCTATACTTAAAGTACGGTTAATCACGAAAGCCTTATTTATATGCTCCTCCGCATAGCACTTATTTTCAGCTGAAAGTAATTACTTTGGTGTACGCAAACAATTTTACTTAAGAATTTTTTCTTTTTGTAAAATTATGTTTATAGAGAAATCTTAAAACATTAAACTGTAAATTCTAAATTAATACACCACAAAATAAATAAAAAATAAATAGATATAAAACTACCTTTAATCCCTAAAAGTCCTAACCAACGGGTTATTTTGTTTTGGTAATCAACCTGTTGTGGAATGAATATAGGACACAGGGGCGGATCCAGGATTCTTGTGAGGGAGGGGCGCAACTTTGGTTTAAAAACGATATAAGCTGGAAATAGATCAAAAGTTCGAAGACACTCGCCACCACTCGCAAATGTCAAATACATAAAATTTATCATTAAGATACGTGTCGATCAGATAAGTGTGTGGCTACCACTCGGAACGAAGAAGTTGCTCAACGCTCAACTTTTACCACTCGCGAAAGTCAAACGAGGGGTTAAATTATTTATTTTGGTTTGTACATGGTGGAAGTGTAAAACTTCCAAATCACCCATGTAGTTAGTAAAAATAGCGAAACACATTTTGTTCAAATTCATGAGTTGATAATAAATTGTAACTTTGCAAAATACAGGAATTAATGGGATACGTACTATACCTCTACTAAAGTCAAGAAAGTTTGATTTTGTTTATATATTATTAAGGCAAGTTAAGGGGATACCTTATGATGCAAAGCACAGCAAGGCTGGAAGGTGATATGGAAACGAATTAGGGAACGTGAGGAGAGCGCCAGAGGTGCTGAATGTCACCCTTAAACTGTCGCAGATTGTAAAAAAATGGTAGACTGTTCCATATTTACACAGTTCGGGATAAAAACCATCACGAAATTTTACTGCATGGCCGAAAGTAATTTGACGGGCGGTTTGCTGCGCGAGTTTTGCGTGCAGGAATAATTCTGCAAGGAACAGACGAGATATTTCATTGGAATATTGACCACGCATTTAGCGATAAGGGAAAGAGGGGCATCCATCATTGCGGCGTTGTTCGAGTGATTCGATATTACAAGTTATTGCCACATCGCCAGTGAACTTGAAGGCTCTCTTTTGGACAATATCCATAGAAGGTAAGACTGTGTGAACTTCACCGGCCGAGATGTGAGAATTGTATTCCATTCTAGGTCTGATATAGAGCTCGTAGAGGAGCGCTAGTCTTGATGGGCTGAAATATTTTTTACACCTTTTCAGAAATCCAAGGCATTTTGATGCTTCTTTGGCAACAGAGAAGATGTGATCTCTCCAACTGAACCTACTGAAAATATTAATGCCAAGAATGCATAAAGACGGTGTATCGTAAATCAGTGCTCCATAAAAAAAACGGCAGTGTATAAATTATGATTTTGTTTTAATGAATTAAGACAGTTTTGGGACTTAGATGCATTGAATTCGACGCAATTAGCTTTGCCCAAGCGATGCTCGCAAGATCGTTATTCAATAAACTAATCATGCATTCCCCTGGAGTCCGCAAGAGTGTCAAAGGAATAAGCGAAATTAACCTTACTGTCATCGGCGAAACTATGAATGCGATTGAAAGTAAGGGAAATCAGATCATTAATGAAAATTCAGATGAGAGACAGAAAGCAGATCATTAATGAAAATTCAGATGAGAGACAGGGAGACAACAGAACCCTGGGTCACACTTGCATTTATAGAGTGAGGCTCGGATGAAACGCCATCTAGTACAACTCGTATTAAGCGACCAGATAAGAAACTTTCAATCGATAATAGAAGAGGAGGTGAGAAACCAAATGATTTAAGTTTGGCTAAAAGGGCTGGATGCCAGACTCTATCAAAGGCCTTTGAAATATCCAGGGCAACTATTTTGGACTCCGTAAGAAAAAGAAAAGCCGTATAGGCAATCGTTGAGGGCTTGATTAGTTTCTAGATACTTCATTAATTTGAAATGATAGATTCACAATCCTTCGAAAGAATAGAAGTGATTACAATTGGTCGATAATTTGAGGGATCGCTACCCGCACCTTTTTTGGGAATAGGTTGAACGTGAGCTAGCTTCCAAGCAGTTGGAAATTTTCCTGTACAATAAGGCAAGTAGAATAGTTTGCACAGAAGATTAGCCAAAGATGAGATGCAGCTTTTAATTAACAGGGGCGAAAGACCATCAGGTCCTGCGGCTTTGGAGACGTCTACCTACTTAAGGACCTTGAACACATCTCTCGTGCAGATGGGTATTGGCTCTTGTACACATCCACACGGGAGATGCAGAACAGGTGTCTGTGAAGTGAGTTGCGGTTTTATAGAGGACTTGAAGTGAGTCAACAACCACTTCACCGATATTAAGTAGTGAAGGTATAGAGGAATTGCTGAATTTGTTCTTGATGGTCTTGACCGGGGACCAGAAGCCTTTGCTATCTTTGGGGCTAGCCAACATTCTGATTAAAAGGAAATTTTTCTCTCCGGATAATTGACCTCTACGTGTTCTGTGCAGTCTTTTCGACTTGTTTCAATTCTAGACATGAATGCAATTGATACGCGCGGAAAGCAGACTCTTTCGCTTTTCTTACATTACTTTGTTGAACTTATCATTAAACCAAGAGCTATTTTATTGTTGAGATCTGCTTACGGAATGTATTCACACATGCCAAGACATCTCTAAGGTTCTGATTTAGAATTTTCCAATCAGCATTTAATTTATTTTTGTTTAAGGATTTGACTAAATATTTTACTATTGCATTTTACGAAATAATAAAACAGTTTTTCCAAAATAAATGTCTTGCTTTAAATGTAATAACTCACTACATCAATATACATTGATTTGTTTTCCGTTGTGTTATCAATTAAGACAAATCTCCCGTCGCTTTTACCCGAATAAGTTTTGCTTCAAATTGAAAGTTTCCACAAATTTTAATGCCTTTTGCAAAAAGTGCACTAGAAGAATTCAGGGATCTACTGCAATTTTTTTGTGCTCTTCAGGGAGGGGCGCGCGCCCCCCGCGCCCTCTAGCTGGACCCGCCACTGGGACACTGATGTATTAGGCACGTCCTATCTTTTCTATTTTATGTGAAGTTTTATAGTTTTCAATGATATATGAAACCAAAATATTGTTAAAAACTATTTAGTTTTAATTTTATTAGGATATGAATAACTCGACGAACTGTGTGTAAAGTTAAACCATAGTAACTACTATCATCTAGAGGAAAGATTGTGCAAATTTGGTGGTAAAGTAATTTTCACATGTATTTCTAGATCGCGTTGTCGGATAGTAAAATTGATTATAACAAATTTGATAGGATTTCATATTCCAAATAGCTTCTTAGTCCACTAAAAACATCTAGGACTGTTCGTTTTCACAGTATAAACGTAAAAAAACCTTAATTTTTTGTATCCCAATACCAGTTCATTTTTAAATTAATATTTAAAATTTTTATGAGAACGCTCAGCTCTCCACGTCGACGCATTCTCCGGTAGTGTTCAAATATATAGTAAAAAACGAAATTTGTGTATGGCAATCCTACAAAGGAGTTACCTGATTTGTCAAACTGAAATCTAAATTTTTTTTGAAAAGGCCGTGTGAGGCCTGTAAGTGAACCCGTTCTCGTGTAAAATATCTTTTAATATTATGCGTGGGTGTCCAATCCATTTTGGTTTAGCAGCATTTTTGCTATGCATTATTAACGTCACTTGATATTGAGCAAAACTTACCTTTGAATAAAGTGGTTTCTATCCGACAAAAATTATCTTGCACTAAGATCCCATTGCATATGGTCGTAGAACTCTACCGGTGCTAAATATGTCTCTCTTCTCTTGAACGACGTCGCATCAAGGATTGTCCTTGGTGATATAGTTCTGAACTTATAGTGAATTCTATTCTGAACTTAGAGTCGCACACCCACCAGAACTGTGCTGATGCGATTCCAGTTTGGAGCTGTCAAATTATTAATTGAATTGGCAATTCTGGTGTGTGTTCGATGTAATTCTGTGGTGAGTTAGAAAGAACCAAATAATATTACGACGCAATAATTTCGATCAATTTTTTGGTAAATATATATTAATATAAGTCAAACAGAATTATTGATTTGTAATACATATAATCATTATTGTTAATTATGTTTTTTTATGTTATAGAAGTTGCACGTATTCTATCCTATTCAGATTTGGAGACAGATGAGACTGCAGCGCTCGCACCGGTAGAAAAGAAAATAATTGGTAGAGCGAATTTTTGCAATATTTTTAATTTTTGAAATTCATATTTTGCCTCATAGATTTCTGGACGGATGGTCAAAGTCGGAGGCTTCTTGATCATTCCGGCAAATATATGGCACGAATGGTCCATGCAGAAAATTCACAAATAAAATTGCAATGTGGGTTCACTTAGCCGAAAAAATTAATGTCGATTTAGGTGTTAACAAAACTTCCGACCAATCGTGCAACTGCTACACAACAATCATGAGGAAAAGTAAGCTCCAAATGGACAGCAACAATAAAAGTGGAAACACAAGAGTGTTAGTAGAATTGTAGGAGGATGAGGCTAAAAAATTAATGCCCAAAGATGAATCCATCCAGCCAGAGATCCTAAGGGGAGTAGGATTTGTTAAAAGAAAGACTTCTGGAGAGCATTCTGAAACCGCGAGTGCAACAAATTGAATTGACGAAAAAAAAAGGAAAATTCATCCAAGACGTAGTGAAAGAAACGCTTTTGGAGGTGGATGAGCATAGAGTAGAAAGGGAGGAGGCAAGGGATAGAAGGAAAGATGAAATGTTTCAACAAACGATGGATTTGTTGAGAAGTGCCTTTCTGCAAGAGTGATAGTTTTTTTTTATATATTTTTAATAGATACTAACTTCAATGTAATGTGAATTCCAGAAGTGCTTATATTTGCAGATTTTACTACACTGAAAAAACAATTATTAGTTAAAACGACAAATCACGATTAGTTGATTGTACATTAGTAATTCCTGTAAATTTATTTGGAAAAACCATTAAGTGATTAATTAAATTATGAGTGCTAATTAGTTGCAATTTCTAATTGGAATTAGTTGATTTGCCCTTAGTTGTTTTGGAAAATACTTTAGTTGTAGCTTCAATTAGTTCAGTTAACAAATATTTGATGATAAATTAACTAATTATATTTCAGAAGACATATTAGTAAAATCAACATACTTATAAAATTATGAATTTTTTTCGCAGAAACAACGAAACTTTTTGTTTATTTTTAAGAAAATGATTTGTTATATTAGCGAATTTATGCAATTAATAAATTCAGCAAATAAATTAATAGATTTTTTTAATATAATGTAACCTCATAATTTTCTAAATTAACGAATTACATTAGTTGATATGAATAATATAATTTTCGCATAACTTTGAATTTTAAATCACTGCATCATTGATATTTACTTTTATACCCTAGATGAAATCGCATAGGTCATACTGAATTTAGCATTTCACTGGTACCGCATATTACTGATAAAGGAAAAATGGATTGGACACCTACGCATAACTTTTATTTTGATTTTTGCATGTCTGTCCGTTTTTCCGTTTATCTGTTCGTCTATGGGATTTTCGAAGAAAAAATAATAAATATAATTTTATAAATGGAAGAAATCTTGAAACCCGTGGTCTTGTCATACAAAATCTACAATATTTTATTTTGTACTGAGAAATTACCTCCAAAATTAATAATAACTATTTTTACTGTCACTTCATCGTTCTAGAAACTTATGCGCAAAACCATTAAATTAAACAAATACATTTGTTGAATAGAAAAATCTGAACTTTGCTTGACACATATTTTTTCATTTAGATTTTCATTTGGACATGTTAAAACCCAATTCGTAATTTCGACTTATTATATTCGATGAATCAAAAAATCAGAAATTTTTGGCTCATATAATGCACACTTGGAACTTATACTGAGTGTTTATATGGGGTTTGCTTAATATTTTCGTCAGCATCTACAGTAGGCAGAAACTCTCAGTCGTACTAATGAGTACATATAGAGTTCTTGCCCATACAGAACGCTTTTTTTCCTCTTTATTGAAAGTATTGTAAGCCTACTGCGGGCAGATAATAAAATCATATAAAAATACATTTTTGCATCATATAAAAATACATTTTAAGGAATTTTCCCTACATTTTGGAGAAAGATACCTAAGCTTTGTGGCAACAATTTTGCACATTTTTTACAGTGTAGTAAAAGAATACACATGATGTGATCGGAGTAACTTTCTAAAGTGCATGTTTTCCGCCCCCTGGATACGTACAAGTAAATCATTTCAAAGACGTCTCAACTGAACAAGGAAAGAACCCTCCTTGACTTGTTTGGAGAATCTCGGAGTCATACTTTTACGGTGTCTTACTGAATGCAGAAATTCTATGCGATTATAAAGGTAGTTAGGTTTGTGTAAGGTGATAAGGCCCAAAGGGATGATCAGATGTTGGCAATGGTACAGTGCAATTTTACCTAAGGAAACTCTAGAATTTTTGGAAGAGAACAGATTTACGTTTTACTATGGTTGACGAAAAAGTAGCTTATACTTAAACTTGAATTGATTATTTTAATTATTTCGAAGAAAATGAATGAAAGTACAATAAAGCTAAAAATTGTTTCTCCATATATTAAAAAACCACAAGAAAATATAATTATTTTTTCGGCATTTTTATTCCGAATGTCTTTTCAAAAATTTAGGTATGGCTCAAACAATTTTTAAAATACATATTGCTGGAGGTTACAGGCTTAGGTATAATTTGTACGAAACATATACATACAAGGAGTATTTAAAATTCTAACAATGGCATTTAGCTTTAAAGCAATATATCGGTAAGTTTTTGTTTTGATTCTCACAGTGTTTTCTCGAGTTTCAAGATGGCGTTACACATTAATTCGTTAATTCAATATAAAAGCAGGATCTGAACGGATCACTCTCACAGAAGAGTTTTTACTCCACACAACTTTTTCTAAAATATTTATATTTTACTGGAAAAAGTTAATAACCAAAAGAAGCCGAAGGAATGATATTATACAGTCCTTGATATTTGGAAAGTTGCCAAGATCATACCTGTGCCTAAAACAGTTTCCCCTGTCAGCTTATCTGACTTCGGATCTGTTAGCATTCTTAGCTTCCTTGTCAAGATCTTGGAAAAGCTTATTTGTTACCAAATTCGAGAATTCTTACATCAACAAAATCTGCTCACGAGGTATCACTCTGATTTTCATGCTATGCGCAGTCTTGAGACTGCCTATCTAAAGGCATCTCTACCGGTCTCCGTTTGGCTTATGCTATTGGTGCTGATTTGTCACACGTTTTTGAGTGTGTTGTGTACTATAAAATGTAATTCTCTCTTTGTACTAAGAAATAATTGGATTTACTCGAAGAGGAACTGAACAAAAGTGCTAAATTACCATAGTTCTACCCAATTTTGGTTTAGTTATTGAAGTCCGCAGAGTGCTGACAATAATTAATCGGGCCATTTGCTTATCTTTGTTCTGCATTTGTTACATTAAGTGCTTAAAAAATTATATAATTTATAATATATTTTTTTTATTTCTTAATAATGCCGCGAGGAAAAATACTAAGTGAAGAAGAAAAGATAAAAATAACAACGTATAAGGATGCAAGCTGTTCGAACCATTCCATTGCTGCAATAATAGGAAGATATCATAACCTTGTGAACAATTTCTTGTGATTGGGTGATTCCTATAACCAGCAGCATTCTCAAAAAACTGATGGCGGATGAAATGAAGGCAGCTTTGAATCTTCCCGTTTACAAAAGACGTGTTCAATAGATCCTATCATCAAGTCAGCGTTTTGTTTTCGATGGACAAAAAAAACTAACAAAATCACCTTTAACGGAACACAGAGCTGTGCAAGTACCAAAGAAAAAGTACCTAAGTACAATTATCGAAGGTTTGAGTACTTTAGCATAAGTACAAGTACCGTATGCATGAAAAGTACTTGTAACTAAGTACTAAGTCTATAAAAAGTACTGTGTACTTTTTGAAGTACTTTTTTAGAATCTTTGTACGTTGGCAGTAACATAATGAAGTTTATAGAGTTCAGTGAATAGATATTAATAAATAAATACCTTTTGAAAACTATAATATACATATATAGTTTTTATAGTTTTCGGAGCTGCACGTAGAGTAAAACTTTCACCTCTCTGATTGCTACACTCATAAAAAGTATTAAAGGTCCGCCCAAGCACCCATTGTTGCCTCCAATAATGCATAAAAATTCTAACGAAAATATTTCCAGTAAATTTCTAAAACAAAATTGAGGCCTTCCCCGCATCAGGTCGAGGCATCATCGATTTTATATTCGAGCGAGACGTTACCGGTTTTTGTTCTACTTGCACAGTCTTGTTTGTATGTTATTAGTTTGGCTAATGCTCTGCCTTGTCGCGAGAGTGCGACACATGCTTTGATAGTTCTTTGCGCTAGAGATTGTGTTTTGCTATTCTACGAAGAGTTAAATATTTGTAGGTACTTAATAGACTCAGAAATAATTAAGTAAAAATCTTGGTACTTAAGTACAAAACTAAGCCTTAAGTACACGTAAATAGAAGCAACTACTTATGTTCATGTACTAAGTAGGGCATTTCAAAAGTATTGAGTAATAAGTCTTAAGTTTCGAAAATGTACTTTAAGTAGTACTTAAGTGTTTTGTTACTTAAGTATTGACCAGTTCTGATGAAACAACACAAAAATGCGAAACAGGAGTTTGCAAAAAATAACATGTCGGGGAATAACGAGTGGAAAACTGCGATTTTTTCTGACGAGAAGAAGTTTAATTTGGATGACCCTGACGGTTTTAAGTACTACTGGCACGAACTGGCAAAAAAAAACAAACAAAGGAAGTAGCTATGACCCGGAATTTTTGGGGCGGAGCCCTTATGGTATGAGCTATTTTCAGCTATATTGGGGAAACGTCAATGTGTCTTATTTCCACGATAATGCAGCCATTCACAATTCAAAAGCCACAAAAGAGTGCAAAGGAGTGGTTACAAAAAAAAAATCAAACTATTGGACTAGCCTGCTCGCTCTCCCGATTTAAATCCCATCGAGAGCTTATGGGGAATACTAGCTCGAAAAGTATTTGGAAATTCAAAGCAGTATGCTAACGTAACAAACCTCAAATCAGTTATTAACCAGGCCTGAGTAGAAACTCCTGCCTCAACCTTAGAAGATTTGATCAATGAGGTAATGAGGAATAACGGTGCCAATACAAAATATTGATAATGTGGACAATAAGAGCTTATAGCTAAGTTATCTGTATAATTATAGTGGAACTATGGTAATTTCGCATTATATTTTAATAAACAATTATCTTTTTAAAAATATAACACAAAATAAAATTATATCTTGAAATTGGGCTATGCAGCTTTCTTCCCAAGCCCCTGTAGTTTAAAAACACAATTCTTTTTTTTGTATTGTACAAATTAGCAATATTTAAAAAAAAATCATGTGGACCTATGGAAATTTCGCTCACTGTATACTACCCCTATACTACTCCTTAAATTGCATCTTTACTATTGTTTTTCTTCTTCTGTGATCAAGTAAATAAGTAGTTTCTTCACAAACCGTTTTCAACAGGTAAACATTAATGGTATTCTTTCTTCCTTCCTATCTTTGTTTCAGGTTATCCCGCAAGGACTGCTCCTAGTTAGTCTGTACATTAATGATATCGGTGCTCCTAGTTAGTCTGTACATTAATGATGTCGGTGATATTGTAGATAATGTACAGTTACATCTAAATGCTGATGATGTTCAATTGAGCAGACCTCTTGGGTTGATTGAGAATTGTATTGGTAGAATCAATGATGATCTTACCGCAATTCAGAGATGGTCAATTGATAATAAGTTTTCTCTCAATCGTAATATGTTAGAATGTTTGATTTTTTCCAGCTTACCTCCTGATTTGGATGATATACACTCAGTTATGCTCAATAACGGCATTCCACCTTTTGGTTGACTCGGTATATAATCTGGGGGTGTAATTGAACAGTCGCCTGAAGTGTTGTGATAATGTCAAGGGTATGTTGGGTATAATTTATGGTGGCTTGCGAAGTCTTTGGCTATCTCCTAATACCTATCTTAGCTACTAACGAACGTTTGAGATTGGTTAAGACCCATTTTTTGCAGTCTAATTTATCCAAAGCTTGATTTCCTGTGTAAACATAAGGTGGAAGTTGCTTTTAATCATTGTTTGCCATTCATTTTTAACCTGCGCTGATCTGCCCACATTACTTCTATTAGGCTCTCGTTACTGGGATGCTCGATTGAATCTTATTTAAAATGCAGGACATCAATCTTCGTATTCAATTTAATATAGACTATGTAGAAAGCCCATATTTCATTTTGAAAATAATAAATATACTTTTCGCGTTCTAGCAGAGGAAAGATCTTATGTATACCGCTTTTTCGTACATTGCCTTATAAGAGATCCTACTTTGTCCAAATTGCTCGTCTTGTGTACCTACTTAGTTATATAATAACTGAATTGAATTGAATTACCACTACCTTCTTCATAATGTTATACCTTTATTGCAGGTACATCTAACGCAAGTTAAAAATATCGAAACGTGGTTGTAGTTTCAAGCACATGTCCGCTTAGACCTTTTTATTTCAATGTAAGATCTCTTCACCAGGTACAATCACAAATTTACATTGCATTTTACTGAACTCAATGTAGAACTGGGCGAACTTGGCGAATTAAATTTACATTGCAAAACCTTTAAGCAATATATATGAACTGACAATAATTTTAGATGCTAATATCAGCGACTTTTAAATGGGGAATAAATCGAATTTGAATTAAAAAACGTTTAAATTCGCCAAAAATATTTTTTCTCTTTGGAAAACATTGAGCTTGTCCCGAATATGGCATTTATAATCGATCAAAACCAAATTCATCGAAATAAAACATGACGTTTACAGTCAGCCAATTTATCAGACATTATATGTCGCCCTAAATCTTCATCCAGACGTTGTTTCTATGTCGGACAATTTTTACATATCGGTCGGTTGACCCACATTTAATTCTGCAAATAACTTGATTCTACAGCATTTGTCATGTTGGACGACACACCCTTACCTGAAGTTGTAATCGGATTACATCTACATATGTAAGTGGGTCTGCGATGGGAGCATCGAAGAACGATCGATTTTTTTAATACCAGACCACACATGATCTTCGAACTCGTGAAATATTCATAAACCTTCGATTAATTAAATTATTCACTGTCAAAGTGACCATGATTGGCAGTGAATAAAAAACTTTGTCAGCAGACAAGGTACAGCTCCACACCTTTGTGGCAACCGTTCGTTTCTTCGCGCTCTTCAATACTATCGCCGCATAAAAATTTATAAATTTCCTCAATTAAAGTTTTGGTCTTTTGCTTATTGCGTGAATGAGAAAGTTTCTGGATGGATATGAAGAAGATCGTCGTCGTCACACGAATAAAAAAATTCTGAGACATCTTATAATGTGGGAGTTTATTGACCATTCGCTTGTCTTCCATGAGACATTTTACTAAAATTACAGCCTAAAGAACTATCAAAGTTAATAAAGTAAGAACAGCTAAACAAGACATTTAACTGGGTTACAAATGGTAGCCCGGAATAATGATTTTGAAGGGAAATAATCTTTTCCTTGAAGAAAACTCAACATTTGAAACACTTACTTCGTATGAAGTTATTAAGCTGCTGTTCCCTCTTTATGTTGCTCTGCAGTTGGTGCCATAATCGTTGATTTATGAAGACGCTTGGATGTTCTTAAGCTTCTGATTATTTCGTCACGTTTTCCCATCTCTGTTTATATGTGCAGTCAGATAAACATAAGTACAGCTAAGCCGTTCAAGCTAACTGCAAATGTTGTCATGGTAATTTTGCGAAAAGAGGAATTATTTAAAGATTTATGGTCCACTTAAAAACGCCTAAAGTATGCTGTTGATTATGGATTACCTGACAACTGATTTGTTTTGTTTTTTTCTTGTTTTTGTTTTTTTTTTATCTGTGGGTTCTTAGCGTCAACTAATTTATTTTTGCAATTAATTAAATTTTTCTGATTGTTTTAATCATTTCCAAGAAATCAAGGATAATAGAATAGGTTCATGTGACAGAAAATGCAAAATGAGAAGTCGCTTAAGATAAATGACGACAAGTCCAAAAAGTCTAGGGCAGTATACCCCTAAGAGTAGTAGAATTGGGTAAAATCGCATGAGGGATCAGATAACGAATAATCACACACCTATTCTATATGGAAATAGTTTCAATGTTTCTTTTTCTTAATACTCTGCTACTACGAGTGTGTAGATCAAATTTCAATGGTAATCCTAACGTGACGAAAATGTTGTCATGATTTCTATATCTATTAAACTAACGGCGAAAAAATCGAATTTATCTCTTCAGAGACGATTTTTTTTTATTTCAATAAAAGGGATAATTTCTTTTTACTATTTTTATTGAAATAATATAAACAAAATTAATAAAATTCATAGCATAGAAATTGACTCAAACATAAAACTGTACAAATGCAACCAATGGAAATAGGTGTTAGTTATAAAAATCCTGCATGCATTCCTTATTCTACTTTTTTTTTAATAATGACCAATACATTCGTCCATAGTTTAGTTACGATCATCTTCATCTATACATTCCCATTTCTGGGAATATGCGGTCAATCAAAACCCTCGAGAATACTTCCCAAGCCATGAAACAGAAATCTATATGTGTGCGTTAGGAGTCCGTACTCTAAAATGCTCTATATTGATGCTTATGGAAAAGTGCCAAACATTGACTTTATATATGCCATAGAGCCTAAACTACTATCCATACACGAAAATAGTCATCTAGTAATTTAAAGCTTGATTCCTTACCTTACCAAAGGCTACACTTACTATATACCTTACTTAACAAAATAATTAAATAGTTTTGATTACAAAGTAACCTTATCATTTTACGCTCAATACCTCTCCAGCTGAGTGATAATTGCATGTATGTATGTGCAGCCGGAGTCCGAATCTGTAGGCAGCTACATTCGATATCATCAGCCCACGCAAAACCCTCGAGAATACTTCCCAAGCCATGAAACAGAAATCTATATGTGTGCGTTCGGAGTCCGTACTCTAAAATGCTCTATATTGATGCTTATGGAATAGCGCCAAATATTGACTTTATATATGCCATAGAGCCTAAACTACTATCCATACAGGAAAATAGTCATCTAGTAATTTAAAGCTTGATTCCTTACCTTACCAAAGGCTACACTTACTATATACCTTACTTAACAAAATAATTAAATAGTTTTGATTACAAAGTAATCTTACCATTTTACGCTCAATACATCTCAGCTGAGTGATAATTGCATGTGTTTATGTGCAGCCGTAGTCCGAGTCTGTAGGCAGCTACATTCGATATCATCAGCCCACGGCATGCCATGACGGCACAGCGGCATTGCAATGATTACTCAGCTGAGAATTTTTGTTTGAGGAATTGTAGTCATTTGGTTAAGATAACTTTTTTTAAATAATTTTGTTAGGAAAGGTATGAAAATTTTATTACAGTTCGGAAGATAAGAAAGCAAGCTTAAGATTATCAGAACTCCATTTTTCTTTATGAATAGTAGTTTAGGGCGGAGGAGTTATTCAAATCAAACTTTTGTCACTTTTACATAAGAACACTGCAAATATTTTAGAATGTAAGGACTACGTTGGGCCTCGCATGTGGTAGGGAGGTGGTCTGTTTCATGGCTTGTGAAGTATTCTCGAGGGTTTTGGGTCAATCGATTAAACATCATTCATGTATTCTGCTTCGAAAATTGCATTTTGTTCGAGATAAAGATAAATTACCCCTTAGGTTAGATTTGATTTTTATACCCTAGATAAAATCCGGTCTCACGATAACTCAAGAACACTTTCACTTAGAATGGTAAAGTTTTGCACACTAGTTTTTTTTTTATAAAAAAGAGGAAATATAAGTTCGAAAATGGCTTCAATCGGGCAACTCCCTCATATTGCTGCCATACAAAACCTTCATTTTTCACTATATATTTGGGCACTGTCTGAGAATGCGTCGACAAAGAGAGCTAAAATTTAGTACATGGTGTTTTCATAATAACAGTAAATAAAATTTTAAAAATGGACTAAATTGGGCAACCTTTTCTTAGTATTGCCATACAAAACTTTGAGTTGGAACTTATTTAACTTTTATTTACATCTAAGGTATAATATTGATAGTCTTACACTCAATTATAAATTTTTCTTTTCTTAATAGATTATTAGTTAATTTTGTTATTATTTTTATTATTATTTAAGTTTTACAGACATTACCTCATCTGATGATTTCCCAGTATACATGGTGTCCCGTACGTACCGCATTTCCTTTATACCACGGATTCCACACTCAATTTCGAGAAATAAATTGTATGGGAGGAGAGCCGGAAAATTCACGGTGTGGGCGGTAGGGGGGTTTTGTGATTTTTGGTGCTTTTTATCCTAATACCATGCAACTTTCTTGTTATATACCTTATGAAGGTGACTTGGATCTCAGGTGATAGTAAACCCTCTACGGTTTCCAGCAAATGCCCAACCACTTCTCTACCCTCTTTCCGTCGGCAGTTATAGGACGTTAAAGTAAAAAAATTGGGATCTTTGCAATTTCTTTTTCAATTTTAACGATTTTCCCGCTAAAAGGCAAGACAAAGATAGCACTTTCTTGCAATATTTCAAGACCTCCGAATGTTACCTTTCATTTGATCCTGCACGTACCTACCTAAATTCTACCGTTTTTGAGATATTCCCGTTTTTATGATGCATAATTTCATGAATTTTCTTAATTTGCGTGGAATTGCATAAAATTAGGCGCGATTTCTATTTTTATTAGCAAAATTAATGAAATTATGCATCATACAAACGGGAACATCTCAATAACGGTAGCATTTAGGTAGGTACATGCGCATAGTCAAATTAAAGGTAACATTCCGGGGTCTTTAAATCTTGTCATAAAACTGTATAGTTATCATGCATTTTGGCGGGAAAATCGTTAAAATTGAAAAAAAAATTGCAAAATTATCCAATTTTTTTACTTTGACATCCTCTAAGTGCCGACGGAAAAGGAGTAGAGAGGTTGTTGGGCATTTGTTGGAAATGGTAGACGGTTTACTATCACCTGAGATGCAAATCAGCTTCATAGGGTGTATAACAAGAAAGAAAGTTACGTGGTATTAGGATAAAAAGCAACCAAAATCACACACCCCCTACCGCCCACACCGTGCATTGTCCGGCTCTCCTCCCATACAATTTATTTTTCGAAATTGAGTGAGGAATCCGGGGTATAAAGGAAATGCGGTACGTACGGGACACCCTGTATAACTAAAGCTAAAATTATTGATATCATTGTAGCTATCTCAATTAAATCCAATTCTGTTAGCCTTACTGGCAGCCATACAAAATTTATCAATGTATTTCTCCCACTACTTCTTCTCACCATCCTATGAATGACTTCAACAAATACTGTCCTGGTAACCTCTTCATACAACCTCACCAGAAAGAGAGAAAAAATATTTGCAATAAGAAAAGCCTCGAAAACAGCGATTTCAGAATATTATTTTTCCTTTTCTGTCAAAATATGTTATTTGAACCACATCTGTTTTGAAAGTTACTGAAGATGCTT
This sequence comes from Dioctria linearis, assembly GCA_963930735.1. Lineage (NCBI taxonomy): Eukaryota > Metazoa > Arthropoda > Insecta > Diptera > Asilidae > Dioctria > Dioctria linearis. Next base: position 274,309,313 of record OZ005741.1, read on the forward strand.
AGGTAGCAATCACGATGAAAAGGGTACCATGTCCTAGTGCTAACGGACTACTCTAAGCCATCTGAAAAGATCGGTAGTTGGATAACAACTACAATTTTTCAAACTCTGCATACATCTTTGTGACATCTTATCTTGTGATAGAGTGCAAATGATCGAATGCCATAATTTGTGGTCAGATTTCTTATTAAAAAGTTGTGGTGTACCATAAAGGAATTGTTGATTATAATTAAATGTTCTAAGATTCACATCTATGCTGATGATCTGCAAGTTTATATTCCATGCCGTTGGGGATTACATATTGACAATGGTGATCAACGAAAATTTAGTGGCTGTCTTTAAATGGCCCAAGAACAATAACGTCATCCTTAGTCCTGTAAATCACTTATTATGTATATAGAAATGTAGCCTAGAAACTACTTGTTTTTCATCAACAATACTTAGAAAATGCCATATTAAGGGCTGTTATAGTGACAGAAATCTTTCCTCAATCTGTACTACTTTATCTAGCAGACTTATGCTTGTTTGTACGCTAATACTTTCCTTTCATTATATATGACTGTAAAATGAATCCAGCATTCATAAGCTGGACTAAATACATCAACAAGCTTTATACTGCCTTCAACTTGACTTATTATTTATACATGCGGACTTCGAGGAGTTGATCATCTGTGCGCACACATTAATTCAGTTGTTATATTTCGATTAAAGGATATTAATGTTTCTAAGTAAGATTTTTAAATATATACGCTGAGCAATGAAGGCCAAATTTCAACAAATAACAAAATTTTAATTTAGTACAAATGTTTATTGTGGCTTACTATGTTAAAAATTTCTGAAAATTCAAGGTCGGGAACTACCGCCATTTTGGAAAAAGAGTGCTCTTTATCGGGTTTTTTGGGTATAACTCGTAATTTATCAATTTTATAAAAAAATTAGAAGTCATAAAAATAAAAGCGAATCTAATTATCTAGAAGAAGGTGGTTCAATTAAATTTTTTCTTAAGACTAATATTGCTCGAGGAAATACATGACAAACATCAAGCAGATCGATAAATTCCTCCAAACAACATTTGTATGCATATATAGCAACTAATCGAGAAAAAATCATAACAGATTGTGCCAAAACTTCCTTACAGCTCTGACCTGTGATTATGGTATTTGTATATGCTTATTACAGTGTAAGTTCTTACTGGATTTAACTGATCTGTTGAAAAGATCTGTATGAAAATGCAGTGGGTATGATAACCCTCGCAGAATGCCTTAGAAGGTTGTACAATCAATGCGTAAAATGAAAAAGTGGCTTGACGCATTATTTAGTCAAGAAGGTTAGTTGTTTGACTATAATGTATGAAATGTAGACAGATAGTAAAGCCTGTGGCAGCTGAACACTGGACAATTTAGAAATTGTTCAGAAATTTTTATATCCAAGTTGCCACAAGATAAACGTCATGAAAAACAATTGTATCATAGAACGTGGTAGGCCTTTGATGTATTAATTTAATAATTATAATAAAGTATTTCATTAGTTACGGTTGTAATTTCCTTGCGCTCTCTTTCGACGTGTCGAACCTTTATATCCCCACAAAGTGGTGACCTCGACGTGATCGGGTTAGATTAAACTTATTCGTGAACGAAAATTATTGTGACGGCGGTTCCAAAGAAAACTCTTCCTCCCTGGAAATAACAATATCGACTTCTATCTGGACGTTAAAAATTATACTGCAAAAGATGGGAGGCAACGACGAGAACCAAGAGGAACATTTAAGTACCCAACTGGAGGGCGAGCAACAAAATGAATCTGCGGCAGAAATTGCAAGAATTTCTTTACGCCCGCCACCATTTTGGGCCGATTCGCCGGATATTTGGTTTGCGCAGGTTGAAGCACAATTTTTAACATGCGGCATTACCCAAGATTGACAACAAGGTGTTAGCCCAAGTTCGTGATGCCGTACTTAATCCTCCGCGTGTTAATAAATATGCAAATATAAAGGAGACCTTAATTAGACGATATTCCGATTCGGCGGAGAAAAAAATCATCCGCCTTTTGAACGAAGTCTCATTAGGTGACAAGCGTCCTACGCAATTGCTAAACGAGATGGAGCACCTCGCAGTTACTACTACACCTGATGCACTGTTACGATCTCTCTAGCTAAATCCATTGCCACAACAAGTGCGTATAATTTTATCCACGAGCAAGAAAAATATTCTGGCGTTAGCAGAAATGGCTGACAAAATGTTGGAAGTAGGCGAGTTCAGCAGTGTGTCCACTGTCACAGCAGATAGGTCAGATGGTGATTTATCGTCAAGGCTTTCAGGCTTAGAGACATAAGTACGATCCTTGACAGGCCTGGTTGCCGCGTTAAATCATTCACGAACGAGAGCTCGCAGTAAAGAGAAATCCAGCTCCAATATCCATAAAGAAGCTGGCCCACTCACCTGTCATTATCATCGTCAGTTCGGAGTTCGGGCAAGAAATTGTAGACCACCCTACAATTTTCCAAACGAAAATCAAGCGGGAAACTAGAGGACTGTTCGGTAGATGAGGTGAGCTTGAATAGTCTAGCTAGTCATCGTCTTTTTATACGAGACAAGAACTCTCAACAACAATTCTTAATCGACACTGGTGGTGACGTTTCGATTGTTCGTCCTTCAACCAAGGAAGTGCTGAATGCACCAGCGAAATTATGTTTATATGCAGCTAATGGCAGCTTGATCCCTACATTTGGTGAACGACGTTGGACCTTGAATCTTGAGTTGAGACGTCCGTATCAATGGAATTTTGTTATTGCAAAAACAAAACATGCAATCTTAGGCGCAGATTTCCTCAGCAGATTTGGATTACTAGTCGACGTGAAAAGAGGTAAATTAATTGACAGTATAACTAATATTAATATTCCTATCTCTTTCAAGAAGACTCGACATCAAACAATTTCGACAATTGATGTAAATAGTCCATTCGCTGACATTTTGAAGGAATTTGTGGATGTAACAATATTGCCAACTAACAAATCACAGACTATTACCAAGGTTACTCATCACATCGAAACAAAAGGACCTCCAGTGTTCGCGCGCACACTGCCGCTACCTCCCGGCAAGCTAAAGGCAGATCGGGCAGAATTTGAATTTTTATTACAGCAGGGGATTTGTCAATCATCCAAGAGCAATTGGGCAAGCCCTCTGCACATGGTACAAAAGTCTGATGGTGGATGGTGCCCATGTGGTGATTATCGCCGCCTCAACGCTATTACGGTGCCGGACCGATATCTCATTCCGTTCATTCAGGACTTGACTCACGTTTGCCATGGCAAGAAAATTTTCTCCAAGCTCGACTTACAGCGTGCTTATCATCAGATACCTACCGAATCATCGGACGTGCCAAAAACCGCTATTAGTACGCCCTTCGGACTTTTTGAGTTCCGGAATATGACATTTGGATTATGCAACGCCGGCCAAACGCTACAGCGCTTCATGCACGAGATTCTTCGAGGACACGACTTCATTTTCTCTTATGTCGATGACGTTTTCATAGCTTCGGAGAACATCGAACAACATGGCAAACATCTACGAACGATTATGCAAGTCTTACGCCAGCATGGCCTCACTATTAACGCATCGAAGTGTCATTCGGTAAGGAGGAAATTAATTTCCTAGGTCACAAAATCAGCAATTCTGGCATTCAACCGTTGCCCGAAAAAGCTCTAGCTATTCAGAACTTTGAACTTCCCAAGATGGTGAAGGAACTGAAGCGATTTCGAGCCATGATTTGATAGCGTTTGAAGCTTGTAAAACGAATCTGTCTAATTCAACGCTGTTCACACATCCAGCACCAAATGCACCTCTTTGTTTATTTGTGGACGCATCTGATAAGGCAGCGGGTGCCGCTATGAATCAGACTATCAGTTGAAGGACAACACCGCTCGCCTTCTATTCGAAACGGTTTACGTAAGACAGAGAATTATGTACAATGTACAGAGCCATAAAGTACTTCCGAAATCAGTTGGAGGGAAGAATTTTTCACGTGCTAATGGATCATAAGCCATTAAAGTTTGCCTTCCAACAAAACGCAGATAAAACTTCTCCCCGGCAAACTCGACATCTGAACTTCATAGGTTAGTTCACTACTAATATTCGTTACATCGCTGGCCGTGAGAACACAGTAGCCGATACTCTGTCCAGAGTGGATGTTATTTCGTCCAACGCAACTGCAATCAACTTTAAAAGGTTAGCAATGGAACAAACGAACGATTCAAGCTTTCAAGAACTCGTGAAGAATCCGCAAAAATTGTCCTTGGTAATTACGGAATTGAAATTACCAGAGATGGAAGAAACTATTTATTACGACACGTCCCAGAATCGTATACGACCAGTTGTCCCCAAAGCGTGCCGAAACGAGATTTTCCACAAACTCCACGGATTGTCGCATCCCAAAGCAAGAGCTATGACCAAGCTGATCGCTGAGAGATTTGTTTGGCCATCTTTACAACAGGACTGCTCTCGTCTGGTGAAGATATGCATTCACTGCCAACGGGTTAAGGTGCACAGACATACCAAGACAGCTATTTCGACATGCGTAGTACCCAGCGAGCGGTTTTCACATATCAACATCGATCTAATAGGACCGCTACCTCCATCGGGAAACTTCAACTACTGCTTGACTTGTATCGAGCGATTCACGCGTTGGCCAGAAGCCTTACGCCATACCACCCCCAGGCAAATGGCATGATAGAAAGATGGCATCGAACGTGTAAGTCAGCATTGATGTGCCAAAAGGCAGCTAACTGGGGTGAAGTCCTACCTATCATTCTTTTAGGTATGCGATGCATAGTCAAAGAAGATATACAGGCAACTCCGGCAGAAATGGTAGACGGTAGCACATTAAGGTTATCCGGCGAATTTGTCGCAGAGCCAAGTAAAAAATCGTCAGCTACAGAATTCGTCGTAGAGCTCAGAAAACACATGGCTCTAATTAAGCCGAAGCGAGTAGCTCATCAGGATAATCCAACGGTGTTCGTTCACAAGGATCTAAAAACTAGCACACACGTTTTCGTACGAAACGATACAATTCGCCCATCTCTTACACCACCATATGATGGCCCATATAGAACAGTGGGAAAAAGGGACAAGTACTATATAGTGGAAATGAAAAATCGTAAGGCGCAAATTTCAATCGACCGGTTGAAGCCAGCATACACTATGTCCCAACTATACGTGGAGCCCACAGCAACACCAAGTCTACCCCTCACAGCGCCAGAAAAGACGACAAGGGCAGGACGGAGGATCAAGATTCAACTTCGTTTTCAACAGCGCTAATACGTTTACACTAGGAGGGGAGTAATGTAGCAGCTGAACACTGGACAATTTAGAAATTGTTCAGAAATTTTTATATCCAAGTTGCCACAAGATAAACGTCATGAAAAACAATTGTATCATGGAACGTGGTAGGCCTTTGATGTATTAATTTAATCATTATAATAAAGTATTTCATTAGTTACGGTTGTAATATCTTTGGGCTCTCTTTCGGCATGTCGAACCTTTATATCCCCACAAGCCTAATGTTTCAATTATCTCTTATCTGTAAAATATGATAACATTGCTAACTGGTCTTCAAATAAGTTCGCTGAGTTCTCTGAATATCAGTTAAATCTACGTTCAGATAGAGTATTTAGTGGAGTCAACGGAGCTGCTAGATATACTAGATTACCTTGGAATTGTTTAAATTCATATTTTCAAGACTGCTTCTAAAATGAAAAAAATTAAAACAAAGTACATTCAAATAGACACGTGTATCAGTGACATCAAATCTTAGTTTATAACAAGAGAATGAATTGTCGTTGGTGAAGACATTTCTAAATCCGATTTGTTTCGTGTAATACGCCTACGAGCCATACAGTCTAGACCAAACCTCTTACAATATATATGAAATACACATATGTATGTATATGTTTTCAACAGTTCCTGTTATTAACAAAAGACGAAACATATTGAGTCTCTGTTCTAGTTCCTCCTTTCGTTCCAAAGAGCTAATCGGATTAGCGCAACAAGCTGAGCCGAAGCTGTGTACGCTTAGTTTTGTAAACATGATTAAGAGTGGGTGCCAGGTACAACCGCATAATGTTTGGTTGATGGAGCACTCAGTATCCGTATCAGGGCGGAAATGAAAGCCTAGCTTTAGTTTTTTTTTTTTTCGTTAGATTCCAACTATTCGATATTAATTGTCGCGGAATAACGTAAACAACACCATGTTGCTGCGTATCATCTCGCAAGCCCCCATGAAACCATCGGTCGGCACATAAAATATTGCAAAATGATGGAATCTCTTTGTGGCTGCACTTTCACCTCTTTGAGGTATTAAGCGTGTCATCATAGCATCTAATTGAAATTTATAGAACCTGTTCAGTTGCACTCTTGCAGATGATAGCAATTCGCTGTGATTTCAAGTGATTTTATGTTTAGTCAAAGTGGTGCTTTAACTTTCTTATGCTCGTTCTCGAAATCCACTTGCTGAGTAATGAACTCAAACGGCTAGAGAATGGGGACTAAATGTGTTTCTTGACGTTTACTAACTTCCCTGTCCATGGGACATTAGATAACGCCTCCATTGGTTTTCTCCTTAAATTTATGCTCATAGCGTGACTATGCATGAAATTAGCTTTAATCCAGGCAACGCGCCTAGTATATGATGGTCACAGGGATTTTATAGTTTCCTTGGTTAACTGATTCGCTTTACATGAAATCACATTTACTTTGACTCATGTGAAGCACACGGGTCAAGTGCATCAACACGGTGGGCGCACTTACTTTCGTGCATTGTTTGATTTATAGGGGTTTCATGCCAGCCCATTGCTGCTCCGATATTTAATTAAGATGTCGAGCCCTTCTTAACGCGCGCGCTTTCTTGCCTTCATGACTCCGATGAAGTCCGTTTAATTCCGGTATTTTCATCTGAGATAAAAGGCCTTCCTGTACTGATGTAAGTTTCTTCTAATTCATGTTATTTTTATTGGGAAAGTTATACGCTACTGCACTATCTATATTTAAACCAATTTATAACAAGTGTTATCCAATGTATTGAAAACATTTACGGTGAGGAATGCTTGGAGATACTAATGTATATACATAAATCATGGAAAAAATTGTAATTGACAATTATCTTCGAATCAGGAGGTGGATCTTATTCCCATCGTAAGTGAAATTGCTCCATCATTTTACCTTGTTTGATTAGAAAGTATTAGAAACAGAAGATCATATCAAAAGCGAGACTGCTTAAAGACAATAAGTATGGCCAAGAAGGGTAATGCTGGCTCAAGATGGACAACAGGATAGAATATAACGATTTCATTAGTGAATTTTGTGTGAGTTAGAGATAGGACGTGCAAAATTGTAATCGGATGAGTGTTGAAAATGATTTTACAGCAAACTTAGGCGAACCAATAAAAATAAATTTATTTTTTAGTTTAAAGGAAGCCCGAAAGTCCCCAAGCCCAGAGTTCAAGGCGGCTCATTGTTCTAACCTGCTAAAAATAAAAAAAGACCTCTCACCAGAAACTTCTTGTCCTCCTAATGAAGCGCATCAAGTCTAGGTGGTGTAAGCTTTTAAATTCATCCACATATTATATTGGAGCGGACAGAAGGTGTTCGGCTCTCCTTCCAGGCAGGACAAATACACATGGCTGTCAACAAATCTCTTTTTTATTAGATGAACGTGAAGTAAGCTGGCCCGGCGATTATGCCAACCACAATTAAGCTTTTTTTCTCAGAACACCAAGAGAAAGTCTGTGAACTTCAAATTAGGTCACTCAAGAAAACATTTTGTACACCTGCGAGTTCTTAGGTTCAGAGCTGGAGCCGGAACTGGTCAGCAGGTCAGCCATCTCATTCCTCATGATCTACATGTACCCATGTACCCACTGTAGGAACAACTGGTGGTGGTTATATAGCTTATCCAAAGGCGTCTTGCAATCTCACAGTAACTTAGATGTTATCCGAGGGCCACTACATGAAAGGATAGCAATGTCCTTTTCCTTGATTTCCTTATCCTGGAAGACACTAATGTACCCTACAAGAGAGTATTCCAACTGAATGTCAAGTTCAAAAAGGTAAAAGCCGGCTCCCTCGTTAGTGAGTCAGCAATCGTTGAACATTTTTAGAGCGGACCGAAGAGAGCTCAATAAGGCTCTTCTCTTAGTCCACAAATTCAAAAAAAAAAAACCACAGAAAAGCATGGTCAAAACGAAGTTCCGGTACCATCGCATCAAATGGCGTGCGGGCCAGAAAGTTTACCCGTTCATTCCACACGACAATTAGCAATGGGAAGCACCCCTCTAGTTGTCCTTCCAACATCACCATGAACGCAAACCTACACAGCCTTCTTGGCATCTGCCTAAAAGTAACAACAATAGTTTTAAGATTAGTTGTTGCCATCGAATCGAATCTATGTATAATCCTGGGTCCAATGTAGGACACAGCAATGATATATATTTTCGCAGCTGTACTTTTATCAGTACTGACCAGCTTATAAGACAGTAACGTACCAAAATAGCTTATGATAACATTGTGTAAGAAGCATAGTGAGTATATGACTGTGTGCTGTGTTTAGAAATATTTCTTTTAATCGTATCCTAAGAGATGCATTTGGGATTAGCATAGCTCACTATTAAGTCTATCAAAGTTGTTTAGATATAGTTTTTCAGTTTTTCCTCTTGTTTAAGTTAGGTAAAGGTTTATAAATATTTCTTATATATATTCAAAGAAGTAATGCCCAAGCAGATTTAATTTTTCCAACTCTGTCACTATTCCATACTGTTTGTTACCTAACTACATTCATTGTTTATTTATAGATGTTCCCAGACTCATTGACATATTGGAAAGGAGATGTCGCTACTATAGTCTTTCGCTAGTTATTTCCAGCTTTAAAACTTTTAATAACAGAATTTTCAATGACTGGATAACATTTTTTATTTGACTTTTAACCATTTTTACTTGTTTATTTTTAGAATTTTTCATTTGTACCATTACAGAGAAGTTTCTATCACATTTTTTTGCAAGTAGCGACATCCCCTTTCTACGACGTCAATGATACTGGGCACATCTCAATGGTTTACAAATATTTACATTTTTTATATACCTCAGATGAAACCGTTATATTTTTATTCAGTTAGCTTCTACTAATTTAAAACGGCAGTTGAACATTTTCTATTACGTCTCATTTTGTTATTACGAACGTTACTCTTTATTTGTCTAACCGCGCTGATCACTCGGATTCACAGTTCATTATTTTAATTTTTATTGTTAGCAATAGACGAATAGCAAAGATAACCTAATAAGAACAAAATTGGAAATTTTCCTTGTTTTCTAGAAACAAATGTCGTACTTTCGTCTTTTGCATGAATGAAGGAAAAAAACTTGGCTATGCACTATGTACTATTGTAGTGCGACTGAGACAACGAGTTAAAATCAATATCTGCGAGAACGTAGGATTACTCGAATGATAAAATCTTATTGAATGCCTTCAAAACCTTTCAAACTATTCATAATAATGTACATCGGGTCACACTACCTCAATTTTTTAAGAAAAAGATAAATTTCGCTTGGCCAAGGTGCTGAAAGGAGATGTAAAGTTCCTCTCAAATAAAATTCTCGTTTTTTCCGAAAATATCGGAGAATGAAGCCTGAGTTCTCCCACTTAATCTCTTTAGCGCAAAATGAATGTAAACAGAAGCACGTGCGTTCAAATATCATAGGATTACAGCAACAACTTCGGGAGACCATTACCTGAATCCATATTTTGTGAAATATATACGGCCTGGGTTGTAGGATAAGTGATTGCTCTTTTGGGTGAATAAAATTGTGAAGAATAATCACATTATTTTAGAATTAGAGCAAACTTTTATGAAAGTTTTTGAATATTATTATTGTTCTTTTTTTTCAAATTTTGTACAGAAATCGTAATTTTTCTTAAAACCTCGCTATATCAATCCCTTTCAATTTATTTTTTCAAAGATCAACTAAAACCAGTAAGCAAATAATAGGCCAATAGTTTAATTAGTAAATCAAAAAATTCAAATACTGCGTCAACTAGTTAAATATGAAATTGTAAACTAAAGGTTGGAACAGAATGTAGCGCTGGCTATTGTATTAGTATACTCACCCTGTAGCCAAGGGTAAACACGACTGTGTAGCTCACTCTATGTTATATAAGAGCCTCTTCGACAGTTTGATATTTTTGAAGAATTTAAAAAAAATGTGTGTTTAAATCGGTAAGGCGGAAGCACTTTTTTGATGTGCGTATTAATTTTAACTATAAGTGTTTAAAATCAAAAAATTATAGATGGTGAGTTTGTCCTAAATTCATCGGTAACTATCAACATTCCAAAAATCAAAATTTTATCCTTACCACTTATTCTACAATTCCTCTGAAATATTCTTACAAATTGCAGCTTTCTTTTCTATTTATATTTTTGTAATCTCCATGGCTCGAATTATAAAGAATTTCACTTCTCCTCACACTTTCTATGAATTTTTCACCATGCTTGCGCTCTTCAGCCGGATAACATAGAGATGTCACCCAAGGTCCCCATAACAAAATTGTTAGCGCTTATCAAAATTTCAAATTTCTTAAACCTAAGGTAAAGCTCCAGGGCCAGGCGGCAGAACCAGCTGCACTGTTTAGCACCATCATTGCTTATCCGTGTGTTTGATTTTTGACAGGTTAGGACTAGCACCAGCTGCACGAATCAGTACCATATTGGATGATCCCACACGATGCAGCATGCTACCATTTTTAGTGGATCATAGACACTCATGGGAGGAATTATCCCCCGAGGGTTACTCATCCATGAAAAGTGGTAGCATGCTGCAATATGTACTCGTACAACATGTGCAATGTGCAACATGTTAGTATGCTGATAAAACGAGATTCCATTTCCCGATTTAATTCCTTTGGATGTATTTATCAAAGTGGTATGCTGATCAAATGGTTTTAAAAATTGAAATGATAAAACGATTTGTTCCAGTTTTTTTTTATGTAGGTATCATATACGTCAGCTGATTAAATTTTTTCCAAAAATATATTTATGACCATTTGTTCCTTTTGCGAATTTTAACATTTCGCATGGTATTTGATTGTCATCTAGAAGCGGTTGGTTATTGTCAGGTGTTGCTATTGTATTTATTTTTTAATTTTAAAATGAATCAGAACAATAAAGATTCTTTATGTTGGATTGAAGACAATAACCTTAATAATAATTTTAAGTGAAAAATTGGAAAACCAATGACACCAGGAATATACTAATTGCTGTGGATGGAAAGCTTCTTTTTTCTTGTTTTTTTTTACCATTTTGACTTCCTTCATTGTAAGAAATGTAATTTTCAAATATTTCGTATTTTTGAAACAATAAAATGTTTGTCCACTTTTGATTTTTAGATAATATACGGAATTGTCGCGAGTAGTGTTACACCGAGTGATCATAGAAGAGTAAAGACAGGGAGTTAGAGGGAATTTGCGAAATTTCACCTAATACCACGTAACTGCTTTGTTATAAGCCCTATGAAAGTTTGCTGTTTTTAGTCGTCATATGAAATTACATATTAAGAAAACAGAAATACTTTTGATGTTATGAATCGTAAAAATAGCTGCAAACTAATAAATGTAATCAATAAATAGATGTTCAACAATAAGTTTCAAAACAAATGGTTGGTATTTGAGGAATTTTGTATGAAATTTCAGCTACTTGACTTCTTGTCATTTGAAATAAACACTAATTAAAAGAAGCGCACGAAAGAATGCATCCGATCCTTCTTGTAATTGAGCTATAACACTCTGAAACAGTTAACGAAAAACAAATCAAGGCCTCGAAAGCAACCCATTATGTTAAATAGAATCATTTAGAATACCATTATGGTCAAATAGGTGGTCTCAATGACCAAACTGGAATTCACCATTGTATTTAAATGACTACAAATTGAATTCAAATTAATAAACTGCGAGATACAAAGCAACAGGCAAATAGGCTCAGAATGATGGTTCGATCAGCATCCATCGGGAAACATACTTAGATAAAGGTATGTTTCCACGTTGCTATATGTGTGCAAATATAACGTGAAAATAAGCTGCCTGACTGACCAGTTAGCCAGTACTTCTTCAGCATCATTAAAGTGTTAAGCACTTCATCGAAGAACAAAAGGCACCGTTACATAAAATATCCAGTCAAGTATCACGCTGAATGCAAAACGGACAAGAACGTAACAAATTATCTGCGTAATCGCAAATTGTGATCACTACCAGATCTCACCTGTTTTAATTGTCCTCGTGAGCTGTTTATATCTATCAGATGCATGCAAGGCATATCTTTCTCACTGCTGAGGATGTGTCTCGGAAGGTGAACCTTTGTGTACCTGTTGTATCATGGCTTTTCTAACCAATCCTTATCTGATGGCATTGTGAGAAAAATTTAAACGATCCAAACTGAATTTTATGCCACACTGCTAGTAAATATTCGACGTCTCTGAACACAGCAGCAAACAGCGATGCCAATGCAGTGACTTAATATTGGTGCATGGTATATCGACCATGTTAGCCAGAGCTCACTGTCCATTTATGGTGAACTGCTACCGCTAGCTATTTCAGCACTCCATCTCTTTTATTAGTGATTTATTGATTCCTTCCTTTTCTGTCATAAATTAAGTTGGCCAATGAGCACTCTGGCGCAAATGTTTACCAACACGTCAGCAACATCCTCCCTGGTGGTGATAGCTACTACTATGCTTGGTGAAGCACGGAAAGCATCCATTTGGCTTACAGCACGGAATATTCGTACCTATCGAAATACCTGTTTTGATGGCGACTTTTGTGAGAACTCGGATGATTTTATTGTGATTAAGTTTAAGGCAATTTTCTTTAGATTGATTCAATTCAATATAAAAACTCTCACTAGTTCTTGGAGTTATCTTTTTAGGAATGAAAACAGTACAGCATCCATATTTGTTAAATTGTGTCATATGAAAAAATTAGATAAATTTTTAAGAGCTACAAATCAAGTTACAAAAAAGGGGTCTCGGAAAAGGAATCTATTTAACTCATGGTCACACGAAAAGCAAATATTGGTGGAAATATCAATTTAATAATAATAAAATCCAGACATAAGTATTATCTTGATGAGAGAAAAATAGGTCAAGATTAGTTTGGTGTGGTACCTTGTCTTGCAAAAAGTTCACTATTGCGATCCTCTAAATTTAATTATTCTACCACAACCTAATTTTCCTGAATATAAAATAATTGTAGAAATTATACGGCGGAGACTTAAGATTACAACCTGAATATTCACGTACCTAGCGAGAAAATCTTCTTGGGCAGAATAAAGAACTCATCAACATTTTCCTCAATGAAAATTTTCGTGGGTATCTTTCTGATCGATCCTAAGGGCTGATACTTTACAGAATTTGCAGAGCAATATACTGTATGAGATATATACTAAAGTTATATAGAGATGTGAAAGTGGCTTTCAAACTACCCAACTAAATGCGTGAAGCCCCCCTATTAAATTCTTGATCCTCAAAAAAATAAAGAAAGCTATTAATCAAGCATTCCTCAAAACAATAAAGAAAGTGTGACTGCTGTATCAGAAGCGGAGTTCTCAAAAGCGTTCTCCCTACACCTACATCAACATGAATAATTACCAAAAATACTGGAAGTAAAAAAAAAATATGGAATGTATTTTACAATACCTACTTCGTTTGAATCCACAGATATCGGATGCAGTAAAAAAGTAGCAAAATCGTCATCAGTAACTAGACTAAAGAAATATTTAGACGACTTAAGAGGAAAATACTAGCGGCAACTAAGGGATACCTGCAAAAAAGCGTTATATACCCTCTGAACTTCTACAAAAGCCAAAACTCCTCAGCTAAACTAAGCTGGATTATATACAATTCTGGAAGAACAATAATTGTTTTATTTAAAAAGGAAACTAAACCTACCTAGTGGGAAATGTGAGGGCGTTCTAAAATATACCAAATACATTTTCAAGTATACCAGCTTAGATGGGATACTCACCTACAATTCTCAGTTTGGAAAGAGTTCTGAGGAAGATTAAGGGATTTTTATCGACCTATCCGAGGCTCTTTGGAGTAACTTGATGATGATTTAAATCTGAAAGAATCCTGCAATTATACTCATCGATCGCAAGATCCATGGTCAGATATTCGTAAACTACTTCGAAGGTAAAAAAAAAAGAAATTAGCAGCAATGAGAAGCATCTAAAAATTCTAACGACTAGTTTGCTACGAATAACTGATGCCTTATTGTCTACTTGTCCAAAATCCAGCAGTTATAGATTAGAAAAAGGCCATCTTAACTGTTATAAGACTGGAAAAGAAAAATCTCCTTGTACCGGATTTTCGAGCTGGCGGTCGAAGTCCTTTAGAAATTCCTAAAGCTCCTGATTATTAAATCTATATATCGGATGTCATGCTAAAGCAACAGAATTTTGACACATAATTTAAGTTAGATTTTTGAGATCACCTATTTTGATACTCAGGTGATCTAACTTTTTGAAAATCAATCGCTAAAATCACATAGGAGTCCAAAATCAAGAAGGTGGTGCATTCATTTATATTCATTTCAACCGTTTAAGAGTTACAAGGTGATTAAAGAAAGAAGTGAGTTTTTCACAAAACAACCTGTATCTTAAAAAGTACAAAACGTACGGTTACAGTTAAGAGCTCATTGTATGCAGAACTTCATGGCCTTTCCCCCTCCTCTAAAAAGTTATGGTTGTCTAAACTAAAAATTTCGGACTTTCTTACCGTTTTTCTTAAGTTGACGTTTAATTTTTTATAAAAGCTGTGAACTGTGAAAATGTCATGCAAATTTGCAGTTTTATCCTTGATCCTGTAAAGTTTTTACACCAAGGACATATTTTTTCCCTTCTAAAATACAACAAGAGCAGAATTACCCCAAAATATGCTTCCGTTTAAAACTTATTAACAGTTTTATGTTATGCGAAAAGTGTGTTCTGAAAATTAAACTTTTTCACTTTTCGCATAACAAAAAAATATTTATAACTTTTGAACGGAATCAAATATCGAAGTAATTCTTTTTATGTTTTGAATGAATATTATCGGATCATATTTGAAAAAGGGAAAAAAGTATGTCCTTGGTGTAAAAATTTCAAATTTTTATAACATTTTTTTCAAGAATTCAAATTTAAGGCTCGATTACAGAGTCATCTGCACTTTTCGTTTTTTGCACACTCTGCCACGAGAACTCAGGCTTTCAATGAGCATGTTAAAATAAAGTTTCCATAACTTGCTCCAACACGTTGGTCGTCAAATTCCAGAATTTGAACACTGTTTGTGTGTATAGAGAACGCCTTATCGAGTATTTTTGATAAAATAACATTCTGACTAGAAAAATGAAACAAAGAAGCGATTTTATCTTCCGGGGGTTTCGACATTTTTAAAATAATTTTGATAATTACTTTCTTCTGATTACTTTTGCAAAAATATGTGCTTTCACTTATATTATATTTTTAAGAGCCTGTCGAGTTTACTCCAACGAAAAAATTCATGCAACAGAGTCACATATTCGAACTATGTTTGGTAATTTCTCAATCGTTTCTGATGAAATCGTAGCATTGGGTGGTCCTCCTCAACAACGACGGCACTTACAAAATGCACATGAGCCAAATGCACAATACAAATTTTTATTTTTGGAGATAATTGACACCATTTCTACCCAACTGGATAATAGATTTGAAAGTATGAAGAAGCTTGTGTTTATTTGCAAGTTATTCACTAAGTTTACCATCCAATGGATATAATTTTATTAAGAGTTTGTATGGACAGTTCTTTGAATTTTCAATATTGAACAATAAGCTAATTGTGGTCTATAATTCTAATTGTTTCAGAAATTTGTCTGCCAGCGAAATTTTAAAACATATTACGCAAAATGAGCTCCAATCGAGTTTTTCTGAAGTCTATAACCTTGCTTGCTTAACATTAACCATTCCTGTTGGCACAGCTAGTGCTGAAAGATTGTTTTCATCATAAAAGCGAATAAAAACATATTTGAGAAACCCTATGGGATAAGAAAGACTGTGGAGCTTAGGCTTTATTTTATTTGAAAAGCAACTCCTCAAAGAATTAAAGCAAAAACAAAAACTCTACGAGGAAGTCACACAGGACTTTTCTAAGAAAAGTATGAAATGTTCACAAAAGTTTCTTTATCCGTTCTTGAACAGTAGCATAAGCTGTGCTACTTCTTTATCATATATTACTATTTATTGAATTTAAAATTCTTCGCTCTTAACAGATCCGACTAAGGCATATTTCACTGTCTTTTAAAAATACGAACATACTACAGTTTGGTGTTATTTTTAGTATTTATTTGAGGAACTTATATATTAATTTCTCAATATTAGTCGATCGTGAACAACCGGCATAGATAGTCACGCCTCGCCATTGTATTATAATGCAACTAAAGGGGGTATAGGCAGCGCGAATTCTTCTTCAATGTCTGAACCTGAGAACTGCCCAAAATATAAAAGTATGCTCTCAGAATTGCCTACGTGAGTTATCTTTAGAATTAGTACGGTCGCAATTGGAAGAGAGGCTCACTATAACAACTTTGCAAGTGAATTTAAGTATGGAATCATTATGATCTTGAAAAATGATTTACCCGCTAATGGTGAAAGACAATACCTATCCAAACGTCAACGTTGTAAAATTTGTAAAGGAGCAAAGAATAATAAAAAAAAAAACAATATTCTTTTGTCCATCTTGTAAACCCCCAATGTGAGGTGAACATAAGGCGTACATGTGCGTTGAGTATGCGGGCGCAAATTGAACACATTAAATTACTACAATAAAAAGTATTTTGCAAAAAATTTCTGTGTGATAATTATTTTGCCCCATTCATGGGACATAAAGACCTTTTCTTTCCACGTTTTTTGCGTTTTCATCTTCAAAATAAATACACTTTTTGAAACGAGCAAGGTTTTATTAAAATATGGAGTTTGAAGAATAGATTTTTTAGTTTTTTTATTATCGAAATCAATTCTGAATAAGAAGTACGATTTAAAAAAAAAAAAAAAATCTCTTCACTTGCCGATATTTCACAATATTTAAACAATTAGTTTTACTTAAAAATACCTCCTTCCGAAAACCTTAAACAATGCCTAAATATTTTTTTTTTGCAATTTTAGAACAAATTATTAAGTTTGAGAGCACTTTTGGCGAGCTTGGGTCACATTGACCCCGTGTGACCGGAATGCGATTCAACTGAAGTGTGACCTATTAGGGTTAAGCTTCCCGGAGCTGAATGAGTTAGGCTCAATACAAAAAGCTTCTAATTGGTCACTTCTGAATAATCACATAAATTGAGAGTTGCTCAGGATCATCGAAGTATACATACATACGCATTAGAACTTAATTTCACACATTGAAATACAATTAAGCATTTAAGCTAACGGAATACGATCCGCTTAAACATACTTCAACAGTCTAGAACGCATAAAAAGTTTCTACAAATGTAGTTGATTATGTTAAATTAACTTCTCTTTACACTTTTTCTTTTGTTATTTTTAGCATACAATTTATTTTTCGTTTTTATGATACATATGTGAACCTTACAAAGTTAAGTGATACTGTTGAAATTTAATTAAAATTCTCAGTATCGCCTTGAGGTACATACCAAGCGAATAAACAGAGATAATAAAAAGACAAAACGGACAGGAAATCCCAAAAATTGTACCATAAAATAAAATTTAAATTAGAATTTCTTAACATTGCCGACTAATTTACGAACTGAAAAAATTGCATGGCAAATTGCCAGCAATAATATTGCGAGAAATTTCCCAAAAGACAAAAACTCCATCATATCATACCTCCCTGTAATAATTGCCTTATTAACAGAAAAATAATTTTTATAAGACCAGGCACCTTTCTGATGCCACCGGAGTGCAGAACAGTAAACCTTCAATCAAAATCTCGCCGGTAGATACAATCTTCACGGGAGTGTGTCTTTCGCTTCCGCGACATCTGAATTTATTAACTCTATCCCAGGGCATTCGCCTTGATCTTAAAAAAAAACAAAAAACAAAAAACAAAAATTCAAATTTTTTTACTCAACTTTCATTCTCATGGTCATCTTAATTGATGCAATTGATACATAAATTCAGGTTTAAGTGCCCTCGTTTACAACTTGGCGTAATTCCAGCGAGCAAGCACCTTTCGACCATTATTCGTTAAGTTATTTTGCAAGTGTCCATAAAACCCGGCCACTAACAAAGTGGCCAGCAAAAAGTCAGGCCTTATCGCAAAAAAACATTTAACGACTAATTCAATTATCCGAGATTTGAGATGTTGCGATGGTCTCTTAACTTCATTAGCGCTGCGTTTATCGCATCTAAATCGCAATAAGCATCAGCTGCGGGCAGTGTTATCTTTATTAGCGCGACTGAATACCGTGTTGCAGCTATGATTGAGCGATGCAATGTATATCCAATAGGCAATAAATGCAAATCGGAAATTCATAAAACAGCTTGTTACACCCACAAAGAACTCCTGCCTGGGATTTATTATGCAAAATCTACAGTTCCATAGACCTGCGTACGTGTACCATGTGTACTGATCCCTGAGATCAGGCGTGGAGTCCAGATTGCGCCTATCCCCTAAAAATTCCGTCTCCAGAGATTTCTATTATGTTGCGATTCAAGCCAATTCCATATAATAATTTGCATTTTATCGACTTTTCGGTGCCGTGATTTATGGCCTGCAAATGGTTTGTGGGTGGGTGGCATAAGCAGTTTTATTGCAGCAAAAGAGTAATGTGCATACACAACAGTGGGTCTATCCCAGGTAAGTTGTTCATGTCTCCTTGGAATTTATACTTCAGATAAATGCAATTTTTGCTTCCGTTTCACTATCAATCAGCTCTCGCCAATTTATTTCTGTTGCTGGTGCTTTTGATGAATTTATTATAAACTTTTAATACCCTGTAGAGGAGAGGAAGGGTTTAATGGCTCTGTTTAATGACAAAATAGATTAGATATCTATGAAAATAAAATAATTTTATGATCATCTTTTCGCCTGCCCGTATACTAAAGACGCTTTGAGAATACCTTGAGGTATCGTCAGTTGAAATCGTTGTTGATAGGTACATAGAGAAATTTGTCAATAAATTTGTTGACCTGTTATGACTTATTATGTTCATTCCCAATGCCTAGTTTTCAAGAAGAGATTTTGTCAATATAGATTTCTTGAGAAACTATCAATAGACATATGTCGAATAAACATTTAATTTAGAATTTAGTTTTTTTTTAACACATATTAACCAAAGTGCCAAGGCGGTTAAATGCACTATTCTGCCTCGTGCACTTACTCGAAACTTTCTGTTCTGCTTTATAAAGCCGCTTAAGGAATTATTTGAACTTTATCTTATAGCAAAAGAGCATTTCACAAAATTTTTATCATAACCGGGTGAAAGTCAGACAAAACCAAACAAGAGGAGTTCGGTCGTTTTATTGACTCCTTCCAGAACTAGGGTAGATACTATGGAGTTTTAACAGCATTATGTGAAAAGATAACCAGTAATGAGTGACACCATTTTAGCTCTGCATTCTCGCTTCCGAGCCTCACAATTGGACGTAAATTTTAACTCATTTGGAAAGAGTTTTCTCTACTTACAAAATATACCTATGTTCAACCAGTAAGGATGATTATAGTTGGTGCAAAATAATGCTATAGCTGTTCCTGGTAAATCGGTAAGGTCTTCCAACTAGAAATTACGCTTACTTTTGGTTGAACTTTGAACATCCGAACGGGGTAACTGAGACAATCGCGATATACTGTTAGTCTACACTCTAGACATTAATAAATAGTTTTGCTTCTATTACAATAGAAGATTCTTCAGCATGGTGGACAGAAGTACGCATTATAAGAGAGTATACCATCCCAATGCCATTCTTAAGAAGAAAAACAAAATACTATAGCACTGGCCCGTTATCTGTGAGTGTAACGTGGTATTGGAAGCAGACCAGAGAATTGAGCTCCTTCACCTAAGTGACAAAAATCGGTCCGTTGTTTGCAAGAACTTTACATGGAGGAAACATGTATATAGACCCTAGATGAAATCATAGGGTATACAAAGTTTGTCATTCCGTTTGTAACGCATAAAAATAATGATAGTAGAACAAGCAAAATATTAAAAGTTCTTTTGATTTTTTCAAGTCCATCCGGCCGTCCATCCGCACGATAACTCTAGAACGCGTGCACTTATAGAGCTGAAATTTTGCACATGGACTTTTAAAGAAAAAGTAAAATAAATTCAAAAATGGCACAAATCGAGTAACTCCTTCGTAGGGATGCCATACAAAAATGTCGTTTTCACTACATATTTGAACACAGCTGAGCTAAAATTTTGTACACGCCGTTTTAATAAAAATAGTAAATATAATTTCAAAAATGGACTAAAACGGCCAACTCCTTCTTGGTGTTGCCATATAAAATTTTTGGGTTTTTACGTATACTGTGAAATTATCAGTTCTAGATGGTTTTAATGTACTGAATGTGAAATCCGTTCTAGAAATATATGCGAAAAACCACTTCAAAAATTAAACTTGCACAGATAGGTACCATACGAAATTTCATCTAAGGTATCATAAGGCTTGGTCTTCTACTTGTTTATTTCATAATTCATCAGTAAATTTTCTTATAAATTTACGTTATCAACACTTAAACTAATTACTAATTAAAATCCATTAAATTAATCCATATGCAAATTTTTCTTGTTGGGATGGCTAATATTGTTCGAAACCATTAGTGATTCTGTAGGGCTAGTAATAATTTAATAAAATTAAGAAAGCACCACAATAAATTTTAAATATATCTACTAAAAATTCAGTTTACCATTTTCTTCATATTATATTCAAAACTAACCTGATAAAAAAGATCCTCAATTCTCTGTAAACTTATAACATGTTACAAGGTGATGAAATATTCGTTACGCTTTGATCTATTTTTCCAATTCTAGAAATTCTAGTAGTACATAACACAACTGTCGTGCAAAACTAAGATCTTCAGATTTGAAAATCATCCAACTAAGTAAGATTCAGGCAAACAGCAATTCAGGGTGTCTCAAGCTGATCAATAAATTTTTATTCTCCGCATGTTTGTGATGCAACCGTATAGTTACTATAAAAAGTTCGTGCAGTTGCTATAAAAACCAAAAACACATGTTCACGGCTCATTATTGGTTGTCAACGTTAGTGCCAATTATTGACACAGTGAACAGCACTCGTTAGCGTTGTACTTGTCTTCAGGTAGGACGACAGGTAGGACAAACTGATCGAATCGATTGCTTTTTATGCAAATCGCTCGTCTTCGTGATTACTTGGTTGGGAATTCAATCTGCACGCAAAAACCATTGAATTACACTTCTTCTTACGAAAATAAGTGAGACCTGAGCCAATTTGTTTATCACACAATAGTGATAGATAGGAATGTATTGAGATCTACTTAATTGGCCATTAGAAGGTGCTAATGCTAGAAGAGTTTTTCGTTTTATTTTTTTTTAATTTAATTAAAATTTTGGGCTAATTTACTGCTGGGCACTAAAAGTATTCAATGAGGTCAATTATGATATCATAATGATCCGTAAACACCGAACAGAATCTATTCATTTTCACGTGCAATGCACAAACATCAACCACAATTATACGAGATTTAATCCATCGTATTACACCGTATCCGAGATTTTCCGGGGATATAATTTCTATTTGGGGATTATTCCGAATAAATGAACATTGTATATTATCGTTTGTATCAATATAATTGCTAAGCTTTCTGTGTAGATTTCATTGTAAATTACTTTAACTTTATTATTACCCACACTTTTCATACGTTGTCATGTTGATATGTATTCCGCAAACTCACCGCGTCGCTTCTCTGTCATTTTACATATACATACATATACCGAAAAAGGCTGAAAGTAATGCCAAATAAGCAAAAATCACTTGGTTTTACATGAGTTGGTGTTTACGTCCAAAGCAAGCGGGGCTGTTCTCGGATTGGAATAATCTTTATACAGGAAATATGATTATCCTTGCTGGTTTTTATGTATGCAAGTAGTATCTTGGATTTATATTAGTATCCGTGGTACTAGGTAGTGTTAAGGCTGCTCAGGAGAAATGATGGATCATATACCTTTTTCAATAAGGAAACTCTTACTTGAGGCTACAAAGTCAAATCAAACACCTCCAACTAGATTAGTAAGCATTATGTAGTAATCCTTGTAGTACAAACCTACTCATACATTTGTCTGTTTTACAATAACAAAATAATAACTTACGTTAAAAGTAAATATTGATATAAACTCACACAGCGTCCTGAGCCATAATCGATCAGATTCAATGCACACTTTTCTTGGAAAATATGTTGACTTGGTGCTTTATTGTTACCAAATTGAACTGGAACGATGTGAATATACTGCACGTATTCATGTAGGGCAGCAACAAGGCAGTATGCTTCAAAAATTAAATTAAACTTATAAAAATTGATCTTGGAAGATTATGGATGATTTTTATTTGAGGTATGACATTGAGACGGTAAATATTAAGAACTAACATTCTATAAGCAAAAGTTTTATTTGCAGAGCTCGTTCGCGTATCTAACATTATCGGCTATTATAAAACCCTTTCGGTATACCAAAAAAATTATGGAATTTATATACGTGATGATCTTCAGAAATCAAATGATTGTGGGACACAAAGCAGAGGACTTGTTGCGAAACTGCCTATAATGAAACTCATGGACTTCGCAATAAATACAACTAAGCAGCTTTCACAAAAATGTCAAACTATGAAAAATTCCTAAAATATTTCTCAGAAATAAAATATAATTTTTTTAGAGACATCTGTAGTAAAAATGTGAAACTAAACTACTAAAACTGCTAGTAAAGCTAAGAAAGATATTAAATTTTGCAAAATAAATAAATAAATCGCAAAATTAGAAGGTGTTTTAAATGTTTCTTAATAGTAGAGACATGTTCTTCTGTAGATTATGCAAAACTCTAAAGATTTGATATTTAAAATATAGACGAATCCGGTATACTTTAAGGCGCACAAAAAAAATCAACAGATATTTAGAAGAAAAAAAAGGCAACGTGAAGACATCTTTCGCCTTTCTAAAACTATAGATAAAGGTTAGTAGAAATTAAAGTTGAAGGTATCCATTTTCTATTACTTTTTCAAACTTTGCTTGAGTATATTTTGGTCATTCAGCATTTTTTTAACATTTTTCTCGATGTGATGTGCTAGAGCAGTCAGTGAACTTTCACATGCCATACAGTTCATTGTTCTTTAGCCGAAGATGAGAAATTTGCAATGAAAGATGTTCCAAATCTGTAGAAATTAATATCCAACCGCTCTTAAATAAGCCTCTGCGATATATATTCCGCTGGCTTCACTTACCCATATAAACGAAGCTGTTATCTTCTTGTATTGTATATAAATCATATGCTATCATCCGATGAATATGTCCTCTTTGGTGGCTTTAATATGTCGAATCCCCTCCCTGCTTCGTTGTTATCTTAACGTTCTTCTTGAATCCTACAGTCCTAAAAAAAGCCATAAACTTGGTCTTTTTCAGATACCTTAGCAACACTATTGTGAAGCTTTGTTTGGCTCCTCTAATAATCACCCAGTAACTCACATTATTTGTTTTTTACGATTTCTTTTTATTTTCTTCTAGAGTATCTGACTTTTCATTTAACTTTAAGAAAGATAACTTTAAAACTAAAATATATGATTGAGCTCAGCCTATGACTGGACCTCTGTATTTAATTCATGTGATTTTGAAGAAACGATTCAAACATTTTATGATAGTATTAGTAGTTTGCTTATTATATTCCCATTCTTCTGTTAATTTTGATCCATCTTTTGGCGAGGATGAGTTGCAGTGATCTCCTTTTGATCATAGCAAGAAATTTCGGAGAGTTTTTGTGGAAAAAATAAATTTTAAAAATTAGAGAATTAACTGAAGCGATTCTATAGAGAATTAAGACTGTAATCGCCTGTACAAAACGAGCAGCGAGCTAGGTCCAGAAATGGATCCTATCCTATTGCGTTGATCAAATCAATAGTTTGCAAATCATTGTAGAACAATAGATTTTGGATTTACCCTTGGTGTCTTTGACTATGAAAAGGCCTTCAACTCTGTCGATCTATAGAATTCAAATATGAATAACGCGCTATACATTAACATGGAGTTCTTCAAAATATAATGTATGCTTATAATTAAAGTACAAAATCATCAAAAGGGAAGGTTTTTCGATAGAGACAGGATCTAAACAGCATAATTAAAATTATAACTCGGAGGTAAAAGAGGTTTTGCTAGTCCAAGACTTTATTCAGCAAAACACTGGCAGTAATGAAGAGGTTTCATTTTTAATACTTCTATAATTTCAGAATCTAACGTGGGGTGTAGAAGAAAGATTACAGCAATTCCTGAAGAAAATAAATTAAGAACTTATTTTAAATGTTACAGATATTGATCTCTAGTGACAACTAAATCAAAAAAAAAAAAATTCTTGTTTAAGTCTGTGAAATTAGTGCTACTGGTCTGAAATAAAAAATTGCGTACACTTTCCATTCAAGAAAGGTTCGGTGATAAAATAAGAGAGCTACACCTTTTCGAAGCAGTCTCTCAGCCAAAACAATAAGAATAGAAAGTCCGAGAAAAAACACTGAATGAACAAAATTAAGAAAGTCAAATTACAAAGTCATACTAAATTTTGAGTGAAATTAAAAGTCCTTAATATTTATTATTTTTCAATATTCCATCATAACTATTGAAAAGTAAATTAACTACCACTAATATCTGGGTTTATCGTAACCCAGTTATCATTACTTCTGGTTTCGTTCACATCTTATCATAAAAATAAATTCACAAAAGCGGAAAAGTATTCAAACGATTGCAGCGATCAAAACATGTTCAAAGAACGAACAAAATCAATAGGTTTTGTTCGATAATCACTGATAAAATGTCCGTGCGCTCGACGGCATTAACTTATGTAAACAAGCTGGCGGGAATCATGCATAGCTCCTCCAAAGTGGTTCAATTAACAGCCTACAGGCCGAGGCCAGCAAATATTGTTTATAATTTATATACGGCCTAATGTGAGCGCTCAGATCCACGCTAAGCCACTTATCTCGGCTTCTGTAATATGTTAAACAGCATTTCGCAGCATAATTTGAATTTCTAATTACACCTGCAGCAGCTCATTGATATTTAAATAAACTCGCGAGCTGCTAATTTCCATTTGTATCCGTGATGCTGCATTATTCCTCCAGCTATCCGCCATCTTACGTCATTTCAAGTGTAGAACGCAGACAAGCAGTTGCAAACGATTTATGAGGTACCTTCAGCAGATTCCTATTAGTGTCTCGACTATGAGTCACATAGGTGAAAATTTATTATTCTATTTTGTAACAGGCTAGGAATCTCATGTTTCTCATCGGCCTCGGATGACCCAATTCAAAATGCTGTGAATACTTGTTAATTTTTGTTTTGTGTCTCACTATAGAAAAATCCCGGTAGACATTAGCGTGATATTAATGGTAGCGATTGCATGCTTATGGAAAGTTTCGTTTTAATTAAATCGGTGCGATCATGTAATATTTAAGTTTCACTTGAAAATGTTGCATGTGGCTACAATCGAAACCTTTAAAGGGCAATTAGAAAACTTTTACTATTTCTCTCTGTTTCCTGCTCTTATAAGAAGAGCTAAAAAAAAACTGAGTCCACAAATTTCAAGGATCCGAGTAAATTGTAAATTATTCTAAATAAATTTTTGTTAACTCAACATGGTGAGGCTAGGTGAGGGAATGCTTAGATTTTAGACAGGAATGTTCGTCATTTCATCAGAACGTAAAAAAAAAAAGGACGGTCGACATAACACGTCTCCTTTGATGGGCGTAAACAAATTTTTCCCATTTGTTTCATAAATGTAAATTAAAGACGAGTTACTTTGAATAATCAAGGATGAAGGAAACCTCATGCTAATTAACCGAAAATTGTGTATGAGATGCAATCTGTTAATTAATCGGAAATTCATTCTTTAAGTCTGCATGGGAATCAACGTGTTTGTATCAAGAGGATTGCATGGAATTCCTGTATTAATTAGAACTACTTCCCTATTAATACTAATTATGCGACATATCAAATCTCGCTTCTCTAAGCAAAATTAATATTTTATTATTAGAGAAACAATAATTAGCATTCAGATTTAATTTTCCGCACTCCCGCAAAAATACATCTAAATGCTAATTATACTTTTGCTAAATGTATTTTCATTAAGTGGCTGTTTGCTGATTTTTGTTAATTAAGCTTTTGCAAAAATTTGTTTTAGTTAAGTGGCTGTAGACAAAGTGTCTTTTTGTAAAATGTATTTTGACGAACTGTGCCATATATACCATTTTAAATTAACACTGAACCAGTTTTATCGAGCGTATTTTCCGGAATAATTACGAAATTATGTTATTTTAATGAGTTAAAATCTGATAAATTGCTTAAAATGAGGTAAAGTTTGGTATATTTCCAAAATCAATTAAATTAGAAGAGAAAAGAAAGAAAGGTGCATATCTGTATCCAGTTATTATGACTGTTAGCCCTGAGATTAGTTATCAAGTCGATTTTATGCCAAATCACCTTGTTAATGTCTTAAGAAATTTGTTAATGTGGAAAAAAAATTGCCAAGAGTTCAATATTTTCATCTATGATGTGCTAGATTTCACCAGATGCTCACATGAAACTTAATCGATATGATAAGAAGAAAAACTGAAAGGTTTACGGAAAATAATAGAAATATTTTTATTATAGGATTGACGATCTAATTGAAATAAATACCTTGCACAATACAAAAAAACTTCATTACCGCATATCCACCGAAGATTATAATGCAAAAGAATAATTTCTTCAACAACTATTGTCCAGCCTAAAATTGGCTCCAATATAAGAATAATGCATCAAATAATAT
Organism: Dioctria linearis; assembly: GCA_963930735.1. NCBI lineage: Eukaryota > Metazoa > Arthropoda > Insecta > Diptera > Asilidae > Dioctria > Dioctria linearis. The sequence continues at coordinate 274,336,343 of OZ005741.1, forward strand.
GAGTAGGAATGATCAAGATGAAATAAGTATTATTAATTTTCAACAAAAGTCCATATTTATAGCGTTGTTTAATTATTAATGAATTGAGAGTTTTGCTATGTAATAAATTCATAGCGAAATTAATCAATTTGAAACTGACCTAGTTTGCTGCCAAGACCACAGCTCGGGAATTGAGTGGAAAAAATACTTTTACAATCGAAAAATCTCTTAAAAAAGAAATTTCTGTGTAAAAGCAGACGTTTCGTAATAGCAGCAACCGTATTACTCATCAGTATGGCTTGGCTCCTGCGCCTGCCGTATACGTCAAAGTGCACAGCCAATCTGACCTTATATATGCACTTAAAATAATTTTTAAGTGTGAATTATATACGAGGCGAAATACTACGTATTTACTTGAATGCCTACTAAGATTAGCTCTATGGGGGACTAGCATCTCAAAGAGATTTTTTCCACTCAATAATGAATTGTACCATAAACATATGTACATACTTTAAATTTTAAGTAGTGTTTTGCTAGGTTTTTACCTTTAAACGTGAACCCATAAAAATACCAACTTGAAATTTTTAATGATTGCACCATAGTTTTAGGCCTTTTCAAAAATTAAAGAATCCGAAAATCGCCATATGTCACTTCAAGAACTTTTTCAAAAAGAGATGACAACTATTGTTGTCAAAAAAACTTGCACCGAGAGTATTTTACCTACAAAAACTGAATTCAATATCCTTTCCAAAAGTAGTATAAGGAGATATTATTTTTGAAGTTGTATATTATGTCGAAAGTGCAAAAATTGATCTTTTTTGAGATTTTCAAAGAGCTTTAACTGCAGAATAAACGGAATTGTGGAAAATGTTTTAAATTGTATTAAAAACTTATATTAACTAAACAACTAGAGCCCGTCGGCGTTGCCCGGCGATAATATAGATACCTATATGGGTGTGGGTGGGGTGATAAGAGATGCATAATATACAGGGTGTTTCCCACTAGGAGGTCAGTATAGCGGGAGGTGATAGTACTCAGCTAGATGAACAGAAAATTGTATGGCATGAGGGGGCCATATCAACCGTCTAGGAGGATGATTAAGAAAAAAAGCTAATTTTTCACAAAACACCCTGTATCTTAAAAACTACAGTGTGCATGGTCACAGTTATGAGCTCATTATATACAGAACTCCATGGCCTTTCGAACGACTGCCCAATCATCCCCATAGCCCTCTCTCTCAAGAATTATGTCTAAACTCAAAATTTCGGATTTTCTTATCTTTTTTTTTTTAATTTTTGCAAAAAGGTCATTAACATAACTTTTTATTATAAAAACTGTAAACTGTAGACTCTCCTCTTTAAGTTGACCTAGTACACCCTATATGTTAACACCAGCCTTTAAACAGTTATTAACTCATAGCCTATTCAGGTCACACCGAAATTAGACGATATTTTGTACAATGACGTGCTAAGGGAGTCTACTGAGGATGGCATAAACAGCCGAAACCGCGGTATAGATAAGAAAAGAATTTTTATATTTTAATTGTGGAAGACAACACCAAATAAATAAAAGAACCACAAAAAAGGTGGAGAACTTGTGCTTTTTATTGTTTTTATTGCTTCTTAAAAGTTTTTTAAAGACAAATTATCGTTGAAAATAGGTTTAAAAATACGTTTGAGAATAAGTTTAGAGCGAATAACTCTTAAAGGGCTTCAGATAGCACATTGGGTGTAATAGGTCATATTAAAGACGAGAGTCTACAGTTTACAGTTTTTATAAAAAAAGTTATGTTAACGACCTTTTTGCAAAAATAATAGAGGTTAAATTAAAAAAAAAGGTAAGAAAATCCGAAATTTTGAGTTTAGACAACCATAATTCTTGAGGGAAAGGGCATTGGGGCTTATTGAGCAGTCCTTCGAAAGGCCATGGACTTCTCCATATAATAAGTTCTTAACTGTGACCGTATACTCTGTAATTTTAAAGATACAGGGTGTTTTGTGAAAAATTAGTTTTTTCCCTTAATCACCCTGTAACTCCTAAACGGTTGATATGCCCCCCCCCCCCAGCCATACAATTTTTGGTTCTTTTGTATGAGTACTATCACCTCCCGCTCTACTGACTTCCTAGTGAAACACCCTGTATAAGCTATTATCTGACTCGATCGCCTGGTTCCATAATCTGGGGTTTCACTCTGTGTATGTAGTGTGTGTGTGTGGGGGGGGGGGGGGGGGGGGTGCGGATATGAATGCGCTTAGCTACATTCATATTCGTGGAAAAATGGAGCTGCCTACTTCGTCGCGTATGGGTGGTCCAAATATATAGTTAAAAACGAAATTAAATTTTTTTATGCCAACCATACGAAAGCGTTGCCCGATTTTTCGCATTTTTCAACCTAAATTAAAATTTTTTTTTAAAACGCCTTAACAAAATTTGAGCTCTCCATGTCGACGCGTTCTCGGGCAGATTCCAAGTATATAGTCAAAAACAATAGCTTTGTATGGCAACACCAAGAAGATGTAACATGATTTAGTCCATTTTTGGAAGTTTATTTACCATTGCTATGGAATCCTACGAAGGAGTTCCCCGATTTGTTCCATTGTTGAACTTAATTTACATTTTTTTAAAAAAAGTCCCGTATACAAATTTTCAGCACTTTACGTCGACGCGTTAAGCAGTTTCCAAATATATAGTGAAAAACTAAAGTCTTGTATAGCAACATCAAGAAGGAGTTGCCCGATTCATTTCATTTTTGTAATTTTATTTACTATTGCTATGAAAACCCCATGTACCAAATTTTAGTTTTCCACGTTTACACGCTCTAAGGCAGTGCCCAAATATTTAGTTAAAAACGAAAAAGTTGCCCGATTTGTGTCATTTTTGAACTTACATTTAAATTTTTTTTAAAACGCTGTGTACAAAATTTGAGCTCTCCACTTCGACTCACGTGTCGCCGTTCCCAAATATATACTGAAAACCCAAAATGCTGTATGGCAATGCCAAGAAAGTGTTGCTCGATTTAGTCCAACTTTTAAACTTTATTTTCTATTGTTATGAAAACACCACGTACCAAATTTCAGCTGTCTATGCGTACTTGTTGTCAGGCGGTGTCCAAATATATAATAAAAAACGAAATATTTGCACGGCAACCCTACGAAGGCGTTGCCCGATTTTGTCCATTTTTGAACTTGCATTTCCAATTATGTGTTTAAAATTTCAGCTTTCCACGTTCTCAGGCAGTTTTTTAGATCTCTACAACAGCGCCATCTATCGTGTCCAAAACTATACTATCTTTCAAGATGTAGGCAATTAAACGCATTCACAATATTTCATCGAAATCGGTTGGGCGGCCTCGAGGATTAGCGTGTACGAACACAGTGACACTTATCTTTTTAAAATAAGTTGAAAATTTTCAACCAAATCGGTGATGTTGCTTAAGAAAGTTGTTCGGGAGATGGTCGACGCATCGTGGAATCCCTTATACAAATTCAATTCATGCATATTTATCTTCAGGTCATCGTAATTTTGGTAGAGAATAAGGAAGTAATCATCACAAAATTCTAGTTGATGTATACCTATATATCGCAGTTTTTTTCATATACGTAATGGGCTTCATTTTTGGATATTTACAAAATATTCAACTCTCTTTTGTTTACGATCCGCATAAATTAGTAAGGAGGATATTCACTTGTTATAAAATATTTCTGCCAAGGGTTGCTCCTTATTATTCACTTACTTCATACTGTGCCTACTCCAACAATGAAATCTAAGAACTCAGAATGTGCCTTAAGCAGACAAAGTTGATATGCTTGTAGAGCAACTTTTTAATTTGAAATTTTTTTATTGACAGACTGATAATGTATATAGGCCTTAAAACCGGTATTGTGTTCCCCGCTACCCTGTATACTCTGCACCTTTAACAGAATTTCTCGTTAAGTTAAATAGATTTATTTCCATTCCAACAATCCAAGACATCACAAGGGAAGTGGTGAGTGACTGCGCTTTTTAATTCCTTTTATACTCGGATCCCGATATGATGTAACGGCGTGGATTTTTATTGTGTGATATTACAGCCACGAGGAAAAATTATCTCCACTTGTTGCAAGTTTACGGCGCAATTTCCTGCACTCAGTTTCAGTGATTCGATTTTTTGCACCATGACTCATGAAGTGCATCTTCACACGTTCGACATCCCATTGTTGGACGGCGTCCGTCGTTCGTGACATTTTCTTGGTAATTTTATTAATTTTATTGAGCTATAAATACAACACATTTGACACATTGACGTATTGCAGTTCCAACAAATATCTCTGCATTTTTTTTTGCTGTTAATCCCATTTAAGAGAAGATTTGTATCATAACACTTTGGATAACTTCAGGAATAGTGTTTCAATTGCGAACGTTTTTATCACGGGAAATGTTTGTTACAAATTGCAAAAGCTATTAGGAATAATTAATTATGTCGAACTATTAAAAAATACAAAAAAAAACTGTTCTAAAACTTTACAAAATTCGGGCATCACTTTTTTTGTGAAAGTGCAAAGTGTCAACACGGTAAAAATTAATAGTTCATTTTTATGTTTTCTTAACGAGCGACTGTAATGCATTAGGCGAATGAATGATTTATGCAGGCCGATGTTAGCTGAAACACGACCGAACGGCTTATCAAACATTATTCGTATTACCTACGTTTTCATTAACATAAAATTACCATAAATTATTTATTAAGCTCCAATTTATGTATGTAGATTTGAATGATAAAAAGTTGAAACAAATTAAGACATTAAGGAAATGATCTTTTTCGTTACTATGTGCATGGAGCTTTTTTGCGCGAATTATTTCTCATGAATAGTTTTTTTTTTGGTTACTAACCCCGGTACAAATTCTTCGGTCGCATGCTCTGAACGACCCCACAGAAAGATTGGCGAAACGTGCGATACGCCTTCTGCAATACGAATTCGATGTATCTAATATATTGAAAATAAAAGAAAATCTAGATAAGCTTTAGTAGCGAGTTGTATGTAGAGTATGTGTTCATGATTTATGTTGTAGTATAATACGATGATCAACGCCAGGATCAGCTCCTTGTTGGAACTAGAGAAAGCACTGCTTCCCTTGACAAAATGCGAAACTTCAAACATAAAAGACAAATCAGTTTGGATTAACATATCCACGAAATATTTAGAAAAAAAAGAACTTTTATAAAAAGTCGAAATTTTGTCCTTCCCTGGTAGCACTAAATACAGGCGGAAACTGAATGCTAGAAACCCCCAGTTATCTCCTACAATCAAAAAATGTACATATGTAAATATGTTCATTCTTATGGAACGTAGCGTTCTCCCCACACACCATCATACCACCCAACATAAAATCTAACCTTCGATTCTGCCAGCAAGCAATAGTCGACAGGTTTATGGATTTGATTTCGACTTAAACCTAGAGCCGCTGAAATATTTGCCACGTCTATACCACCGAACACTATATCTAATGTCCGATTTGAATCGCCCAGCAAAATACGAATATGTGGTGCTATGGATGGAACCGCTTAGTCTCAAACTTATTGTAGCACAGTCATACTGCAGAGGCACTTAAATCGTGACAGCGTCTTTGCAACAACAAATTCTTATCGGACTCATATGCATTCAAGGGTGTGCGTATGTATGTATATTGGTAATGGAACGCTGTAAAAAACGTAGCGTTTCCGTAATTAATTTACGTCGTTGCTATAACTTTGCGTAAATAAACTCTACACTGGGTGGGGGGCGAGATCGACAACTCTCGATATATTTAAATTGTTGCCAGAAGCTAATAATTTTGCAGCTTCTTTTTTACATATTTTGCAATGAAAAGAAGATAATGACTGTCTTATAATATGATGTATGTTTCTCTTTAATCTAAAACGTTTTCACGCCTCAATATTCTAGGCAGAAGTATATACAATCACTAGATGCATATATGTACGTAACCTTCAATCGCTCCTAAATATGTATAACATATTTACCGACAGGCTTACTGAAAGTCCTGTCATCACCTGAGGTCAAGACGAGGTTAACACGGGTATCCAAGAATTAACTAGCCTTGGAGCAAGAAACCAGCTGACATTCGAATGGGTGCCACGATAGTCGGGAATTTATGGAAAGTATAAAGCATATAGAGTAGTTAAACAGTAAGCAATCATGCCCATTTTCGGGTCGGTGTCATTTTGCGACATCTCCAACATATAACAGCGCAAAAACTGGATAGACAACCAAATGCGTAATAGGACAAGCAAAATTTCTTCAAAGGACACTAACAAATAACGAGCATTGTTCTTTTGAGATTGTCTAGCAATCAGCTCAGAATTATTGCAAAAGTTTTAACTGGACACTGTACACTTAGGAAACTCCTGTATGGGGATAGGCATATCACCCACTGATGTATACACCATCGGAGCATATACGAGACATTTGTATAACATAGATTCCAGGAATTTGACTCATTCAAGAGGATGCTCTTCTTGGGACGAGTAGAGCTATTGGAAGAACTATTAAATGAAGAAACGGTGTGTTACAATAAGCCAATAAATAGCCGAAGTACAAGGCCGATTCTCCGCGCTTAACTAATCTAAAACTTTCACGTCTACAATTTTTGTGGAATGCACTACAGACTACTAAACTAAAAAATTGACATATTTTAACTTACGATAATATTCGAATTCACAATACATCAATGAATTCTAGATTTTTGAAGGTCAACTGATCTATTAGTGCAGGATTTATAGATTCGAAATAATGAGAACTGGGGTTTTATTATAAGTTGGAAATTTGATACTTCAGGATTTCGCAAATCAAGATTTTTTACCGTTTAGCGGGTTTTACTAACTACACGTACGTTGAAGCTTGATTTTAAATTTCCATAAAAAAATATTAAAGTCAATCCTTTTCTGTATACATGTTAGCAGGACATGATACTGATATTAATGGCTAATTCAAACCATACCGATAAGTATAGCCCGATAATGAAAGTAATAACATCCTCAAGAAACAAGACAGAGGTTCCGAGTAAGAACGAAGCAAGAACAGATAAATGAGACATCGTTAAAGGCTACAGTAAATTTTTTTTGACAAATTGAGTCTAGTGTGCTAAAAATAAGGCTCCCATAGTTAAAATGGGGAACAATAAAATTCATCACCAATTTCCTGCGAAAATCCACATGCAGACAACTGGAGGAAATATATTGTTGACGAAGACTGCCATAAATTTTACCATCAAAGCGCTGATATTGTGGCAACAACTAAATTTAGAATTGAGTTGAATTCCCAAATTCATAACTGACTCAACACATTTAAGCGTGGAATTATTTAACTGAACTGCTAGCAAATGAGATATTGAGAAAACGCTTCTATAAGTAGTAAGGCAGTAAGACTTGCTAGGATTAATTGCAAGCTTATTAACCTTTGCCCATTCGTAGACCTGCTTTAGGTCATCATTGCTTCGAACAATACTATATATATACTATGGATCTGCTAAGGTACAGCTGAATGTCATTGGCATACAAGTGCACAGAGGCGCTATTCACAATAGACGGGAGGTCATTTATATAGAGGGAGACGAGAATAGGACCAAATATAGAGCCTTGAGGAACACCAGCGAAAAGAGACAATGGAGGAGGAATATAATTCTGTACAGTTACAACAACAATACCGCTAAATGATCATTGTCAAGAGCCTTGTGGATATCAAAATATTGATAAAAATGCAAACAAACAAAAGCTAAAAATGTCCAATAGTAAATAGCGTCGAAATAAATAGTGGGCAATTTGTTATTAGTTATGCGTATGACCTTGACAACACCGACGGCAACGTATGCAGCAATTCTAATTTGACTGTTCATATCATTAGAGTTGCATCCCACAAAATTCAGATAACCTAAAAATTTATGAAAAGTGATTATCTAGAAAGGCTTCTATACGTTAGAGCCATAATTGAAAGATTTACGAGTCTTTGCGGGAAAACTTAATTTTTAGCGAAATCACTGTTTGGTGTGCGATGACAGTTATCGGAATTATTGGCCCTTAGTTTTTCTAGAATAAATCCGGCACAACGCAAACGGTTAATTCTGAAAGTTATTCCAAGATGCTTGAAAGCTTTTTGGTGCCCAAACTTCATGCTCTTGAAGATATGAATGAGTTGACATTGATCGAGGAATATGGCACCACTGCACACGATACTCGAGAGTCTATAAAAATTGTGAAATGTGGATAAATTTATCGCAATTGATGAAGAATATTTACAATGTTATTGGGCAAATTTTTCTGAGTGTGTGCGAAAACAACATTTTCAAATATGTAGTTCAGGATGTGGGAGTGCATGAAAAGAAAAAAATAATGCAACTGCGCCAAAAGCCAGCAAATCCCAAGATATAGCTAATAGTGGTAATTACATAAAATCGCTACAATTTTTTTTTCTTCGGAAACCGAAAACATTTTGTTACATCTTCCTATTTCGTAAACAACCATTCCTAAATGTATCATATAAATTCCTGCTTTTACACGTTAATTTTCGTAAGAGTTTGGGTATCCCACACAAAAGTAATTAATTAAATTGGTCAGCACGGAATTTTTGGCGGCCCGGTCATCAATCAGACTTAAGGGTTTTCAAAAAGAACTAACTAGAAGTTCGATATAAAATCGATGTATAACTTTATACCAAATGATTGTTTTTTTTCTTGGAAGTTTGGAGCTATTAATTGTTTAGTAGGTACATTCCTCTTGAAACTTCATTCTCAGCTTTCAAAAAACAACTGCCATGTTTCAATGTAATCTTTAATTTCTCAGTCAAATTTATCTTAAACTAACGAAGAAAATTTATCTATAAATCACGTCATGACGACGCGACGTCGAGATTACACAGGGCCTAAATGAGGCGATAAATTATTCTTCATCTGAACTTTTTGTCTTAACCAAATATTTCTATATGCCAATGAGATCTGTTTCAATGATGAGCAAAATTTTTAAAGATTTTATAATAAAATCAACCGTATGATTTTACGACATAAATTCCAATTAATTCATCTGCATAATTCATTGCGTCCAGTTTGAAATACTTTTTAATAACCAATAATAGAGATTCGATTTTGACAGGTAAATTTTTCCCGTCATTCATTATAAGCAAAAACACCAGTGGATGTCGTTGCGTTAAAACTTGAATCCTGCGCTACGCGGTGACAACTGAAATAAGTGTTTTTGTCAATTTGTCGGATCAGATAATGTGGTAACGCAGCTCTTTAATTCGAATTACAGTGAAGATCCCTTTAAGAAGATTACGTGGAAATACCTGGCAACAAGCTCATAAGATCACCAGGTTTTCCGCACCAAGATGAAATATGAGTGGCGGCGTACTAATCACAATGTGAACATCTTTGATGGCGTACGCGTGAGTTCAATTCTTTTCTTGTATACCTGCGCGCGACTTTTTTTTTTTTTTCTTTACAACCTCCTCAGGGCGATTACTATCAGAAACAATTCACGTTAAGTGTCAAGATACCGAAATCTGCTGTCAGTGATTTATGAGCTCCCTAAACCCAGACCAGACTAGACTGAAAGAGAAGTGAAAATTAAGTGCGAAAATAGCACTTGAAATTTGCAATGAGGGGAAAGAAAAGTAAGATGTTAGTTACTAAAGTGGGTATAGAATTGGTGGATGGATGTAATAAGTATAGGTTCGAACTTGTAAAAATGAGTGTGATGACAGTTATTTCTTTTGTTTCGACGAAACTTGAAGAGTTCGAGGTTGGACGAACTTAATCGTGATTGATTTGATCGCCTTTCTATTGCGGTAGAAGCTGCAGGTCTTCACTAGTGGCTGATCTATTTTTTGACATAATGATTAATATGTATAAATTCGGTTACTGTTATTCTTCAAAACAAAATCAGGTGTTCACTGACAATATGTAGTTATGATCAAACAGGGTTTTTGCAACTTTGTTCCCTTTTTATTGTTTTTCTGTTTTTTTTTTTTTTTGTTATTTTTTCTTTCTTTTTTTTGTAAAAGTATATTTCAAGGAGTTGAACAGCATTGAACTTTCAAAGTCGTTAATTAAATGAAGAAGAAATAATTAACGATAGGTGTGGAATGCTACCTCAAATAAAAAAATTCTCTATTTTATTGCTGAGAATACCTGTAAGAAAACGATTTTACTTTTTTTTCACACAGCGATCGTTATCAACGAAACGAAACGTTATAATTAAGATTTCTGTAACTCCAGTCTGAATTAAAACCACATAATAAATTAATTCAAAGTTTATTTATTTGAGTCCCCAGGAACATAAAATTCTTATGATGTTGGGCAGAGGAGATTACTTTAAATAAAACTACCGAATTGCAAATGACTTAAAATTTATTCACCTAAGTCCTAAGTTCACAGTAGCCACAGAAAAGATTACTGCTACTTCGGTCTCTGAATTAATCCAAGCTATGTTTCTGATAAGACTACTACTCCTATTAACTAATGTTCGTATGAAAGTTAAAAATTATAACTTATTCGTAGCTTAACAACTTGACTGTACTTAAAATTTACCTCAACTTTACACAATAAGAATAAACAGATCAAGGGATTTGGTAATATTTGTTTGTGGTCAGCGTATAAGATTAAAATCTGTATCCTCTAAACTGTAGGATTGCGCGCAATAAAATGACTACTGAACTACGTCAGATTATACTGATACAGCAACAACCATGCAATACCGGTGGACGAGATCTCGCTTAAAGATGTTCTCACCTCTGCTCTACCTGGATTTATACTTCGCAATAATTAACCAGGACTTACGAGTAGTGGGTTGGTTGTTTTTGTGAATGATTTTATTCTCTAACCAAATAAAAAATCCTCCAGTTGGACAGAATATCTAGTTTGTATAAATTCAGTGTTGGCTCTGAAAATAGAATTCTCTTATTTAGTTGAAAATATTTGAAGCTCTACAAATTTGAAAATGTCATTAAAATGTCAATTAAATACGGCGCTAAGATTCTCGGCATAACTGATCATGACGATCGCAGCCTGCTAACTATATCCAAAAATTAATTCATTTCGTTTTCGTTGAATTAACATTACTCTCAACAATTGCGTTGAAATTATCTGCCCGTTCAATGTAAGCAGATATCCCGCATCATATTTGATGGGCTACATTTCTTAAGATATTCCTGGTATCTTAGCATCTTATTATCAAGATATAATTGGTTAACACTAGAAATGTCCTACTTTATATGTGTATATCACTCGTAATACCTTACTACAGGCTGTTTAGAGTGCGGAGATTTTTGTTAATTTGATTATAATTAGATCGCATAGTTCTTAAGGGTAATAAATTTAAATTAAATTTTTCTTTTTATTTTAATGTTAAATATTGCATGTTTGAACAAGAATCTCCTTACATTACTACACTTTAACTGTTGTAGATATTTTCTCATTGTGGTATTTAGGTACTAGTTTTATCGAAATACTTTATTTAAAAATTAGTCAATTGATACTAAGGCTTAGAATAAATTTTAAATTTAAGCTTTATTTTTAACATTTTTTCTTTTGGTAATTAATTCAATTGTTTTTCAATTAATAAAATTCACCTATAATTCAAAGGTATATTATATGTACATAATAAAGGATTGTTAATCTCATGTACCTACCTACTCGCCAATAAATAAAATATTTATAAATGAAATTGAATTATAAATTTTTGCTCAAACTTTGGGCAATCGGGGATCAAACCACTTATCTGTCAGTACTTAGCCTTTTGGGTATGTTTGTTAATATTTTATCAGTCACAAACATTACTTTTACTTTTAGAGTGAACCAATTAACGTCAGGAATTTGCACTCGAACTTTCAACCAGACCAGGCATATCTTCTGACAAACTCAGTTACTTCTGAAATATTTTTCAAACTGATGACGCCTAAAATTCATTAAACCTTGCTTAATTCAACAACTTCTAATAGACCCTATAGGTCTGTACAGACATTCTCATAAAAGGTGTGTTTAAGCAGGTAAGAAAAGTATTGGTAGTCTATTTCTTATTTACAGAACGTTGTTATAAATCTCTCGTAAGAAGTAATCAATTTTCTGTACAAATTGTATATTACAAAATATGTATATAGGTCTGTTCTAAACAGACCATTCGTCTATTAGACAAGCAACGGCACTTCTGGCCGCTTCTTCCTAGAAATTTCAAAGGAATTGCAGAGTTTCATCTTGATTCCTGTTGTAGACATGTAAGTTGATAATATTACAAGGTTTCAGTTAGCTGTGGGAAGTCTGTTTCGTTTTTTTTTGCTTTTTATTTGGAAAACAAAAAGGTCTCCACAAACCTCAAAGTCCGTTTAAGGTTTAAATTCCATCATTTTCGACCACAACGTATCGTAGGTGCTTGAGTTTAAGTTTGCAAAAACTTTTCATATGATCAGGTTGGAATTGTGTCATTATTAAAGAGCTCTTTTAAAAAACCGTCTGTCTCACAATGTCGAAAATGTAGATTAATATTAACCATTGCCACATTGCCGGTGAGTTCATAAGCCCGAAAACCATGCAACAAATCTAACACGATTTGTATTGTATATACGAATTGAACCTGCTGGAATGCCGATATTATTTCTAATAATTACATGGATTTTTCCAATGTTCTTCTGGGACCCATTCTGAAACCTCTGAGGTCAACGAAAAACTAGTGATCTCCATCCTTATGTTTTACAATCCTCACTGATGATATCCATGCGTCAGTAAACGACAGTGTTCGCCATATTTTATGTCGTAGGCATTTGACGTATCTTAGCACTTTATGAAAAGTCTTGACACTTCATTAAGTGTAGGTAGATAGTGTGACAGTTTGCATTTAACGACCTTTTACACTAAGTGTCTAAAATTTTTAGTCTCTGTATGAAGTGGTATACGAACCTTTACGCCGAAAGTGTAATACCAACCGATATGACCGAATTTTAGGAGAGGTAGATGAGCGGTTTATGTGTATGTGTGTGTGTGAGTTGGACAATTTTTGATGGCAGACAACTGTTTCGGAAGTAAATCAAGGAGCTCTGATTAACAATTGATTTACAATAATAAAATCAATAAGCAAACTTTAGGTCTATTCACGTACTTCTCGTGTGTTTTGGTTCTTGGACTTTTTGTGTGAAAATGTGCAGGAGGGGAAGCTATCAAATTTGGAAAGTACATGACAGGTTTTACATACCCAGTGTGCCAAATTCGGAACTTCGGAATGGTAAGAACAAAATCGGAAAGTGTTTGAAAGAACCAGACCGTAAAATAAATCCCCACTCTTCAGGGCTTTTTCAAGTTTTGGAATGGTATTCAGGTAACTCTTAAAAATCAGAAAGAGTCTTCAAAGAATTGTGAATTCGGATTTTTTACTGGTTTCTTTCTAAATTTTGAAAGCATTTCCATAACATTTCTTAAGCTTGAGTTGCACTGTCATTTTGTGTTCAGAGTTAGTTGAAAGTACTTAAATTTATAAAAGTGTCCGGTTGGGATCCAAGAACGAGTGCTCATGGGTCTGGAGGGTGAGCAATTGGCCTTGATTTGGCCTACGTTCGTGGGACCCGTTGGGATCCCAAACCTCTTTTCAATCAATCAATCAATAGTTGAAAGTGAATGACGATTTTCTAAAAAGTGGAAAAGGTGAGTAATATATTGTTGAATTGTTATCAATAAATATTTCAGTGCTTTTATTAAATGCGTGAATACGTTTGTGGTACACATCATGTCAAGACGGCTAAAATATTGGCGAGTGAAACAAGCTGTTCAAAATCTATATGCCATTTAAATGCTGTCGTTCTTCACCAGTCCTAAATAAACCCAGTGCTTCGAGCCCAATATCTGTCTGTCCTGCTCGCTATTCAAAAGTTTGGGCGTGAAGTCTTCTATTTGAAGGAGGAAGTGAAGGCTTTGAACAAAGCGCAAAGGCCACCCATCAACTTAAGTGATATGCTTTGTTCATTGCCTACAATTTCAAAATAAGATTTCTAAGACTCGGAAATAAGTGAAATAGAAGTAGAAGCTGCCGAAGCATGGAATTTTAACAATGAAAAATGTTTTATTATTAGGTATAATTTTCCAGAGAGCATTTTTTTTTCAACCCATGGTGGGTCGGCTCTGACCACTGTAATGAAAAGATCGGTCAAGATCTTGATGACGGTTGTTCCTAAACATTTCACACGTATGGGACTAGAGCAAAATATTAAAATATGAAAATTTTTGATTGTCTCTGTTTTCAAAGGTATATTTGAAAATAACAATTAATTGTTGTGAAACATTTATATATAATTGTTTTATTACAGAAGCGGCTCTTCTTTATATCCATAATCAAACTATGGACGACATAGAAAAAAGCCTGAAAGCAGTATTTTATAATGCAAAAGGCAGATTTAGTTAATCAAAAACAAGTGCATTAAAAAATTCCATTCTAAAAAAAGGTCTAAAATGTAAATATATTTACCGTTTTTATCTTTACAATCTTTTATTTTCCGAACTTACAAAACTCAAATCTTAAAATGTTTTAACGTCATTATTATTTAATAAACATATCCAAATTGAAAATAACACTGCTTATTTAAAACATTTTTGGGTTTTTAGCAGTTCGGAACGCTTTAATTTATATTTCTGAGAATTTTTTTATGAATTCCTTAGAGCACTTTTACATCAAAAACAAAACGAAAATCTCAATTTATTCCACTTTAAAACAAGATCTTTGCTCCAATAATTAATAAAATCATGGGAAATAGGATAAACTAATAATTTTATTAATAAAACCATAAGCTTTTCGGCCGATAAAACATAAAAGTTGTGTTTTTCTTAAAAAGCTGAAATAAATATAACTATTTTCTCAGTAAAATTCTTAAATTATTGTATTTCCCTGGATTTTATTAATCATTGGAGCAAAAATCTTGTTTTAAAGTGGAATAAATTGAGTTTATGATTTTTCGGCTCTTGTTTTTGATGTGAAAGTGCCTTTAGGATTTCAATCGAAATTCAAATAAAAAGCTTGACAATTTTCTTTAGGAAATTTAGAAATTTCCTTTAGAATATTTTTGAGAAATTTGGGTGAATTTCTTAGGATTTCAATTCGAATTCAGATGGGAATCTTAACAATTTTCTTTCGGAAATCATTAAGAAATTCATAAGAATAGACGAGCTCTTTCCGCGTTGATTTGAGGGGTAATATTTGGCACATTTGGCGTTTTTGTAAAAATTTACTTATTCTGCTCGCAGAGAATTTGTTCGGAAAAACTTTAAGAATCCGAAATTTTTTCGGAATTTTCTTAATTTTTCTTTAAAAATGAATAGAAAAAATCCGAATTTGGCACACTGGGTAGTTACCCCGAGTTTTTTCTTGGGTGATGGGAAATGTGACGTCTACATATTTTCCCCAGTTTTCTGACTACATGAACAGAGTTTGGGTGCTTTCGGGTGGAAATGTTATAATGCATTCACACAAATTCGAGTACGTGAACAGACCTTTTGCTACATCTTTCACTAGCTACTCTAAGATATTGAAAGCCCCGTGACATCTTAATTTTACTTTTACACTTTTTCACAGTAGTAATATTAATTATATATTAAACTGAATAATATCTCAATGACACCACAAAATATTTTCCAAAATAATCTGCTTTTCTTTTTGAAACACTTTTCATCTATCAGGAGGGAACTCACAAATAAATTACTGTCATGGAGTCTAATGACACGTTCTTCCAAATGATAAATAACAAATGATCTTAGAGATTACAAATAAGCAAAAACTATTGTCTTCTTGCGTCTGCATTTAAAATCAGAAAGCCAAATTGTTTGTAATTTCATCTGGTTTTCATCTACGCAAGCCAGGGAAGTAATAATTTCACTATTTTTGCT
Source organism: Dioctria linearis (assembly GCA_963930735.1). Classification (NCBI taxonomy): domain Eukaryota; kingdom Metazoa; phylum Arthropoda; class Insecta; order Diptera; family Asilidae; genus Dioctria; species Dioctria linearis. The sequence continues at coordinate 274,352,204 of OZ005741.1, forward strand.
TTAATATCGCGTGGAAATACTTTGGTAATATCATTTATATATCACCCTGAAGATTTTGCATTCAAATATTTGCTGGGTATGCATGCACTTGGCACTATAGGAGGACTTTCGAAGAACAAATCAGAGTCAGTAGGGTATTTAAATGGCGCATAATATCTTCTTATAACAAAAAAGCAAAACATTATATTCAACACGAAAGCCAGGGCCAAGGGCGGATACAGCAGGGGGCGATCGGGACGAGAGCTTTAATAAAATTGAGATTTAGACTCTAATCAAATGCAATAGAAAATATAAAAATAATAATCTTAAAAAAACTGATTGTAAATGAGCATGAAAAATTTGAAATAATTTCTCCCTTGACTTAATGGGTACAATCAGAAAAGTTCTTATAGCTACCTTTCATTTTGCATTTAATTAAATATTGAAATTATTGTAAATTTGTTCAAATTTTAAAATTTTCAAGGTACACAAAGAAAGCAAGTCTGAGCAGTGCAAAAATATAAATTTGGAGCTTCTTATGTTTATCAAAACATTTAATTAAATAACTTTATTGTGAATTTGCTTTCTTTGCGTACCTTGAAAATTTTATACACAAATGTAATGTAATTTCAATATTTAATTCAATGCCAAATGAAGGAAAACTCTATAGAACTGTTAAGGTGTAGGTACTCACTAAGTGAAAGGAGTAATTATTTTGCTATTTTTTAGTGCGGATTTTGAAGCAACGCTTTTTTTTAAAGTAATTCTTATATTTATTATTTTCTTCTTTCGTAGTCTTAAATTATTCGCAAAATATATAAAATTATATTATTGAGAAGTTTTCAGTAGAAGACAATTTTTTTCATTTCATCATAGCCGGGGTAATCAGATTCAGTTTTCTTGCAAATATTTAATTTAAAGCAAACAGGGCTAAATAAATCCTACCAAATTAGCACTTCTGGAAAATTTCGTGTGTCGATTTGAAAAGAAATTCTTGGAAAAAAAATTTAAGAACGTTGCCTTTAATTTGCAATAAATTGCAGGCCAGCCCAGGCAATTATGGTGTTCGAAAGAAATGCAAGCTACTTTTATACGAAAAACTTCTACAACTTTACATGCGTCCACAAGGTAGACGCAAACTTTGACTAATGATTGAAATCAAGATTTTGCCAATCAACTGTAAGCGCATTGTGGACTTCGGACTCAAATTGTTTCACTGGCCATAATATCGTGAACAGCTATTTTCGGACCAAATTCTGTCAGTTTTCATACATTCAGATTTACCCTGAACACTTTTCTGTGTACCTTCACACATTTGTAGATTTGTTAGATACCAAAATACGAAAATTTTCAAAATGTCTTTTAGAATGCTTTGAAAATGACGTTTTGTTTTTATGATGTTGCCAAAGCTCATGCACATTCAGAAATACAACACCTTTATGGCGAATTTGGCTTTAAACTGTGCACGTTTTTTTTAAAATGTTTCTGCAACTTACAAATTGAAGTTTTGTCGATCACGTTCTACTCTGAATTACACGCAATTGGTAGCAAACTGACTGATCCAGAGAGCGATTGTAACTACTACATTGTTCGGGTTTGCAAATGCTTTGTAAATTTTAAGAAAGTGCGTGTAATCTACCCAAGCTTTTACAGAATATGTACGAAATGTTCGTGATTTTTACATTTTATATTATTAAAAGAATTTCACACTTCGTAAAAATTACGAAGAAAGCTACCATCATCACAAGTGTACGTGCGTTTTACGAAACTTTTTATAGATTTTTGCAATATGTTTGTTAAATTGCGTTACAAATTCTATAAAAATCATATAGAGAGAGCAGAGCGAGCAGTACAAAAATAGATTTTAAGTAATTCTTTCCAATATACTACGGAAATCATTCAGGTCGAGATTTTACGACAGTTTTCGTAAACTTAGCTTGTCTCCAATACTTTTTGATGGGCAACACATAATTATTTGTTTGTTTAAAAATGTGTACAGGTATATCAAATTTTGCCTTGTCTCATACGCCTTCAGTCTTATGATTCACTACTCTATGTATAATATAACATTATTAATAATGTGCTCATGATCCAATAAATATAACATGCCGCAATGCTTATGTTATAAATAATATTATAGGTATATAACATTTTAAAACTAGAATTGATTTTTTTTTTTCGCACCCTTAGAGCAAATGTCTGGATCCGCCCTTAAGCCAGGCAGACTTTGTTCCTGCATTCACCTGTCTATTGATTTGGCTGTTAAGTATTATACAGGGTGTCACGTTTACAGTAGTTCGAAAGTACTTGCTAGATTACGTTGAAATTTCGTACAAGTAGTTAAAAAATCATGTAGGAAATTTTTATTTATATGTAAAATTAGATAGTGTATGTGCCCGTAAGATTCAGGTTGCCTTCAATGATTGTGTCCGCTTCATTTTTGGTCTCCGTAGATTTGACCATATCTCACCATATAGAACCCAACTGCTTGGATGCTCCTTGGATTCTTACCTTAATCAAAGAGCAGTAACTCTACTTTTTAATTTATTAAATCGAGATGCACCTGAATATCTTGGGGAATTTTTCCAATTATCAAATTCACCACGCAATCTTAACATAATAATTCCGCGATTCAGCAAATTGGTCATGGAGAGTTCTTTCCTTGTTCAGGCTGCCAGACTTTGGAATAGTCTTCCATTAAATATTCAGAGTGCTGGTACTGTCAATGCATTTAAGAAGCTTATATAGATGCATTTCGTGAGTTAAGGAATTTCATCTGTTTTCTGTTTAACACTAATTTTATAATTTTATAATTTTATATTCTTATTCTTTTTATTCTTTTATCTCTTTAGTTATTAGTCTTATCTTATTTTAGTTATTATTAGCATCATTATAATTTTTCTATGTTGTCTACTTATGATTTATCTTTAATTATTGAATTCTTTGATATATGTTTTTGAGTGTTAAATTTCTAGCTCCGATTAATCGTATAGTACAAAAAAAGATTGTAAATCTTGTGTACGTATCCCATGAATAAATTATTATTATTATTATTATTAAATGTAAATATAGTAAAAAACATAATTTATGAGTTGAAATCCGTTCGTGGCATTTTTTCCTTTCAATTTTCAGAAGCGTATATTGAAAAAAAAATACACTTCACTGATGTACACATGGCTTTAAAAACTACCTTGATTTGTGTTAATTGCGCATTGATAAAACATATTTAACCCTTCAATCAATCAAAAATGTAATACAAATTGTAATGTCAAAATTTTACCATTCATTTAATGCTAATTTGGTTGATTTCCAACTTTAATAGCCGAAAAAAATTTAACTTAGCCAACAGCATATTTTTAGCCGAATTCGATATTGGTTCAACCGATTTTGATCCGCGATTTGATATTACGCAAACAATACTTCCGAGTTCAGACTCATACCAGAAACAACAGAAACTCAATTGGTTGGTATGGCTGGTACTTATCCGCCAATCTAATCGCTATTATCATTCCCATTCAAATTAATTGTAATGTAGTTTTAAAACCGAAATATTAGTAATCCTTATATAGACTTCGCAAAATTCGCTGATAGCTTTTAGTTTTACTGTTGCCATATGCTGAAGTTGATCTGGATTCAGCGTAATGAATTTGGTTAAAAATAAAGCCTAGTACTGAAATCCGCACTAAACTCAATTTAGCAAGTCTCCATTATTGAGTCGTTCTTTTAGCAGCTAAAATATGACAGTGGAGACTCACAGATGAGATAACAAAAAAAAAAAAAAAAGAAGAAATACTTTTATTATTTAACTTGCTCTTTTCAAATTGATGTTTTTACATATTTTTTTTGTTTTTCGTTGTTGATATTTCTCAGAACTCTATCAAGAAATATTTGTAGAGTGCTAATGAACGGCCCGGGCCGATAAATTTAAGGCAAATTTATTGGAAACTCACTGGTGGTGCCAGCTCTAATCAAGAACAACAAGCCAAATTTAGCGTGTTGACCTTAGTACTAGTCTCGCGTAAAATTAGAATAAATTTTCACCAATAACTCTTAGCGCATGAAAATTTAGTTTAGCATGGACCTCAGCATTAGGTTGAAGTCTAGAAAACAAAAACACTGCATGCAATCACAACTGTCAGAGCTGGATTGAAGTGTTTGGAAATATGTTGTCACCAAGAGCGGCGCGGCATGGCGCGGCAAAAGCGATTGTTCACACCGGGCGCGGCGCGGCGGATTTTTCTCATTTTGAAATGCTGAAACCTTCCCAACAGCAACGAATCAAGATTTGTGTTCAGCGCATTTTTAATGCTCGGTCGTGATTGATTGTCAATTACAGGAATTATTGTCCGTAAAATGTATTCTAGTTCCGAATGAAGAAGTTCTGATATTAGCAGCTCTGTTTGAAGAGAACCAAAGAAAAGTTAGAAAGTATTGGGAACATCCAATTATAAAAAAAAGAAAACAACTAGGAGAATTTTCTAAACTTGTTCGGGAGCTGCAAAGTGATGAGGATCGATTCTACGAATACTTTAAAATGCCAAAAGCCGCGTTTGAAGAACTGAAATAATATAAGAAGGCAGACGACTAATTATAGAGAAAGTATATCGTAACGAGAGCGACTTGCACTTACCTTAAGGTAAAAATATACATATTTTCAAATAATTTATATATTATAATTTAATAATTGATTTTTAGCTACAGGAAACTCTTAGAAGAAAATTTTTTTCAGTTTCCGCATTGGAAGATCTACCATGAGTAGTATAGTTTTGGATGTTTGTGGAAAGCTTTGGGAAAAACTTCAGCCCATGTACATGCCGTTTCCGAACAAAGAACTGTGGGAGAAATCTGCCGAAGGTTTTGAATCTTTATGCCATTATCCAAAGCGCTTAGCTAGCATCGATGGAAAGCACATCACAATTCAGTGTCCCAAAAACAGCGGGTCAAATTTCTGGTGCTATAAATATAAATTTTTCATAGTACTATTAATAATGGTTGACCCAAATTACGAGTTTTTAGCAAAACATATTGGAGGGTATGGAAAAGATAGCAACAGAGGAATATTCGAGCGATCTGCAAGTGATCAAAAGTTTGCTAATCAAACATTTAATATTCCCCATGATAAGCCTTTATATAAGGACGGAGCTATACTACCTCATGTAATTGTTGGTGATCAGGATTTTAGCCTAAAAACTTACTTAATGACGCCATTTTCAGAAAATAAGGTGAGAAATGATGAGCGACTTCAAAATTTTAATAAGCGCCTTTCACGCGCTCGACAAGACGCTTTTGGAATTCTCACCAACAAATGGAGAATTTTCCTACGTCCAATGCAAGTGGAACCTAAAACCGTAACAAAAGTAGTTCAAGCAGATTGTTGTCTACACAATTTTTTGAGAGCGAAAAAAGTCAACAATCCTCACCTCAATCTAAAACTTACAATACAAATTTTAAAAATTACTTTCTTCCTTCCCGCATTCTTCTGCTACCAATTTCCAAGCCTCTTGATTTCTATTGTTGTGTTTATATAATTTGTTGCTAAAATCATACAAAATAGGGAATTTTTTCAGGCACTCAATTAACTGTTCCATTTTAACACAAAACACTAGGTGAGACACTGTCCACTGGCGGCAACAGAAAAGTTATACTGATGAGGATCGATTCTAGGAATATTAAATGAAAAAGTCTCATTTAACGAATTGTGCGGACTTATTTCGAATGAAAAAGAAATTTTGTCGCCAGCAGCAGCGGCAAAATTGTGTTTGTGAGTAATCTCCAGAATGGCTGCGCAGCAATTTTTTTGCCGCGCGCCGCTCCCAGTGTGACTTACAGATTTAATTTTGCAAGAACAATCGCGCAGCGGCAACTGAAAAATGCCGCTCCCGGTGTGACACCCACTTAAAGCTATTGAAACTCTAAAAATATACGAAGATGTTCGATTGAAGCAATTAATATATTATGTGTATGTACATTGTACATGCATACTTAAAGCCACATTTTTTAATGCAAACAAATTATTTGATTTTAGAAATTAAAATAATTTCTATTTTTTCAAATTTTAATATAAGTGCGAATACGAGCCCAATCCACAAAGTTTTAGTATTATGTCATATTTTTTAACATTGAATTATTTTATATTTGTTAGAAAACAATTGTTAATTCTTAAGTAAAATAACTTTATTTAAAAGTTGAAATTTTTCTTTTTAATATTATTTCAATCAAATTTACAAAATAGTTCATTTCTGATTGTTATTTGGAATTTGCTTATTTTTCGCCAGTTTTTAAAATCTGTTTAGCCGATTAGCTGATTTTCAAGCCGATTTAAAACAAAAATTAATTAGTAAGACAGTTTTTACCGATGAACTCCATACTGTAGAAGCAAAATGTTTTCTTGTGATCGTGTTCCGTATCAACTTCTCTGGCATAAAAAATTTCTTTGAAAACTCCACAAATAAAAAACTCTGTAAAATTTAGGTTGAGTGATCTCGCTGAGCATGTAATTGTTCTACCGTGATCGATTCATTTTTGTGGAAAGGTGCAATTCAAATGTTTCAAACATGTAAAGGATAGTGGATGCGTCCGCTGTCGTATTGAAGCCACATATCTAGACAATAATTTAACGCCTCTTAAAAAAATAGAAGCATTCAAGTAAGAAGTCGGGAACGATAAACTCGCGATTTAGTATCTGGCTCCACAAATTTATAGTGAAGTGGTAGTGGAAGTTTGATTCTCTTAACATATGAGTTTTCTACACATCAGTAGTAAGTATATTGTGTATTGAACACTCTAAATCGAGTGAATACGAATTCATCGGTCTAAAGAATCTTATCAAACAAATTGGGATCTGGTCGATCCTTCCGCAACATATCACTGCAAAATTCTACATTGGCACTGATCGCATAATCTCGAGGTAGTAACGCTTGCACATGTCTGATAATTGATCGTGATCGTCTTTCAAGTTTTCTTAAACTTATTGATGGATATCGTTCAATTTCGTCGTTATATTTCTTCGCGCCTCTCTGCATCCGCAATCCTCTGACCACGCTCACGTTCTCTTGAACTAGGTATTACCCCTTCCATGTAAGAGTTGTTTTGTTTTCCCGGACATTAATTATAGACTGTAATATGTAGAATGTATCTCCAGAATCTTTACTATATTACATAAAAGATTTCTCTACTTACACAGAATTCAACAAATTTACATTTGGTTGCTTTGACACAGTGTAAATATATTTTTTCTGCATATTTAGTTAATCAAATAAAAAAATTATTAAAATGCGTTTGCCAGTTAAAGAAGCCTTGAATTTTTTCTTAGAAATTTACTGGTATTATATCTGAAAATATCTCCTGTCAGCCACAAAGAGTGAATAAAAATTCCGCCAAAATATTTTGCTTGAATTTCTAAAGGAAGTGAATGCTTATTACTTATTTAAAAACGTCTACGTACATAAAAAATGTTAGCTGCCCAAGCACCTGTTGCCGGACTCCAGTACCTAATGCATAAAAATTCTAAGGAGAAAATTTCTAGTAAATTTCTAAAAAAAACAAGTGACCAATTCTTATGATACCCTAGATGTATGCACGAATGAAATTTCGAATGGTCACCCATTTGAGGAATTTTGATTTTTTGCATTGGTTTCTCGCATATATTTCTAGAACGGCTCGTCGGACAGAAAAAATGATTATAACCAATTTTATAGGATTTCTTATTCTGAAGAAGTTTTTAGTACAATAAAAATGTCTAGGACTGATCGTTTTCAAAGTATATGTAAAAAACCAAAAATTTTATATGGCAACACCAAGAAGGTGTTGGCCGATTTAGTCCATTTCTGAAATTTTATTTGCTATTACTATGAAAACACAATGCTCCAAATTTCAGCTTTCTATGTCGACGTGTTCTCAGATAGTGTCCAAATATATCGTGGAAAACGAGATTTTTGTATGGCAACCCCACGCAGGAGTTGCCCGATTTGTCTCATTTTCGAACTTAATTTTACTTTTTTTTTTTTAATGTCCGTGTACAAAATTTCAGCTTTCGAAGTACACGCGTTCTCAAGTTATCATGCGCACCGACCGACGGACGGACGGACGGACGGACAGACGGACATGCAAAAAACAAAATAACTTTTAATTTTATGCGGGGGTGTCCAATCCATTTTGTTCTACCATCATTATTTCTGTGCGTTAAATGACAAACTTAGTATACCCTATAGATTTCATCTAGGGTATAAAAATTGAAAGCTTCCTTATATCAGTTCGAATTTTATATTGGAACGAGGCATTGATGAGATACTTTGGTAAAGTCATCAAGTCGAGACATTGTCGAATCATCAAAGATTCAAAGAACTTTATTGAGGCTTCATAGCTTAACATTATACATGACTTTTGACATCTTAAGAATAAAAATGGCCGACTAGGAGTATGTCTGGCTACGTGTATATATCATGTTGCCGTAAGGCTGAGTTCCTTGTACAAATAGTTCAGTGAAAGTAGACTTATATAATGGTCTATATACAGAGTTAGTGTCTAGAGTAAGTTTGCTCCCGACTTACATTCACATCATTGCCTCTATAGGGCACTTAACCTAATAACAACACTTACAAACTAGTTAAAAAGCTCCCCAAGGGAACGAATACATTTATTTAAATTGTATCCCATTGTTACATGGCTGTGTTATCTAGCCACCTAAGGTGTATATTTAAATTTTTTGAACTCACAGCTTCTTTGGTAGTCTTATATTTAAGGGCCTGTGTGTTTGACTTAGCACTTAAAGCTTTGATTGAATTAATAAAAATAAAACTATATTTTATTTAAGACTCAGGATTTGTGACTTAAGATTATTATTTGATAACTACGCTGTTAAGTTATTTGTTTAATTTAGTTACTTAGTTTTTAGAGTTTTTAAATCTAACTAACGTATCTTAGTGAAATCTAAATGACAAACCTTACCTAAATTAGTGAGGTAAACACGAATGCTGAGCGTTTTAGTTAGAATTAACTATAATTTAGTTGTTCGTTTGTCTTAATTTGGGCCGTGAAAACTGAAGGCACTGCAATTTCGACACATTTTCATAAGAGTTTATTGAGGCATCGTCGGAACATCGTTGAGGCATCGTTCGTCGTGGTGGCATTCTTGAGGCATCGTCGATTTTATATACGGAATCTGCAGATATCGATATATTTAAATCAATGGCTCGGTAACATTTAGCAGATTTACAAGGATTGCTTTGCACAGCGCCGTAAAAATAATGCATCATCGCATATTCACGATTTATAAGCAACACCTTCACTATTCTGAGCGATGGTCCAGGTCCAGGCAATAGAAATCACATTCTAAATCACACTCTAAATCTCAGCATGCCCCCCTCCGTTTCTGTAATTCCGAATTACGCCACTGTTTAGAGCATGCAACATAACTACTTATATGGGAACACAAAAACCACATTAATTTTAGTAAGATTGGAGTTTTCTAATTTAGCTTAAGTCTTTCAATTATGTGGTGTAAATATTATTAACGAATACTTCCATTTTCTGGTATCAGGACTATACTTATCTAGAAAATTACTGATTATATGTACAAAGTGTAAATAATTAGCCAACATAAAAGCAATAATTTTTCCCAGATATCATCATGGTCGTGAACAATTTGTTTACCTACAAAAACTGGAACCCGATAATTGAGATTCATCTAAGAACTTTACCGGATTATTTTTATTTTCTTCTTATTAGTTAATTAATTAAAACGGTTCACATTATATAATTACAACAACAAAAAATATTTAATGTTTAGTCGAATTAATCAAATTACTGATCTGAATCTAGCTGATCCTCCTACAATGAAAACTAGAAAAATCCGTTTCACCTAGTTAGAGGCGAACCCGTCACAGATTAGTCTTTTCTAACTATTTTACTGAAGGCTGTCATCCAAATGTGTTCGACGTAATGTACCGTGACCCATAATATCCTAAGATGAACGTTATTACTATGCGCTACTAGCCGAATCTCACTTCATAATTAATAAAGCGCCAACTAACATGCTGCGCATGCGTCTTGGTATCACTTAAAGCGTGAAAATTTTTTGTATCACTTTAACTTCATGCCAACTGAATAGACGACTTACATAGACGTTCAGACCACTCACAGCTTTTCCGAGATGCGACGACAATTCTTCATGCGGATTTTGGAATGCGTGTATACAACGAATATGTCGGCGGCAGATCAGTGAACTTCAATTATTGTGTAATTTGAATATTTCGGAGATAATTCTGCCGGAAATTGTCATAAATGCAGGGTAATTATGTGGTCAGTTACCTAATGGAAATGCGGTACAATTCTTGCGCATTTAATCTCCGTTTTAATGATTCTTGTCTTGAAAACTAATCAAAACATTTTTGTTTTCTTCAAGGGGAGCCTTCGGAAGTAATTGCGGGGAAATGTTTTTGCCTATACCAAGTGATATCCACTTACTAATTCTCTCACAGTTATTCGGACATTGATCCTTCTTTCGAAATTATCTCGATAGTAAAATCGAACAATTTTAATTTGATTTCAACTGTAACAGTAGTGGGTGCCTTAGAAGTGCAAAAACCAATCCCGTTCTTTAAGAATTATAATTTTTTTTTTTTTGGTCTGAAGAAGGCTACAGCAATTTTGCTTAATAGCATTATACCACTAAAAAAAAAAATAAAGAATAATTGAGCACCTAGACTCCATTAGTTAGAGAATTTCATGAAATATTTACAACGACCATAAAAGTGTCATCATTACAATCAAATTTACATTAGAAGAGAACATTTGAAGATTTCGCTTAGAACAGTCCAGCTGAGGGTCACTATAGAATCTACTCATATGCTAATTTTGAGAGGGTGCGACATTTCTGGATGTTTAAATCAAACAATGTGAACAAATCTCAATACAGAAAGTCGCAAGCATTTAAGTGCTAAATAAAGAGGAGCGTCTTGAGAACAGTTATTCTCCGGACTCTTATCCCGCAGTTCAACGTTCTTTGTATTACTTGTCCGCCTCAATCTCTCTACGCCATGCCACAAGTGTAAACAGTACTTAAAAAATTACTCATCACTTTGTCAACTAGCCGATGATGAATCAGACTTATTACGTAATTGACTAATTAGGAAAGTAGATGCCTCTGGCTATATCTATCTTGGTCTAGGTATAACTATTTGCAGACAATCTGGCGCATATAGCCGCAGGTAGAATTTGGCTACTGATGATTATCTGTCAGCAGATTCAAATCACTTTTAATAACAGTTGCCTTAAAATTTGCAAAACAGTCTTTAACTTCATTAGCTCGTGCTAACGGTACGAATAGTATATAAGTACTGGGCATCTTTAAACGTCTCTTTCAAAACGGATTATATTTCTGGACCCAACATTAATGAATTTCAATTAGGCGATGGTATCGCACCGGAAATTATTAAAAGGTTGCAGATTTCTTGTTGATACTGGATGCACGCGCTCACTCAATTTAGGTCATGTAAATATATATATGATTCAAACAACCGGAAATCGAATGTCTCTGATATAAAGCTCTAGGCTGACCAATACTTTCTTGAGATTTTGTATGATGGCAATTACCAGACTTTCATTATTCATTAGAGTAATTAAGCGCAATTTTTTTTTTATCAATTTGAGTACCTACTTAGAGAGGAGTTATGAGTGATTTCAGCAGTTAAAGATAAATATCTGAACTTTTTTCGTGTAAAGGAATTCTTAAGAAAAAATTACAGACTAACTACAAACTACTACTATTATTTAGAAGAAAATATATAAAAAAAAATCGTTTTACTTAATGGTGGCGATCGTATGATGGACAAGGATGCCAATATGTCGAACAAGGAGAGGGTCCCTACTCGTCATTACCGATTTCGTCCAAATTCACAGTATGAGAAGGGCTTGACTAGAAATGAAAGTAACGCAAGTGGGAGCTCCAGATGACCAACAGAAACTGATCATCATTGATATATATCGACGTTGAAAGGTATGGAAAAAGTAGTGACGCAGATGTCTTAAATGTTTCAGCTATAGAGATGAAATTTGAATACGATTTGTTCGAAGAATACCACCAAATGTTTGCATGATCTGATCAATATCAAAGAACACCTCATACCTAGATTGTAAAACTCGTATGGAATTTTGGCGCAAAATGCAGAATTCTTATCAATCCTACTATAACATAGCCCGAAACAACTATTAAAATTGTTCAAGCCCATTTTTTTTTTACAAACCGCGAATGATTTAGAACACTTTTAATAAAAAAATAAATAAATTTTGAAGTTAATGGAAGAATACTAACGGAAGAAATTTTCCAAATCCAACAACGGTTTTGCACCATAACCTCACTTCGTTCCGCACTTCCCACTTGAATTCTAGGCTAGATTTAGCCTTTAGGGAAGATCACAATAAATCAACTCTGGTCGTGGTGTCCGCAGGGTCGCAGTGGCCAAGTCACCACAGCTCTTTAGGTAACTCTACTTGAATTCAACTCCTTGACAATATCAACCTTCACTTAGTGCTTCTTTCTACTATTTTTATAATGTTTTAAATTTAGATATACATACAAGGTTGGGTATTCCTTTATATGTTTTTAATACATTTTTCAACACCCACCTGAATTGCACTAATCCATTTTGATCTCACAGCTCACGATAGATAACTAAAATTGTGCATACTGCGATAAACATTTGAATCGCTGGTCAAACGCCGCAGAAATTTTTATATATCGCTGTGATCTATCGCGTTGGTGTGAGCGTTTACATTGAAAACAATTTGTAGCGATCTATCACTGTCGCTTCGTTATCACTATCACTAAGTTATCGTAATTGCTATCGCGGCAGTGTGAATCGGCGTTAAACGATTGAAATTTAATATTAAATTAATAAATTTCTTAAAAATTAACGGAGGCTCTTGAGTTTATGTGACAACAAGACTTTTCGTTCCAGTCCTTAGGCTTTATCGTCAAAAATAGAAGTTGCTACGTACTCCAAGGTTACGCAAGGGCTCGTTCAGGAAACGGGGTGGATTGTTAGAAGAGATAATTAGTTCTGCACAGTTGTATGTGTTGGTCGCCACGTCTTTTTCCCGTGTGGGCGAATAAATTACGAAACTGATCTTAAATTAGAACAACAACCCGACCTTACAAAACTTATTCTTACGAAAGTCAAAGATGAATATATTATTAATAATTATCCTAATCCCTACCAGTTTACAAATTGTATTTACATATAAGTATATGCAAATTCAAAGAAAATATATTGCGGTGATGTTCGTCAGTCACGTCCTCGACCGTACAAAATGCACAAAATCTAAGGAAAATTATATATTAGATAGACTAAGCTTTGCCTCCTCCTTGCTTTTGGTCCCGGCTCTGAGTTACTGGCCGCGTGCTCCCCAAGATGCACAGTTTTAGGTTTAGTCCAAAGCTTCTGTTTTCCTACGTCTCTCCTTTGTCTTGTTTTAACTTCTTTTTCCTTTATTTTTTTTATATTTTTGATGTTGCTCTTACTTTTTTTTTAACATTTGATCCAACTTAACTCGTATGCACGATATTTTTGAAAGACTTGTATACAATCAGCTTTTTTATCAAACTTTACTTTAAACATATATGTGACCAGCAACACTGAGAAAAATATGTCCACTTAAAAAGTAAATGATATCATATTACTTTTAGGTAACTGAAAAATTTCATAAATGCTCAAGAGGATGCTTGAAACAAATAAATTATTTTACGGACCTGGTTTTATGTATAATAAAAGGATTATCATTTTATTTTAAACTGGATATATGTATTCACTTTCTATTCTAAAAATACATAATACCGAGTAACTTAGCCCATTTTTAACAATATATTTGTTTTATTCCGAATAATTAAATATCGACGTAATTGGGAAAAAGTGCCTAACGTGGCAAGACTGCCAATATCTAAGTACCTAAGAAGAAAAAACATATTTCACCATTCAGAGAAGTGCAGCGATGCTGTTTTTTTCTGACAGCATTATGGGCCAATTCTTGGAACTGCTATTGTAATATTGTTTTTGTTTCTATAAAGAATTCGGCGTAAAATACGTCACGGCCATATACAGTATATCTTCTTTTCTATATACCGTGTAATCTTTATACAGAACATGCGAATAAACTAAGTAATATCACTTTAAATCAAAAAGAAGTTCGGTATGTTAAAGCTATATCACTTTAAATCAAATTCAATTGTTATCTTTAAATCGAACAGCGGGTTATTTTAACTGCAATTGTGTTGAAAAGTAGCTGAGTTAAATATCGGTAGCTAAACATCGTAAGTTTAACTTAAGTTTTAAATTATTACTATGGCTGAAATAAGCTTAAATATTGAAGAAAAAAATAATCAAGAAGGTGATAATTTGCAAAATAGTGTAGAGAATTAACTTTGCCGAATTTATCATTTTCAATCGCTGATAATGGTGTTCTTATATTAAGTGGACCGGCACCGAAACATGCTGCTGACTTAAACAACACGGGTGAAATTTGTGAACCAGAACATGATGAAGAATTCGGTCTAATTTGCTTACTACCTCATTTAAAATATATTCTGTTAAAATGTGAATAAATTTCAGATTATAGTATGTATAACTTATCGCAGTTTAAAGTATCTGTAAAATGAGGATATTGCTGAGATAATTCCCAGTGTGACATTAAGAGAAGAATTTCGGGAAAAACTCTTTTTGTGGAAAAAACAAACAGTGCGTTTCAATTGTAGTCATTTTATACGTGCATATTATTTTTCCAGTTTAATATCGACGCAGAAACGCTGTCCGCTGATTCCGAAATATCAAATTGGTTAAAGGAGCATTATACAAATACTTGTTCGTCTTCTTCTAAATCATTTCCAGTTACAAGGCGGTCACATTTATTTATAGGTTCATTGTGAAGTATAGTTTTTTAAATACCTAGGGCCGTAAACACCAACCAGAATAATCCATATTCACGTGTAATGCACAAACACCAACAAAGATTACTCGCGATTTAATCCATCGTATTACACCGGTGTAATATTTTATACGAGATTTTCCGGGGGGTAAAATTTCTAATCGAGGATTATTCCGAATAGGTGACAGATGAGCAAAATTTGAATTTAAGTTACAATTACAGCAGACAACAAAGAATGGCACGTTTCCGTGGCAACGATATTTCGGTTAGATGCACTGATCTCAAGTTCCTTCTCTACTAAAATTTTTTTTTTTAATATTATGTAAAAAAGAAAACTGAAAATTAAATTAATTTTGTTCATTATATTGCTTATTCAACATTTCAAATATAATACTCTTTTATTTCGACATACCGAAAATATCCGAAACTAATGCCACATAAACAAAAAGCTCGTTGTTTTACACGAGTTGGTGTTTACGACCAAAGCAAGCAGGATTATTCTCGGATAGGAATAATCTTTACACAGGAAATAGGATTATCCTCGTTGGTGTTTACGGACCCTAATGTACAATATTGTAAAATGAAAATAAATATTCATTTATCTTGAAATATTAAACCATTTCATTTTATTTCAAAACTGTACCCTATCATTCACCAAAGATCTCATTTAAGTTAAATAACTTTGTTTCAAAAAGATTTTTGCTTTAGAATGTTATGACCAATAAATATGTAAAATTATATTAACTTTAAACTAAACAGGACCACTTTATTTTATAACTATGGGCACTTTTAAAACAATATGCTTTCATATTAAAACAATGCGCCAAATTTTAATGTTTTGATAATAGAGCATATTGAATTAAATGGCATCCTATTGATTTAGGTTTAAAACATGTCACTGTTATTATAACTAGATTCCCTTTAAAGTAAACAGAACTCGTAATAAAGCAATTTCATATTTGAAAACTTTTGAAATAATGTGATTATTTTAAATTTTACAATGATTTTTTTCTCAGTGAACAGGACGTTCTACAGTTACAAACTTTGCTCTATTTACCGACACCATCCCCTCTGCTCCTGATAAAAATAAGCAAGTCGACTCCATTCACACTGACTTTTCGAATGCATTTGATAGGATTCGTCACACGCAATGTTTTCAGCATTGACAGTGTTCTTTGGTTCCTGTCCTATCTAGAGCAAAGAAATAGTGTCGTGATTTTTAATGGCTTCCAATCAAACCTTTTCGAACAAACCTCAGGCGTCACTCATGGTACTAAAATCAGTCCTTTCATCTTCCTAATTTATGCGAATGACTTACCTATTGATATTACATCGCTTTCTTTGCTTTATGCTGGCGACGACAAATTTTGTAAGATAATTTATAATGCAAATGATTGCAAATGCCTGTAAGATAATATTATTAAATTCATATATAAGTACGTATACGTAAGTTAAATGTATATACAAGTACATATATGAGGTCAGGTTAGCTATTAACTTTGGCATATACGGCAGCCAAAAACCAAGCCGTACTGATGAGTATAAGTTCCCTTCAATGCTGATACGAAACGCCTTCTCTTACAAAGAAATTTCTTTATCAAAGATTTTTCGTTTTTAAAAAGATTTTTTTTAACTCAATTCTCGACCTGCGTATTTCGCAGCAAACTCGATCAATTTTATATTGACTAAAACCGCTATGAGCAAAACTCTCTATTTCAGTATTCTCGCAACTTTTCTTCCATGACTGTGACTACTGTCAGGGAATCGTTCGTTATCAAAGAAATTTTGGTCCTCGCACGAATCATTCTTTATGAAATAAATTTCTTCTTTATGCTGACCTGATTCAATGTCCAACTATTGATAAAGTACAGCAAAATCGCCAGATAAATAGCTACACATCGTCTCCCATGTCAGCATGTAAATTGTGTATATGTCTTGCTAGTTTTTCTTCCAGTACTTGAATACACTTTCTTGCCGGTAATATACCATATATTCGAACCAAGTTTAAGCCTCAAAAATTAGAAATTTATCCGTGTACATTAATTTTTAAATAGTGGTGATATCTTTGCAACGTCCATTCATAAAATTCATAAATTTTTTTTTATATAGATAATTTCACAAATTATTGAGTTTCTTCCGTGTTAGCTAATCTGGGTGAATTTGTAAATCCTATAACTTCTAGACCTGAAGCTCGTAAATCAGAAAAAGAATACTTAAGGCGAAAGGTAAGCTACCATTAATTTTTCTTCACACTTCAAAACTGAAAATAATTGGAAAGCTTTTTGCCTTTTTCTGTGGAATGAATTTTCTTGGGCAGGAGTATATCCTAGGAGAGTTTATGATTTAAATTTTATATACCGAAAATAAGAGTATGTGGACATCTTTTGTAGAACTACCAGGAATTTTCAATATTTACTCTTAGTAGTTGTTTGTACACCTTAAAAAATAAAATACTGTTGAAATTTAACTACGACTCTAACCTTGACAGATCGTACATATAAAACTTTTGTACCCGGACAGCTTTCCGGATTAAGCCAAGATGTAGACTTGGAAAAGATTTACTTCGAAAGTATATTGCTCTTCCTTAGCAGAGAAGGAGTGCTGGAAAAACTAGTGATGGAAAAAGTGGTGTACAAAATCTGAATAAATATAGCTTCAATGTAGAGACAAACGCCCCGTAAATAACAAATCTTTTATTCGATAAAAAAAATGAAAGACAATATGTCATTATCAAACATATGGACCTTACATTTCTGTAGCATAATATGTCGAAGTAAAGAACCGGCCCATTTAAAGAACCCTAAGGGGACTTCTACAACTTTGAGCTATTTTTGACTCTATGAATCCGATTGAACTCTACGGACAACAGTAAATGATGAGAAACTGAATTTTATTGGAAGTTTTTACATGCATTCATTATAATTTTCTTTATAGTAATACCTAATATAATTGGAGGATTCGGAAATTGATTAGTTCCTTTGATACTAGGAGCCCCAGGTATGGCATTTATACAAACAAATAATTCAAGTTTTTTATTATTACCCCCTTCTCTAACATTATTATTAACAAACAGAATAGTCGAAAATGGAGTTGGAACAGGTTGAACAGTTTATCCTCCTCTTTCATCCGGAATTGCTCACAATGGTGCATCTGTTGATTTAGCAATTTTTTCTCTACATTTAGCGGGAATTTCATCCATTTTAGGAGCAGTAAATTTTATTACTACAATTATTAATATACGATCAACAGGTATCAAATTTGACCGAATACCTTTATTTGTATGATCATGTATTAATTACAGCTATTTTACTTTTATTATCTTTACCAGTTTTAGCTGGAGCTATTCAAATATTATTAACTGATCGTAACTTAAATACATCTTTCTTTGACCCTGCTGGAGGAGGTGATCCTATTTTATATCAACATTTATTTTGATTTTTTGGACATCCAGAAGTTTATATTCTAATTTTACCAGGATTTGGAATAATTTCTCATATTATTAATCAGGAATCTGGTAAAAAAGAAACTTTTGGATCCTTAGGAATAATTTATGCTATATTAGCTATTGGTCTTCTAGGATTTATTGTTTGAGTTCACCATATATTTACAGTAGGTATAGATGTAGATACTCGGGCTTACTTTACTTCAGCAACAATAGTAATTGCTATTCCGACAGGAATTAAAATTTTTAGTTGATTAGCAACATTTCATGGAACTTCTTTATCATATTCCCCAGCAATTTTATGAGCCCTAGGATTTGTGTTTCTATTTACAGTTGGAGGACTTACTTGTGTAGTTTTAGCTAATTCCTCAATTGTTATTATTTCACATGATACTTACTATGTTGTAGCTCATTTTCATTATGTATTATCAATAGGAGCTGTATTTGATATTATAGAAGGATTTATCCAATGATATCCATTATTTATAGGATTAACTATAAATTACAAATGATTACAGACTCAATTTTTTATTATATTTATTGAAGTAAATGTTACATTCTTCCCTCAACATTTTTTAGGGTTAGCTGGAATACCTCGGCGATATTCTGATCTGACTATCCTGATGCTTATACAACATGAAATATTATTTTAACACTTTCATTAATTGGAATTCTATATTTTATATTCATTATCTGAGAAAGTATAGTATCAAAACGTAATATTATATATTCAATCCATCTAAATTCCTCTATTGAATGATACCAAAATATTCCACCTTCAGAACATAGTTATCAGAACTTCCTATTTTAAGTAATTTCTAATGTGGCAGACTAGTGCAATGGATTTAAACATCATATATAAAGTAATTAGCTCTTATTATAATAATTATCAATGTCAACATGACCTAATTTAGGTTTACAAAATAGATCTTCCCCTTTAATAGAACAATTAATTATTTTTCATGATCATACATTATTAATTTTAATTATAATTACCATTATAGTAAGTTATATTATATCAACAGTATTTTTTAATAAATACATTAATCGATTTTTGCTACATGGACAAACTATTGAAATTATCTGAACAGTATTACCAGGTATTATTTTATTATTTATTGCCCTACCTTCTTTACGATTATTATATTTATTAGATGTAATCAATGAACCAATAATTGCCATGAAATCTATTGGACATCAATGATATATAAGTTATGAATACTCCGATTTTATAAATATAGAATTTGATTCATATATAATTCCAACTAATGAATTAAATAATAGAATATTCCGTTTATTAGATATTGATAATCGAATTATTTTACCTATAAATTCGCAAATTCGTATACACCTGACCCTCGATTTACACGGTAGATTCGTTCTTCAAAAGTACCGTGTAAATCGAAACCGTGTAAATTGAGATCATGTAAATTGAAACCGTGCAATTAAATTCATGTTTTATATTGAAAAAGTACACGTGTGTACATATATGTAAGATGCATTTAAAGTAAAACAATATTATATATTTCTTTTTAATTATATTAATAAAAATAGAGATTACTCTTAAAGATTTTTACCGGGACAAACTAATATTTGTTCAAGAAGGCATTTTTTTGGATTCTCCGGTATATAACAAAAGCTAGCTAATTCTTTTTTGTTATTTTACCACACAACCCATTTTATTTCTGGTGACAAGTTTCAAGTCGTGATTTTGACTCATCAATATTAAAGGTACTTAGTTTTTCATAAATTCAGGTGGGCATACATAAAAAAAAACACAAAATAAATTAGTATTACATAAGAATCTGCAGTGCTGTCGGCAGTCGACCGTCGACCTGTCTTGCCGTCGCAACTGAATTAATTCAATAAAGTTAGACGTTGTCCACTCTATTCAAAAATAATCTACGCTGGCTGTTTTTATCGATGTAGAAGATGCCTTTAACAATGCCCTTTTAAATAAGTTCACTGAAATGCTAACAAAATACGCAATGAACCGGTCCCTAAAACACTCATCCAGGTGGGTTACAAAGCGGTATGTTACGACAACAACCTGGCGATCTTGGTCACCGGTACCTACAAATCTGAACTATATGAGCTGGTGCAAAACGTGATCCGGACGGACTGGGCTACGGATTTCTGACTTTGTATTAATCTATTGAAAACAGACGTATGCCTCTTTACCAAGAAAAGGAACACTCCCAGATTGAATCTGCCCTCTATCGGCTTCACGCGTTTGGAACTAAAAGACAGGATAAAATATTTAGTTATCATATTAGATAAAAAATTATGCTAGAAATCACACCTTGAGGACAGAGCGAATAAAGCTCTTCGAGGCTTCGCGATGTGCCGCAGATGTGTTGGGAAAAAGTGGCGTCTTAAACCACGGATGATCCTTTGTATCTACACTAGCGTCATCCAACCCATGCTAACCTACGGCTCTGTGGTGGGGTGGAAAGTAATGGAGCTCGCCAGTCATCACAAAATATTGGAGAAGATTCAAAGATTGTGTCTCTTTAGCGTAAGTGGTACTCTCAAGTCATCCAGCTTGAGGGCTCTTGAAGTCATCTTAACATACACCCCGTGCATTTGCACGTCAAGAATGGGGCGGCAATCGCTGCGCTGAGGCTACATTTCAAATTGAGCTGGATTCACACTGGTACAAAAATTCCACATGAAGTCATCTTTGAGTTCGTGCAGTCCATCGTACCTGTCATCGACAGAGTCAGCGATCACCTCCTCGAGACTATGCTGAAGAACAACTTTAAATCGAAAGTTCCAGATAGGGCAAAATGGAAATCACATTCCGTGCTTTAAACATTGCCAGACGGCTCCAAATCGGAAGAGAACACTGGAGCAGATGTTTTTTTGAGCTTCACATGCAAATTACCATACACCTTGAAAACCATGTAACGGTATTCCAGGCGGAAGTTAAGGCCATCCTTTAAGCGGGAAGGTATCTTCTGCTGAACTCAGATACTAAGGACAAGGAGATTGCAATCTGTTTGGACAGCCAGGCAGCTGTCAAGACCTTGTTAAAATCTTTTACAACCTCTAAACTTGTATTGGAATTTAAAACCACCCTGAATTCAATTTCTCAGAACGGACGGGGTAGTAGTGCTTCAGACACAGCGATATTAGCGGGAAAGAAAAGGCGAACAAACTTGCTCGCCTTGATGAAACCTCGGAGGAAATCTCCTCCACAATTGGGATCGCATCAAAACAACTTTGCCTCTACTATCTCCGCTTGGGCCGACTGCCAACACAGGCACCAGAACCACAAAGGATCTGTGGGGAGCTGTGGGGCTTATCCAACCCAAATCAAACGAAAAAGCTACTGGGATTAAGCAAGCCAACCCTGAAAGCTCTAATGACAATTCTCACTGGGCATTCTCTTCTCAGGTGATCACCTGCATAGGATGGGGCCTTGTTAAAGATCCGGTATGCAGAGGATGCGGAGAGGAATCTGAAACGGTGACTCATTTTCTTTCATTGTTCGGCCCTCTCAGAAAAACGTTACGGATTCCTTGGTTCACGACTCCTGGAAGAACTACATGAAGACGGAGAGAAGTGTTGGGGCCAATTTTGAATTTTCTTAGAGAGCGTGGTTGGAACTTATGAGCAATTGCAAATCCATCCCTATGTAATATAGGTACTAATACACGTTCCATAAAACGCTCCTGGAGAAGATCGTTCTTATTGCTGCAATAGTCTGTCATCTGCCGTCGCAACTGTGTTTAGGCATTAATTCGTATCCTATTTCTTGCTTCATTCTGTTCTGTTGAATTGTGGGCCTTGTTCTCCTCTCTTGAGAGCTCAGAGCTCAAGCATAAATATTTTCAATCTCATTCAAATGAAAGCATGAACGCACACGCACCCCCATAATCTTTTATTATAACGCATGCTATTCGAACTGATCAGGCGATATAAATGTGTACTACGTACATAGCAGTTTTTTAGTCTTTTGAATTCTGAATTTGCGCGGTCATTTTAAAATGTTTTTTTTTTCAAAAATTTTTGTGACCATGTTAAACGGAAAATTACGTAGTATAATATAAATGGAATTTTTCTTCATTTTTTCAGTCGTGTTAAACTGAAACCGAGTACCGTGCAAATCGAGTACCGTGCTAATCAAGGCTTAGGTGTACTAGTATCTGCTGCAGATGTAATTCATTCATGAACTATCCCAAGCTTAGGATTAAAAGTAAATGGTACTCCAGGTCGATTAAATCAAACTAACTTCTTCAAAAATATCTTGAATATTAGTTATAACAGTTTTAATATTTTTTAAAATCTGATTATGTAGCATCCAGAATTTATAAAGGCTATTCTGCAGTTGCCTCATGATAACTTTCCTAGATCTTTGCTTAAAGAACTAAAAATGCTAATAGGTCGAGAATTTGATTGGTAGAACTGATGCCAGTTTCCAATTAAAATTTATCTTAAAGAATGTCAGATATTAAATTCTTATTAGCTGCTAAATGAGGTGGACTAAAAGTTATATTTCCTAATAAATTCCACCAATTAAGAACTAAAGGTATAAAAATGCGCAGTAAAGGAACATTTTAAATATACTAAGAAGATATAACGCAAAAGCTGTGTTAGTTGAGAATTAAGCTGGAAAGCACAGGCGGATTAGTCATCAGTCGTTACATATGTCTGAACTTCGAAGGTTATGTCACAGATTGCGTGGGAAGGATTTTGTCTAATATGCGACTGAGATTTGTCGCTTAATTTCATAAACTTTCATGATCCTCTTATCGATTATGAGGATCTACAGTATTCGTACAATTGTTAACCTTAAACAATAAATAAGTCACGCTCGGCTTCGAAAGCTATGATTTCATTTGAGAAACATGGGAAAACCGTAGTTGATAGATTTTTTTTTTTTGACAAACAATAAAAACACCTACCTATCTCAGAGGTGAGTAGGTACGTTAATATTTTATTGAGGATGGTTATCATTTACACAAAATTATTTTCCTGTACAAATTTTATGTCTTCTCTAATATTTTTAATTCAATTAAATTCTCGGATTTAGGTATTTAGTCAATTTATTGAAGCGAATAAATATTTATCTACGGAGTGCCAACCAAAATATTTAATAGAATAATGCAACAACTCCCCTCCCATTAATAAGGTAATTCATTGTAAGTTTTCACTTAGATGCACAGTTAATAAGTTTCGGTCGGAACATAAATTGAGTTGAAATCCCGATATAGGGACGATTAAAATAAATTTCTGGGCGCAAGATCCATTACGGACTCAACGCCCACATTAAGCGGAAAATTCATATAAAGCTCTCCGCGAATGTACAACTAATTTATTGTTTTAATAATTGTTTACATAACTTTTCTCATGACCATACATCGTGGGCACAATGGATACGAAACAGTGCCGAGTGGTTAGGTAACATCCCGGGCCGCATAGCCTTATTTATAGCACTGCGAAGGGTTCGTAAAGTGCAAAACCTTGAAGACTTGAAGATGCCGCATCAGTACATCGTTATTCAATTACTCGGATGACTTTTATGCGTCTGATTCTCTTCTCATATGAGGTGGATTAAGTCGAAATGCTATGCGAGCTGCGATGCTCTTTCTAATGGAAGGTCACTCGCGCGCTATTTTCTATAAACGGTCGTGTGCTTTTATAATCACAAAAGTGAAATACAATCCGAATTGATTATACGCAGATTGAAGCGGTATTGAAATTCAATAGAAAACGCATTGTTTTGTTCGGATTTCAATGTGCCATTTTATTTCTGTGATTTTAAGAATGAAAGTGATAGACTTAAGATAACAAAATAGAATAAACCCAATAAACGGCGCGGCATGACTAAGTTTCAATTTACTTTGACTTTCCAAACGAAAAAGCCGAAGCATTGCTCCCAAAAAGTCAGGGCGTGATTAATTTAATTCACTTAGAGAGAACCAATCAGGTGCGAAAAGAAAGTGCAGAACAATACTCAGGGAAAGACATCTAAGCGACAAGAAACGGTTCCACTTAATTTCGCGAATTCCTCGTACCTACTATCGGATCCGGGATTTTGTGTGCAGGTCAAATGTAGCATTCACAGAAACCGGATGGATAACAGCAGCAACAGCAGCAGCACCAACTTGATTGCCTAGTTTTGTGCTATAGAGTAAGTAGTAGCAAGTGGGACATGTCATTATAGCCGCTGTTGTTGGATTACAATAACATAAAACGAAACTTATTTACCTGTCTTTTACCGAAATACAAGGCGCACGATTACACCTGATGTAGTGTCATGCAATTAAATTGAATGCACCTTGATGTGCGGGCTCTTCCATCCATTTTCATCTTTAGTGCAATCATCAAGCCAGAGATCTGTTAGTCTCTGTACTATGCTCATCTAGAGTAATTATAAGTCTTAGGTGTCCAAATCAATTCATTTAATGAAACCTCGTTTCATGCAGAATTCTCGGGCATTTTATGTTTTCATGAAGTAGGTGGGCCTTGCATACATCGTTCGCTTTACTAACAAGCACCGCTATTTTGTAACTCCTCTGAAGGTTTAATTTGATATAATTAAATTTATGCGGGAAGTGAAAAATTATTCTGATGATATGTCAGCCATTCTAGACAAATATGTGTTTATCGTTTGATATGCATCTGAATGCTTGGAGGCGAACGTTAATTAAAAATATCTATCTGCTTACCAGTTTTCATATTTTACTTGTGCATTAAAATATTAATCGTTTTATTACCAGTTAAGAAAGGTGTCAAACGTCTTGGATTCTATGCCATCCTGTCCATTAAAATAAGAATCTGTTAGAATTTATTATCAAAGTATAGCAAATACTGCCAATTCTACAAAAACGAAATTGAAATCGGCTAATGGCATTTAAATATTGTTATAGGTATGTATAATTATTCTAATAAAAATGAAAGCGTGGGACTTAGTTAATGTGAGAGTTTCACGTTCTAGAATATATCTACACTAAATAAAACTATACAGAGAGAGAGAGAGAGAGAGAGAGATAGAGAGAGAGAGGAGAGAGAGAGAGAGAGAGAGAGAGATGTGAAAAAATTGTGTATAGAACAGTGGTATAAATGGGGTGGTTATAAATTGCTTGATATAATTTATATACTTTTTGCACTTCTTCCAAAACATTTTGAAGGAATAGACAAAATTCCTTTCTTTTCCTTTTCGCAATCCCAAAACGAATTTTGTGTTCTAACCATTTGAACAATTGAAACTATTCTCTGTAATAATATCTCAATCGACAACCTCCAGTAGTACAATACCGAGTTAATAATTTGTTGCTCGAAAAAGATTCCTATACAGGATTTTCCATACTATAGACTTCAAAAATAAGTTATAGATTTCATTAATAATGAATTAATTCTGCTTTGGTTGTAAGTAATTGTGTAGCATCTGCATTTACAGCCAATTGAATGCATGGAAAAAAAACGTTATGGAAGGGATTGTGTTTTTCAATTTTTTTATAAATATAATTTTTTTAATACGCATCATGATAGTATTCGATTTGTCAGTTTTAAGTTCCCACATTTTACTCAATAGCTGGCCATACACGAGCTGAATTTTGTACGGATTGGATCCGTGGACCAGATCCTCTGGATCTAGTCCGCGGAACTGAGTTCCGCGGATTAGGTCCTCTGTCGCCCTTTAACGTGGCGGATCTGATGTTCGGAACCAATCCGCGGATATATTCACTTTTCATTATATCAGGTCCGTGGTAAAATTAACTGCATGTTTTTCTATTGCTTTTGACGGATCTGATCCGCTGACTTGGTCTTTCTTGCTTGTTTGAAAATCTGGGGACTTTCATGCCAGATCAGTCATATCAAATGGCATCTAGGAGCAGGAAACAAATCGCTGTAGGTATTTTTGTTTTAAATTATAATACCGTTATAAAAAAAGAAGGAAAGATCAAAATGGGGTAAAATGTGGTTTAGTGAAAAAAATATTTTTGGACATATGAAATTATTATTATTATATGATTTCAAAAATTATCTACGCATGAGTGAGACAGATTTTGACCTATTGTTCTGTACATAAATTCTTTGATAATTATTACCATAAGGATGGTGTATACAGATCTTCTGCCCCTGCTCCTTTTCTCCTGGAAGATTCAATTTTATTTTTTTCTTTCCGTATTGCTCTTTTTAAATTTTGTATCTTTTCTTTTACTAACATAACTTCTGTTTCCGGATAGTCTTTCTTTAAAAAACTCACAATTTCATCATATGCCACGTTTTTAAAAATTCCTATTTTTATAATTTCTGCTCTTAATTTGTCAAAGACATGGTCTTTCTTTATACATGTTAATAAATTCTGCCGAAATTGGTTTTGACCACTCCATTTTTAAATTTTTTTTATATATCTAAACTGGAAAGCCCGCAGAACTCTTACTACATCAACTGAACTGTTAATGGCCTATGACGGACTTGAATCAACGGAACCGTTCCACGAAGGAACTGTTCCGCGGAACTGATTCACTCGTTTTGCTCACTAACATGCGCAATTGGTCCGCGGAACAGGGCCTCAGCGGATCAGAGCCGTCGAAAATTCCTCTCGTGTATGGCCAGCTATGACAGCCTGAAATCCAATAACAACAGAATATACAGGGTGATTCTGATCAAGATAACTTCCGGTATACCACGCGATTCCTTGACGTAAGCTGATCAAAAAATTGTTCCACATAACACAGGGCGGGGGGCAATTTTTTGATCAGCTTACCTCAAGGAATCGCGTGGTATACCGGAAGGTATCTTGATCAGAATCACCCTGTATAGCCTCGAAAATAGCATCCGAATAATTTTATTCTTCTTTAACAATGACAATTTGTTGACGACATTCTGTGGAATTTGATAACTAGACACCTAAATCTTGTATAACGCTTATGTACACTGAAAAAAATAAGTATTTGGGAAGTGTTTCAATAAGATTATGTAATGCTTACATCAAGAAATAGTTACTTCTTTTAAATAGCGATTATAATTTCCTACCACTAATAACAGCTTGCAGAATATACTTGTAGTGATAAAATGTTTCCTCCAATTAAGTAGTTTTTTTAAAAATATTAATGTATTCACATCAGACACTTAACTTGTTTCCATGCAACATTAAAAAATTCGATGATGTCTTATGCGGCTCAAATAATTACATTAATTGCTGGAAACACTCTCCTTATTTGAAGTAAATAATATTCAAGATCAAATAATGGAGTTATTAGTGGCTATGGGACAAGTAGTATTTTTTCAATTTGTTTGCAGCAAACGCTTTGGTTTGTAAATGCTTGAAATCAATTACAAAAAGGTTTAAACAAACATGGATTATTTCCCACAGTTTTGCGTGCTTCTGTTTCGGACATTTTGCAACTGGTAGTCAAATTAAGGGAACTGAATGTAGAAGTGTTTACTCTGCAGAGTTTGCACAAGTAGCAAAACAAAACAAAATCTCTATCTCAAGCAGGAATAATCACACAGAAAAATAGTACATAAAGCTGATTGCTTGACAGTTTTGCCGCCATCAGCCACTGTAACAACTTCAAGTCAGGAAGTTAACTCAAGTATTGACTTGACTATAGATTTTTTGGAAAAGAACGTCTCAGCCTGGGGAAAAGTATACATATGTATATTAGAAGAAAATCTATTTTGAACACAAATATAATCACTACAGAATATACCTATTGAATCGTTTTTGGGTTTCACTGAACCAAAAGGATATGAGCTGGTAAGTTTATATATGTATAGTCAAAGGTCTATATCGATATAAAAATCATATTTCCATTTTTTCAGGTTGAAATAGACGCTAGCTTACGATATCCTTATATCATATGCTTACAGGATGCAGTAGTCGCTGAAAAGTTAATATCAAAAGTAGCTTCCTTTAAAAGTATAAAGACTTTTTTATTAAATCACAACGGCGATGTGCAATCATGTTAAAAGGGACATATCCATGCGATCCTGAATTCTTGAGAACACATTTTTAGCTTTCAAAATATATTTTTATAGATCCCAAAATGAGGAAAATTATTGATTTAATGCTGTTGCCTCACATAGTGCCCAATCCTATTATATCGCACAAAAGAAAACCTTCAAAATTAGAAGTGCAGGAATGTTTTATTCGACATTATGAGGTATGAATTGACTAAGATTAAAAAATTTATATTTTTAATAAAATTGTTTCCTTATAGCCACAGGATGAGTTTGAGAAGGAGCAAACATACTTGAAACCTGAAATACCTGTATTTTATTTAATTGAATATTATAATAATTTCAAATTAAGAAACATATTTTTATCAGCAACTGGAAAGTGAATCACATCTTAGAGTTTGCTTCTTTGTAGAAAAATAATAAATAAATAAATTTTTATGTGGTCCTTTTAAAAAGTTATTGAGCTAAAAAATATACAACGTAATTCTAATAAACTTGGCATAAATAATATTTAAATGTAAAAAATATAATAAAATAGGAGAAATAACACATTTAACAGAATGTTAAAATGATGATTTAATGATCCTCCACTGCCCATATATATTAATGAAAGCCTCACTATGAAGAATTACTCAATTAAAAGGAAAGCCATGGCTCTTAAAAAAGAAAATCGTCTGGTAGCAGTAACTATCAGATCAGGACGTGTTTGGGTACGAAAATCATCTAATGACTGCACTAAACTTATTGTTTCCATCAATGATTTGCTTAAGCTGGCTGGACAAACCTAAATGGGTTATTGGATCAAATATGTGGCCTTTGCGTTCTTTTACATTCAATCTCTATTTAGTATTTGAATTGTTAGTTTTAAGTTGTTTGAATTGCCTTCTTAATTTAGTTCTAATGATGGTAGATACTAGGATTATTAATGAGCCAGTGTTGCTTTACATTCTTTTCTTTTTTTTTTGAGTACTACAAAATGAATATTCAGTTAAAAGATAAATTGTTGAAAATGTACATTCTTTGTTTTATATTGGCAATTGAGTCGGAATGGTGCTATTGTTATTATTAATAATCCAGCGCGATTGGTTGATACAGATAGAACGCGGGTCTTGTTAAATATTCTAAGCAAACAGCACAATGGTTTGAAATGTACTCATATTAATGCGAGAAGTCTACAACCAAAATTGATGAACTACGTGATATGCTGGTTGATTCACCATTTGATGTGATTTGCGTATCAGAGAGCTGGCTCAAACCGGAGCTTAATGATGTCACTATATATATTCCTGATTACAGGGTTGTGCGCAATGATAGGATTGGACATCGAGGTGGTGGGGTGGCTATTTTTATAAAACATTTTCTGAGTTACAAGGTAATTATCTCTTCTGAGTATAAGGTGAATGAAGTGGAATATATTTTTTGCGAATTAAATTCAAATAATGTAAATTGCTTGATTGAGGTTGTTTATAAACCACCTAACTGCCTCTCACTTAACTCACTCAGCAATGACTTAATGTGTATTGCTCATCAATATCAACATATTATTATTGGAGGGAATTTCAACTTGAATTTTCTCGCACCATCTAATCTCGGCAACTCCTTCCAAGTTATATTGCACGCACTCGATTTTCACAGAATTAATCAGCATCCAACTTACTTTGCGTGCAGTGTACTTTCTCTTTTAGATCTTTTTATTACTGCCGATATTTCAAGAGTTTTGTTTTTTCAACCGATTTCAATACCTGGCTTATCTGATCATGTTATGATAATGTTTACTTATGACTTGCAATTCGAAAGGGCCAAGAACTCCGTTGGAGGTAGTGTTGAGTATCGTCCTATTAGTATACTACCTTTTCTCTCGAAAATTGTAGAAAAAGTCATCTACCTTCAAATCTCACAATTTTTACATTTAAATAAGTCTCTACATGAGTGTCAATCGGGTTTTAGGAATGGTCATGGGTGTACTACAACCGCTCTGCTTAAAGTGAGTGATGATGTTGGTCGTGCTATTGACAAGGGAGACTTAACAGTTCTAGTTTTTCTCGACTTTTCAAAAGCATTTGATTCGGTTAACCACTATCTGCTTTGCTACAAACTTAGAAGGCTTTTCGGATATTCTTCTCAAGCAGTTAAATTGATTTATAATTATCTCAGTAATAGGTCCCAAGCAGTACTAGTAAATAGATGCCAGTCCTCATTTCTTCCTGTCTTAACCGGTGTGTCACAAGGATCGATACTCGGACCCCTACTATTTTCAATTATTATCAATGATATTTTTTCTCAAGTTAATCATAGCAAAATGCATCTATACGCTGATGATGCGCAATTATACCTCTCTAGACCCCTTGGCCTCATTGAGGATGCTACTAGCTGTATTAATGAAGATCTTCAATCAATTCACTTGTGGTCCGTATCTAATATGCTAAAGCTGAACCCAGCAAAATCCAAATGTTTGATCATAAAACGCACAAAACTCGACACAGAAGGATTTCCTCCAATTTTGATTAATAATACTGTTATTCCCCTTGTACACACTGTCAGGAACCTTGGAATAATTTTCAATTGTTTATTTACGTGGGATGACCACATCAACAATATTGATAGTAAAATTCATGGTGGCTTACGTGCGCTATGTATATCTAGTGATTTTACACCGGTTTCAATAAGGTTACTGATGGTACGTCTACTTTTAATACCGGTATTTACTTACTTGAGATTGCCTTTAACTCTGTGGTTAGGTATGTGTATGGCCTTCGAAGATATGATCATGTCTCTCCGTTCTCGGATTCAATTTTGGGTTGTGGCTTATTTACGTATTTCAAATTTCGTTCGCTGGTATTTTTGGCGAATATAATAAAAAATCATATTCCGTTATATCTATACGAAAAACTCCAATTTGCAAGATCAAGTAGGACACTGAATCTCATTGTACCAAGATCACAATTTTTAGTAACAAGACGCCTGTTCTTCAACCATTCTATTACAAACTGGAACAACTTACCTGTTTCTGTTAAAAATTTGATCCAGTTTCACTCATTAAGCATAATCAATAGTAGGATTTTCAAGGCATTAACGCCTAGTAGTTAAAACAAATGTAGTGTACTAATTGTTTACTCCATCTCTATTCTCTCTTAATTATTAATTCTTCTTTTGGTAATATTAGTAATTTTGTTATGTAATCACTTATTAATATTTAGTATTACGCATTAATAATTTAATTAAATATGTTATTCCTTTTCTAATTCTCAGTGTACTATTTTTGTAATTTATTCTGGCTTGTGCACATTAATAAGATATTTTATCTTACGTGTACAATTGTTGCAAATAAATTGAATTTGCATTTGAATTTGAATATATATATGTATGTTTATTGCATTTATTATTATAATTAGTGTCCATGGTGTTAGTGATCATCTTCCTGATAGGTATACTATGGATATTCGCTAGTACTTTTAGAAAGAGCACAATAAAAAATTAAGGTTAAGTGATACTATATGAATCTTTATTACAATATTCGAATTAACTATTTCATCGTGTCGATTGAAAGGTATTTCCAATATACAAAAAAATTCCTTAGCATCAGCCCTAGCTTAATATTAAATTGTACAATTTTTAAAATATTACAATAGCAAAATCGGAGACCAGGCAAACCAATCTTTGCAATATTTATGACAAAGATGGAATTGTTCGCAGGTAATAACGAGGGAAGCTACTACTTATATTTCCTCAGAAGAATTTTAAGTTATTTCATCAAATACTTAATTGTATATTGCAAATAATTTTGTTTCGTTAGAAGGACTTATGAGCGAATATCAACCAATATGTTAATATGGCTAAATAAAAAATGTTCGCCCTAAATATTTCAGCCAAAACTATAATTCAGTTCAAGCTACTACTGAATTACGAAATTAACCAATGTAAACAATTTTTGATTCATATAAACCAAAATTGTATTCCAGAAATAACATTTCTATTTAAAGCGAGATAATTAATATATTTGTATGAATAATAATATTTTTTGTTGCAAGAACAGTCCCAAACACTTATGGTGTTTCCTGCTAAATTTATTTGGACTGAACACTAAATTTTTTTGAGTGTAGGTTTATTCGTCAATAATTAAATTATAACTCTGTAACTCTCGCCAAAGATCTATTTGAAAATTTGTCGCCAAAGATTTAAAATCTTGAAAATACAAATCCCCGAAAACGCAAGATCCTGAAAGCACAGAATCTAGAAAAGCGAATTATGTGCTGAAAAAATCTTGAAAGAATACTGAAAATTCCTGGAAATTCAAAATTTTGGATTATGGCTTTTCAGGAATTTTCATAATTTTTTCAGTATGTTATTTATGTGGCCTTTTTGGAATCACTCGGAACGGAAAAATATTTCAATGAAAGCTTTATAAAAAAAAAGTGTATCTGGTGAGCAAGCATTTTAGTGAACCATGTAAGCCTAATGACTTTTAACATGAATCTGTATGTTCGAAGTTTTGTTAACAAATAAAAATTTTCAAAATTAGAGAATGACAAATTGGAGGTTAAAAAACGTAGAATTGATGATTTTATCAAGTCTAACAAACAAATGAAATGTGATTGAAAGAATTTTTATTATTGCCTTAAATTCATAATGTTTTATTATTATGCATATGAAAATTGTATTCACGAATTTCAGGGGGGGAAAAGACCTTTCGTCTTGAGGGCATTCTGTACCCTCATTTCACTGTGAATTGGGTAGAATTTAGAAAACGTGGAAACAATTAATTATTTTGTTGAAATACTTACCATCACTTTCACTTTCCTAAAAGTAAACTTTTTGATCTATAAGTAGTCGTTAGCACTATCTTTATTCAGGATACATTTTTAAAGATGAAATGACGTGCTTGTTTCCCTATAATGTGCAATGTTAAAAGCTTTCCAAAGACACGTTTCTCATACATATGCAAGTAAATGAAAGTCTTAACAACATGGCCTGTAATAAAGAGGGCATAGATACATATCATGTTATCAGTACCACTACTATCAAATCAATACAATTGGCAGGCTAGTGACTTGATATCATTTGTATTCGTTTGACACTGAATGCCATTTTTACAAGATTATGATCATAATAATTTTGAGGAATAACTTTTCACAGACAATACCGTAATCGTTCAGTGCTATTTATTTATAAAAATTTTAATAATAAGTAGTAATGAGCATTGGCGTAACTAGGTAAAGGCCAGGGTGCCCCTCTGTAGAATGTGGACTGGCTTCCCCCAGAAAAAGTCCCAAAAAACACCTTTCCTGCAGCCACATTCTCCACCTCATCCCATTTTCCAATTGCAGGAAATGACATTTAATAAGCTATCTGGGACATGTTTTTCTGACATTGGTACTGGAGTGAGTCCATGGGTACCAAGTTTCCAGCCCCAGCCCCTGGGATTTTTTTGGACTTGGTTGTAGGCACTAAATGCTTGGTACCGTGCAACGTCCTTCGTTGGTGGTAAAGAAACTAAGTTGAATTTGCTTTATATTGTCGATTTTGTGATTTTCCAAAGTTTCCTCTTTCATGTTGTCACTATACAAAGCAACAAGAAAACATACTCCATCGTCTGTTTTGTCTTCTGGTTCGGCATTCTAAACTTTGAAAATGCCAATGTCGGCATTGGGTCCTTTTGGACAAGAGAAAAAAATTTGTCTATCCTTGATTGAAGAGGGATGATGTCGTGTCACAGCCGCTAATCGCATGTGAAAACAGGACGATCTCGGCTACTTCTTTCACTTGCAACCTATTCGGCGGAATACACTCTTTCAGCAGTCTTGCCTCTCCCCGATATGCGACGGTAGATGTTGGTTTTGGTTGATCCTAATGCGGTGCATTTATTGGAAAAACAAAGGTCATTGCATTGTAAAATAAATCGAAGAGCATATCTTTCATGTACGATACTTTTTATGCGAACAAATCACTAATTTTAAGCTCAACTCTCTTTTTAAAAGAGTTCTAAATTCCTGTGACTAATAACAACTTGAATTCTTATAACAGAATCGCCAATAAATTAAGATTTTGTGAAAATTTATATTTACCGTGGACTGAAGCTATTTTTAATTTTTAAACAAAATTTAACAATCTAGTTGGAGTTTCTCAGTAGCATGTTATTAATGAATTTGTTATATTGATCTGCAATTACAGAAATTTTGAATTTCTACATAGCATACTCAATCCACTTTATCTTAAAGGAGCTTCGAAAATTTTAGTGCCATTTCTGAAAAATAAAAAAAAAATAAAACAAGTTAATGATAAAATAAACATATTTATCCTCCAATATGGAACATGTTCGTTTATGTTCGTTCATTAAAAGCGAACCAATCATTAAATTAATTTTTAAAAGATTGCCAGCCTGATTCCATACCTACTTGTAATTCTGTAAATTTTGTAATTTCTCGAAATTTTAATTGCTCAGCAGAGCAATTCATTGATTGTTCATTTGCTGATTGGTTAAAAGTGTTTTACTGTTTATTTTAATTTTGCACTAAAATGTCATAACTAACTACGCTCGTCTTTTCTCATAATTTTTAAATTAATTCTTTACGGAAGGAAACATGTTTCCGAGGCGTTATCTACCTGCACAGATTGCGTATAAACCTGAAATTCGAATTAATTAATTAAACTCGGCAAGCGTATCTTAAGCTTGTAATTTTATTTTATCTTAGACATCATCGGTAAACAAAATTTTGAACTTTTGACCTTATTACGAAAGACCGCGTAATTGGTTTGCAACGTATTCCAACGCATCATATGTATACGGGAAATCACAACTGATCGTCCGTTAATTAAATTTCGAATATCTATATACACCCAGCCTTCTTTCTTTCTTTCTTTCTTTACCTGTACCTGTTGTCTTCTTTGGATGTTGTGTAATATGTATACACGCGCGTTATATGGACAGGCCACCGTGATAAATAACTTTACCCCTTATCTACGTAAGTTTTTTTTCTTCTTAGATGATCGTTGTCTGATTTGACTAGAAGATAATAATGGAATCACGCATCATATTACTGCGGAAGTCTGATCATGTAATTACATCAGTAGGTAGGTACTCGACTGTGCAAACTGGACAGAATACCTATGTGCGTACCTACGTATGTATGTATGATCGCTAAAAGTTTATATCTTTTATATATAAAAGTAAAAATAAATCTATAAACGAGAGATTGGCTAATGCCGTCAAGTGTGCACAGGGTCATAGGGTTGCGAATTATAAGAAATATTTCTAAAAACTAAATTTATAAAGGAGGAATGCATTGCGCATTTAAAATAAATTTGCTCGTTTTATATGAATGGAGTCCTATGAATTTATAATATGACTAACAACCCTTCTTTCTTTCAGGTAATTCAGCAAATTTTGTTGATTGATTAATTTGTGTTATGCAAGGTCATCGGACATGGTTCTAATCAAAAATTTTTATAATTTTTGAACCATTTTCTGTAAATGACACGTATGGACTTCGTCAATATCATTTATCTCCTTGTTTTAATGGCTTACGTTCTATCTATGTATTTTCCGCACAAAAAAAGGTATAGAGGTCACACCGAGCCTTGAAACAGGCTTACAATTATACACCCCACAGAAATTTCTAATCAAAAACGACAATTTTTTAACAATTTTTATGGTTCAATATGGGATAACTAGAAAACTAGTTACTTCTAGTTAATTTTGATCATAAAGTCCAGTTATCTATGTATCTTAAATGACATGCACATGGTTATTTTCAAAAATCAGTCAACTTGACGAGAAAATTTTTACCAAGAATCAGAAATATTTTTCTGGGTGCACGGTACCGCAAACTACTCTGTTTTACGTGAGCCAGCAACTAAAAAAATGAGAAGGAAGTTGACGTCTGTCAACTGAATGGAACCGAAACTTTTGTGTTCAGGGTGATCAGCAACGTTAATATCAATGGACCATCCATCCCACACGAGTATTCCTGATGCAGTATGCAAACAGGTTATCTGGGAAAGAGGTG
This sequence comes from Dioctria linearis, assembly GCA_963930735.1. Lineage (NCBI taxonomy): Eukaryota > Metazoa > Arthropoda > Insecta > Diptera > Asilidae > Dioctria > Dioctria linearis. The sequence goes on from OZ005741.1 coordinate 274,388,465, forward strand.
AGAAGAAGCAAAGAGATATCTCTCCAAAGTGAAGAGATATCTCTCTGCTTCTTCTCACCTCTTCCCTGGAAACCTGGTATGCATACTGCATCAAGAATACTCGTGTGGGATGGCCCAATGGTTGTTACTGATCGCAGGAAAATAGTTTTGTTAAAAGAAAAATTATTTACCGAAGTTTGATTAAAAGACGTACTTCTGCTGGCAAAGCTTTCCTGAAGTTTGTGTCAACTAGGGTTCTGTACTTCAAAAGGAAAAAAACGGAGCCCTTATAAGATCGCTCTTGCGTCCATCTGTCTCTCACAAACGTTTTTTTTTTCGAAAAAGACGTAGCGTAAGAATTTGAAGTTTTAATTTTTATGGGGTAAGTTGGGTCCTCAAAATAAATTGTTTTTGTATCGTGTGGAATATCGTTGAAAGGGCTAATTTCAAGGATTCTAACACTTTTTACACATTTTTTGGGACGACTTGATTTTTTAGATATACCCGAAAATGTGTGAAAAACCACTTTTCTTCCAGGTTTCTAAAGCTAAAATTTTGATATTATTAAGGTTAGTAGATATTTAGTCATAGGTAACAGCAAAACTGCCGCTTTTATCATCAAACTTATAGTTGTTGATTTTTTTTCTAAGATAACTCTTACTAATAAAACCAATTCTTATTTATTTATTAAGTCTACAGAGAAAAGCTCCTACTCTTGCATCAGCCTGCGAGGAAGCGATCTCCAGTGCTAATCGGGTGCAAAAGGAGAGACAGATAAAGCCAGGGGAGCTGGTTTGTCATTTAAGAATCTTAAAACAGTTATGCTTCGAGCAAATGATGACAATATCTGATATAATCACACCCAAAGTGGATTTTGTAAGACCATTCCAAGTGGTTTTGAGAGACCGACAATAATAACGTCCCACTAAACCGACCTTCCAACAACGATCGATGGTGTGGTAGTGGAGTCGGACTGGGCGTATATGGCCCCAAATGGTATAAAACAAAGGCCCTGGGTTTTACCGTTACCGTATTGCAAGCCGAGGTATTGGCCGCCAATACCTGCACTAAAAGAGCCATAAAACCATTAATATTATCTCGGACGGTCAAGCCGCATTCAAGGCCGTAAAGTTCTAGACTATCAAGTCAGGGATAGTCTGGGAATGTTTACAAATCCCCAAAAAGTTATCAAGGAGAAACGAAGTTATCCTCATGTGCGGGTACCTGTACATGACGACCACAAGGGCAATGAAATTCATCAAAATTTTCGTTAGACATTCTGTAATATATTTAAAATAGGACTGAGTCTTCAAAATCTTCAAACACGTTAAAGCAGATTGATTATATCATTCTGTTTGCCATCGATGGATTTATCTACATCCTTTTTCTTGTAATCCTTTTTCTTTTTCCCCACAACCATCACGGTTTATGTTTCTCATTGTAATTTTTCAATCGGTTACGTAGATTTTAACAACACTGCGAATTTTTAACAAAAATCAAAACATCACTTCAATGCGCTTGAGTCGATTACAAAATATGATGCAGTATGCGCACATCAGCAACGATAAGAAATCAATCAGTTGATTACAAATAAACAGACCAGTCTCCCTGGAGGCCCTGGGCACTTTATGATATGGGGGCCCCCTAACAGAAATTATATTCTAAAATATCCTGTGTTACCTGAAGGAAAAATAACGTAAATTACCGTTAAGGCCTATTGCTCACTGGAGACTTTTTGTCATGTAAGGCGCTAATTTATAAATGCGCGTATTAAGTAGCAAGGTGACTTTTGACTCTTGACTGCAATTCTCTTGGAAGATATTGTAGAGCTTGAAAGTAACTGATGCATCTTTTTTTTTAAAAAATTGCTGCTGCAACGATAGTGTGAGAGAAAGATATAATTAATGAAGCATTAATACAAGAAGTACCAACGGGACCACCTCTATACAACAAAAATTTGAAGGAATACTTTGATGAAAATTTGAAGATAAAAATGTAGGGAGAAATATCCTTGAAAGTGTTTATAGACCTTAGAGTTACAGGAAGTCTCTCTTCGAGTTCAATTGATGATCACATATTGGTATTTTGACAAGTTATAGCAGGTCTCAAAATCTGTATAGTAACAAATTATCAAATCTTTCAACATTCATACGGAAATAAAAAAGTAATTTTTCAGAATAGGATCGAAATTCATTAAACATTAAGTGAAATTTACTCTTAAGCAGCCTCTCCCTTCAATTTGAAAGGACCCAAGACTGTTTCTTTCGTTGATTTTTTCCAAATCCCTATGACAAATATACATATCATAGCTTGATCCTCGAAATTTATGTTAATGATTTGTGATATAAAACATGAACTTTTGGGGTGAGAATTACTCACTGTGCGTATATTAAACTAGCCCACGGCGCGACAGCGCGGCGACAGTGATCAAAAAGTTGCGTGACAAATAGTCTCCAGCGCGCGTTAGGGCCTAACATGAATCAACAGCCTAGCCGGACTGGCAGTACGGGTCGTTGGGCCGGTAGTCTCCACGTTAACGTGACCACACGTATTTACCACGTACTCTGGACGAATGTTGCGGCTGCGATGGGAGGAGAACTATGAAATTGAATTAAAATTGAAAAGTACTTTATTGCATAACCTAAAAGCCTAATACAATAAAGTTAATTGGCCCACGGCAACGAGGCTATCTGGGCAGAGGAGAGTTGTGTGTTAAAAATACTCAGAACTGTCCCACATTTTATGAACACTGGCAAGACGTGGATTCAAGAGGGTGTTGCCAATATAGCATTATACATATATGGCAAACTTGGCATTCTCCTGGCTTCAAAAGCATTCACTTGTATGCAAAGCATTTAACATTATTTTTTGCATAATATATCATTTTTGATTCGAACAATGCACGGAAAATGTATTTTTTATCAGAAGGGTTCAACATGGCTTCCAAAGGTTTGCTGTACCTATGTGTACTTTGAAAACGAATTCGAAATTGAGCAACAAATATAAAAACAGTTCTTAAATTTTGTTTTCATTTTCTAATTAAAAAAAAAAAGCAGTAAATCATGTAAATCAAAATTTGAAGCGGAGTATATACATAGTCATTGTATATTACACTCAGCTTTTACTTACCTAAATATTAGAAACAGTCTGAATTTTCCACATTTGGTGAAGCATTGGCATTGTTTTTGTTACTATATTGGGCCATACAAGTAAGTGAAGGAGCGATTGAATTTCTAAGCGGTTACAAAAAGATTCCAAAAACAAAGCGTATTGGAATGCATTAAGAGTTCACTTCTTTCTTCAGTTCCTTCAAACAGAGCCATAACAACTCGTTTTGGCGCCTGAGGCAAAAATCCTCAACATGACTTTATATAATGTGACGTGGTCTATCAATTGACAGTACAAAGTTGAGCAACAATTGATCATGAGAAGAATAGTAAATAATATTTATTGTACATAAAATTATTATTTGATATTCATTTTTTGCGAGTAGTTGGGTAAATCAGTTTGATAGAAAAATTTGCAAGATTTTACAGATAGACTTTTCTATGGCTTTTCGCCGTGAACTAGTTTCTTATATTCTCAAAATGACAAGCACTCCTATCATTTCTTTTTCGGTTTACAAAACAGCCACATTTGACAAACTTTCTTGATCACAGGTGACTTTTTATTAACTTCAATTTGCTGAAACTTCATTCACATGAAGCTATCATTACTGGGCAATGTTAAAAAAAAACCCTGAATGCGATTTCGCCACTTATATAAGATTCTTGGAGGCTATAGTCATGAATTCATTGAATCAATTCCAAAAGCGGCTTTTCTCAGACTATCGGCGTACATTTTGTTAAGTAGAAATCTTCTGAAACTTGTATCAACATTTCGTACCTCCTCGTCAGTTAGAATAAAAGAACATCAATCGATTCAAAAATTGATGTATACGAAGCTATTGTTTTGTGTCAATTTTGGGATCGCTCATAATTTTGTGATTCAAAAACGTCGAGTCGCTTCTCTTTTCTTGTTTCTTTAATGTTCTTCAGCAAATTTTGTAACACTGGCAAGCTTTTCTTCCATGTCAGGATAACGAACCAGCCTCAGCCTTGTTAAGCGGGTAAATTCAAATCGAGAACAAAACAATTTATTTAACAGTTAAAACTCCACAATAATTTTTATTTATCAAAGACAAATGTTGCTAATATTATTTTTTTCGCTCGCAATAACTTTTTTTTTAACCGGCGGCGCCCCTCCTCTTCAACGTATGCCTCACTTGCCTTACTCTTGTTACAGCTGAGTAAGTAAAATTGTTGATCTTTCGGATACTGTTTCCATAGAGAAACCCTGTTTTAGTTTTAATTTTAAGTGTGGAAGGTCCAACCGCTCTTACACACATTCTGTACATACATATTTCCTGTATAAATTTCTTCTTTTCTACTTCCTATTTAGCATGGAAATCAATATTCATAGAAAACATTGTATTGCTCTCCTTGCGGTGGGTTCAGCAGGTAATCAGCCTAATAATTTGGGCTGTTTACCTCTTATAAAAAAGTCATTTATGAAGAACCTTGGGGGCTGGTTTTTCATTATTTTCCCGGGGCGATTTGAAGACCCAGTCCGGCCCTGATCAACAGTTTACAAATTTTCGCTGATTCCCAAATACTTACATTGACTTCGGCTGCTGAGAGTATAATGGGTCTGCAAACACAGTCACAGAAACACGTTACTTTGTATGAAAATTTGTTGCCATGTATATAAGTTGAAATAAATTCCATTCGAACAGATAAACTAACTTATAATAGGTTGCATTACCGGTTGGTCTACTATCGTGGATGCTACGGGGTCCCATAACTAAAGACGGCACAGCTCGGAAGTATCTGGTCTGCCTTAGAATAAAGCACAACAAGCTTTCAACTGATTCACTCCAACTCTGCTGTATATATCGGCTGGATACCAATATATATAACTTTTTGAAAAACCACATTATTAAACATCTCCAGACTACGATTTTCAAATACAGTATATATACAGTTTTTCAGTATCCCGTAATCTTGATAATCAAATAAAATTTGCACTTAGCAAACAATTAATTAAGTTTTTAAAAACTGTTCAAAATTCGCAACATAAATGTGCTTTCGAAAAGGTGGGTGTTTCTTTTAACTTTAAAACTGCCCACAAATAAACTGAAACCCATTAAACCGTCCAATTTCTAGAAGAGTTGAAATTAGTTCGCCACCCCCACAATGCAATCCTTTTTGTTAGATTAACTGGTGCCTTTCTCCATTACATTTCCGTTAGATACGCAAAATTTCATCTAATTCCATCCATTATCAATTTCTATCTCCGGAAGACCTAATTGTGGAGAAAATCTCCATCTAAAATTATTCCATCTTACCTAAGTTACGCTTCGTCTGACTCTGACACAAACACGATTAAATACGGCTCCTAATCGAAGCGCCCACCAGTTTTCAATGGTGCAGGAGGAGATAAATTCATGTAGCACCTCAAGAACAAATTAAGAACTTCAAATTGAAATCTTAAGTACACCACTCAGTCGCAGGCTCCTCGTGCCGGCCGGTCGGTTCAAGTGAGATAATAATTGCACTGAAATGACCTGAGCGCTCATTTGATTTTATTTCACCAAGCAGTTCGTGATGCAATAATTTTTCACTTTGATTTGAAACCAACCCGTGCTATTCGTCTTCCCAAGTACACAGAACATACGTGCGGATATTTATATTCGCTAAGCAAGGCAGATTGAAATCGAGACGCAAAGCGGCCGCTCTAATGGGAATTAACGAAATATTTCCGATTAGGCTTAATAAATTTCTCTCAAGGAGATTAAGTCTGTTATGAGACTCTTTATGATGTTATTGCGTAAGTAAAGTGACTTTCATTGCGCAACTGGCTATTGAGAGGTCTTTATTGGTAATAAATTCAGTGAAAAGAAAACTTTTATTGGGTTCAGGGAACAGGAATTTTGTGAATTGCCCATTAACTGAGTAAGTGCCAGAAGCGTTCCTGTATGCTTCTAAATAGCATTGGTGAAATTATGTATTTCCTTTGATTTGGTCCAAGCCAAGGTAATCAATGGGAAATTTCAAGGTGCTGCGCTATATGTCTTCTTTTATTGATTTACAATATTGTAGTCGTAACTGGTGAAGCAGAAAATGTACTGAATTACATTTCAATATTGGATACGCTTAGATTTGATAGGCTATATAGTTACCTATGTAGATGGACAAGGAAGTAAAAGAAATAATTTTCTGGTAACTCTTACCTAACACAGTGGCTAACGGGGATATAATTATATTATGCGTATTAACGCAATATTTCGAAAATTTCCCTCTGGAGGAAAAATGTTTTCGATTTATTTTTATTTTTCCGGCTAGCCGTACTTTTGTGTTTTGCGATATAAAATTGTCATTGAGGAAATATTCATTGATATTATACATATTAGAGTTTCTGCCCCAAATTGACCATAACTATTAATGAAAACAAAATAGTAAAATTTGTTTTTCTTACAAAATGGCGCCTAGATTCATTGAGCCATAGAAAACGTGAGTGAGTGTTTTCATGCTACCGTAAAACAGCACAGAGTGAGACAGATTGCCTTCCATCCGGACACCGTGATTTCTCCTCACCTTTTAAACGAGAATCATGTTGTTAGAGCAAAGCAAATTTTAATGCTTGTATCCACAGCATTCGAAACACCGCATGTTCGAGTCACGTCTGGGATGACAACATATTTATAAAAAAAAAAAAAAAAAACAAAAAACGACCTCAAATTGAGTTGTCAAAACTTTTATATAGGGAACCCCCCAAGCAAATATTTATGTGCATAGTAAAAAAATGTTCCCTAAAGTTTGTGGCAACAATTTGTGCCACAAAGCTTAGGTATTTTTCGATAAGATTAGGGAAAGCTCCACCTTGGAACACTTAGATTAGGTTTGTATCCCTAATATGCAGGTAGGTTTTTTTCCTTAAAATGTAGGGAATATTCCCTAAAATGGAGGGAATTTTCTATTTGTTTGTTTGTTTGTTTTTCTCCTAAAATGTAGGGAATATTCCCTAAAATGTAGGGAATTTCAATATCCCCCCCCCCTAAAATCTAGGGAATATTCCCTAAAACATTTCCCTAAACTGTAGGGAATACTCAAAATATTTTTCTTCTTTTAGAAAGGTTGCAGATGCTAGGATTTAATTAAACAATTCTTAATTTCATTTAAAACGATGTTTATTATTTAATAATAGATAAAAAAAAACTCAAAATACATTTTCCAATCAAAATTTGTCTTCACTAAAACGCTATATGTACTTATAAAAAGACGAAAAAACATAACATTGCTATTTTAAATCCTTATGGGACTTCATTTTCTTAACGATTCTAAATCGATTTAGTTCTGTAAGATAAAACTAAATTGAATTTAAAATTTTATTTTTATTTCTTATGTTTAAATTCACATTATTACTTAAGTTCATGTGATGTGTTATTATAATACGTGTAGAAAAAATTACAAATAAATATCTTTGTGGAATTATTCGTATTTTTTTTTATTTTATATTCAAGACTTTCAGCCAGTAATTTTAAATTTTATTCTGTTAAAATTTTTAATATACATAATTACTTATTATTAGTTTTGGTGAGTAAACACCGCCCCGTTATAGGAAGCAAACTTACAGTTTCTAGGTAAATTTTTGTCAAAAAATATGTCAAGGGTTAAATAATTTTTTATTAAATATAACACACAGAAATTTTGCACTTTTTTTACCTACAATTCATCGTAAATATTTATATGCAGATGAATTCGAAATATTTGTCGTTTTACGATTTTCAATTTTTTCCCTCAAATAATTACGTTGGAAAGAAATATTAAAAGGTTGCTAAAGTTGTTTTTTAGTAATTGTATGTAAGTTTGTAATTGAAGCACAGCATAGTTATATATAGTGCACACGCTCTCTGAAAAATAGTGAATATTGAAGATACCAAAGATTTTAGACACTTGGTGTAAAAGTCGTTAAGCGCAAGCTGTTACACTATCCGTCTGCATTTCGCGAAATGGCTAGACTTCATGAAAAGCGAAATTACGTCAAGTATCTACAACAAATTATAATATCAAGTACGATTAAGTACGAACTACTACTACTGACTATTCCGACTCAGTTTCCAAAAGTTCATCGCTTCTATTGCAGTATTAATTTCTTCTATGCAATTCTTTATTAGAGAAACGACTTCATCACAAATGTCCTCATATTCTTGAACCTTTTTCTGCCACTTCTCAGTTAGCCAAGTACCTCAACAATTTTCCACCAGACAAAATTTTAAGTTTAAAATTAAATCCCAATCTTCATGTGCGATATCAAGTTTATTATGTCGTTGCCATTTGGGACAGTAACTTGGTGATGGCCAATCATACTTATTGCACAAATCTTTAATGCGGATGAAAATCGCGAACAATTTTGGCTACATTGTAGTAAACCAGGGAAGCGCTTAAATTGTGCTTCTTTCAGAAGTGCTGGTTTTTTGTCCCAATGGGTTTGTTCACTGGTCAAATACACAAGAAACTCGCTCTTCCTTCAGAAGGTGAATGCTTGCATGTTTGAATATTAGTTTATTGCAAGTAAGCGTGTCATACTCTTTCGGCGATTTCATGTGAGATTTTCTTAAAAGGATGTGAGGGAAAATTATTTCTTGAAAGACTTCGAACAGTTTTCATGATTACGCTTAAATAAGGCATTTGGTGAATATACAACTTAAGGGTGATAAAATGCTTATAACAATTATTACATGCAAAAGTCATTGCTGACAGTTCTTTAATAAACTATGATTTAAATTAGTGTTCACTTCACCTGATGCAAATGAATAAGCTCCCAGTATAAAATTCCATGGTTCGATATTCACTCAACTTTATTAAAAATTTAACCAATTCTAGAACTCATAAAATATAATTAGCAGAAAATTTCACTTGATTTGTGCTTTACTAAACGCAGTGTATCATTTATTTCCAGATGAACAAGTCCAACAATTGAACAGTGATTACAGGATGTTGATGAGTTTTGTGCATGATAAGGATAAAAGTATTTATATTGAAATATTTTGGAGAGAAATTGCATCGTATAAAATAGGTAATGAAGAAGCATTTCCACTGCTAGTTAATTTCGTGTTTGATTTATTGTCTTTACCCCATTCACCTGCAAACGTAGAACAAATATTTTCGCAAGCTGCTCTTATGAAAACCAAAATTAGTAACAGACTATAAACTGCAAGCATTACGGCTATTATTTATTTATTTTGTTATTTAGAACTCATCAAAGATATGACGACAACGTTGGATATACAAAAAGTATACATAACCATAATAATTAAAAAAAAAACGTAAAAAAGCTAGAATTGGTCTAAGACCAATTCTTATGATACCGTAGATCAGTGTTCTTCAACCGCCGGTCCGCGGACCGGTACAGGGCCGTAGAAATTTCCTGCCGGTCCGCGAAAAATTTCGGTCATATCGTAAATCATTGTGACGTATTATGTATAAAACTATACAAATACAATGTATAATAACAATACAATATCAAAAATTAATGTTATACTTGGCAAATAGTTATAAAACTATGAATTAGAAAAATACTGTTTAAAGAAGTTATTTTTAACAAAACACAGCAGAGACTATGGACGCCGCTACTGAAATGGCCGCTAAGCAACGCTAATAACAAAAATAGGCTACTGCGAATTATGACGGTCTGTTCTCCTCTAATGAAACCAATAAATGCTGTCGACTGTGTACAGCTTATCACAATGCGCAGGCGCCGCGTCATAGCATCTGCGTATGGCACCGATTTGACACCGTACGTATTGTTTTTTAATATTTTGTTGTTCGTTGTGAAAAACAAGTGACTCTTTTCGTAAAATTTGACACCCACATTATGGAGACAAAAAAAGTCAAACAGCAAAATCTTTTAACGTTCTTTAATAGAAACAAGGACAATATACAGGAGAAAGATGGTGATAGTGCTGAAAGTTAGCCAAGTACTAGTGTTTCAAGTTTAGGGGAAACACATAAAAACAAATACGAAAATACTTCAGAATATAAAATACAAACCAAAAAGAAAGGAGACTATGTTAGGCATTATAATAAAGAGTATTTAAAGCTTGGTTTCATTGTAACCTCTGGCAATGAACTGTCGCCACGGCCTTTGTGTGTAGTATGTTCGAACATTATGTCAAATGAAGCTATGAAACCTTCAAAACTTGCTCGCCTTTTGCATTCGAAACATAAAGATTTTACTGATAAGCCACTAGACTTTTTTGAAAGATTACGTGAGCAGATAAAAATGCAGAAAAGTCAAATGAAAATGATAACTACTAGTGACAATTCGCTGCTTCAAGCATCTTATTTAGTTGCGCTTCGAATAGCTAAATCGAAAAAACCGTTTACTATTGGCGAGGAGTTAGTAAAGTCTTATATCTTAGATGTCGTTCGAGAAATTTTAGGTCCTGAAGCTGCTGTAAAACAAGAGGCTTTACCGCTTTCGGACACCGCCATGCTTCGTGAGGTATAGTGAAGATGAAGATTGTTGTCTGGACTTACCTGGACGAACCACTGGTTCAGAAATATGTACTGCTCTTAATGAGTACTTTAAGGCGCAGGGGATAGACTGGAACAAATGCGTCGGAGTGTGCACTGACGGTGCTGCGATCATGACTGGTCGTCACTCAGGAGTAGTTGGTAAATTAAAAGAAGTCGCGCACCCTGAAGTTTTGTTTACTCACTGTGTGATACACCGGGAGCAACTAACTGCAAAGAAGCTTTGAACTGAATTAAACACTGTGATGAATGACCCGGTAAAGATTATTAATGTAATCCGTAGCCGAGCTACGACCTCAAAGCTCTTCGCGACACTATGCGAGAGCATGAACTCACCCCACCAACATCTGTTTCTCTATGCAGAAGTGAGGTGGTCTTCGAGAGGAAGGGTTCTTTCGCGACTTTTTGAGCTGAGGGAAGAAGTAAAGCAGTTTTTGGAGCCTTTGATGAGTGAAGAATGGCTGGCAGTTCTTGCTTACATGGCGGACATATTCAGGCTGCTTAATGAAGTTAATATTTATCTGCAGGGTTCATATATGAATATGTATTTTTACTTTAAGAAATAAAAGGGATGCGTTCAAAAAGAAGCCAGCTCTTTGGAACAGTCGCTTACAAGAGGAAGATGTAGAAATGTTTTCTCCTTTGGATGAATTTTTGATTGCTGCAGATGTGAACACGACAGTCATATTTAGCATAATAAAGCAACATTTAAGAGCATTAGCTGAAAATTTGAATAGAGATTTCCCAGAAAATGAAGATCCTCGTAAAGGTAAGCTCTGGATTAATAATCCATTCTTGGAAGATATAAACTCATGTGCACTTGACCTCCATGAAAGAGAAAAGCAGATCGAGTTGTCTTCTGATGTCACTCTGGTCTCCACACATAAAATGCATTCATTGCCTCAATTCTGGATACCGCTAGAAAAAGAATATCCAACTTTGAGTTATAAAACTATCAATTTATTAGTAAATTTTTCGACTACCTATTTATGTGAAAAGACTTTTCAGTCATGTCTGTAATAAAAACCGAATAGAGAAACCGAATAGAAGCTAATGAAGCGCTTCGTCTCTCAGAAACAACGCTGCAGCCTCGAACATCAACTCTTATATCAAAGAAGCAGCAGCAGATATCGCACTAAAAAATGTAATTGCATAAAATATTCTATAATAAAAAATAATATCTACAAGCATATTGGTTTTTATTTGTCTTAGCTTTCAGTTGGTCCGCGAAATATTTATCCTATTTTCACAGGTCCGCAGGTGCAAAACGGTTGAAGAACACTGCCGTAGATGAATGCCCTTATCAAATTTCGTATTGTCACCCTTCTGTGAAAGTTTGATTTTTGTAGTGGTTTGTCGTATATATTTCCAGAACAGTTTGTCGGACAGAAAAAATGATAATAACCAATTTTATAGGATTTCGTATCAGAGCCGGACTGGCAGTACGGGCGATCGGGCGCTAGACCGATGGGCCGGTAGTTTTTGGGCCGGTGTTTTCCATGTTAACGCGACCACTCGCATTTTACCACGTATTTACTCTGGGCGAATGTTGCTGCTGCGATGGGAGGAGAGCTATGAAACTGAATTGAAACTTAAATAGTACTTGATTGCATAACTTAAAAGCCTAATTTATTACCACTGACAGGACGCGGAGCCAAGAGGGTGTTGCCAAGATAGCATTATATATGGCAAATTTGGCATTCTCGTGGCTTCAAAAGCATTCACTTTTTACAAAGCATTTTACATTACTTTTTATATCATATCAGTTTTAATTAGCAAACGTACGGAAAATGTGTTTTTTATCAGGAGGGTTCAACAAGGCTTTCATTTGCTACACCTGTCCTTTTACTTGTGTACTTTTAAAACAAATTCGAAATTGAAGAACAAATATAAAAATAATTTTTGTTTTTATTTTCTATTCTTTAAAAAAAAAAGTAAATTTATTTCATGTAATATAATTTTGAAGTAGAGTATATATATGGTTACGGTATATTATAGTCAGCTTTTACTTATGACAAATTTCCAATGTTAGAAAGTACCCGATTATTAGAAACAGTCTGAATTTTTCCACATTTGGTGAAGCACTGGCATTATTTTTGTTACTATATTGGGCCATATAAGTAACTGAAGGAGCGATTGAATTTCTAAGCGGTTACAAAAATATTCTAAGAACAAAGAGTAGGGGAAGGTGTTAAGAGTTCACTACTTTCCTCAGTTTCTTCGCGCAGAGCCAAAACAACTCTTTTGGCGCCTGAAGCAAACGTATAAATTTGCCCCCCTGATTCATAAAATTCTCAACATAACCGAATTAGTTTATAATATTGTCAAAATGACAAGTATTCCTGTCATTTCTTTTGCAGTTTACAAAAAAGCCACATTTGACAATCTTTCTTGGCCCAATTTAGATCACAGGTAATTTTTTATTAACTTCAATTTTCTAAAACTTCGTTCACATGAAGCTATCGTCTTTGGCAATGTCACAAAAACTCTAAACGTGATTTTAACATTTAGATAGGATTCTTGGAGGCTATAGTCGTGAATTGATTGAAAAAAATCCAATTTCCTATCGGCGTGTATTTTACTAAAAAGATCACCAGAAAAATGAATCAACAATCTTCTGAAACTTGTTCCAACATTTCGTACCTTCTCGTTAGTTAGAATAAAAGAACACCAATCGATTCAAAAATTGGTGTACGAAGCTTTTGTTTTGTAAAAATATTGGGCGCGTTCACTGCCACTTCGGTAGCGTAGTCGTTGTTGTAGTGTAGTTCTGTCAAACTGACTACGATCGACTATCCTCCTAAGCGTAGTCGAATTCAGTCGACTCTTTGGTACATTCAAAGTGGGAGTGAACGATAGTCGTAGTCAAGCGTAGTCGTTTACTGTCAAAATTGGCGAAGTGAACGCTCGGTAGTGACTCGTAGTCGACAAAAAGTCACTATTTCGGTGGCACTGAACGCGCCCATTGACATCACTCATAATTTTGTGATTCAAAAAGTTCGAGTCGCTTCTTTTTTCTTGTTTCTTTAATGTGTGCTGGTATAACCATATCTTTCATGTCAGAATCACAAACCAACCTCACCTTTGTCAAGCGGGTAAATTCAAATCGAAAACAAAAAATTTATTTAACAATTAATAATCAAAAATAATTTATATTTGTCAAAGACAAATGTTGTTAATATTATTACGACCGCAATAATTTTTTTCTTCAACACGCGGCACCCCTCCGCTTCAACGTCTGCCCCACTTGCCTTACTCTTGTTACAGACGTGTAAGTAAAATTATTGGTCTCTCGGATACTGTTTTTACAGAGAAATTTCAGCTCTCTACGTCGATGCGTTCTCAGCCAGTGTCCAAATATACAGTCGAAAACGAAATTATTATATGGCAACCCCACGAAGGAGTGGCCCGATTTATCTCATTTAATTTTTTTTTTTAAAGTCCGTGTACAAAATTTCAGATCTCTAAGTATACACGCTCGCGAATTATCGCGCACACAGACGGACAGACAGACGGACGAACATGCAAAAATCAAAATAACTTTTAATATTATGCGTGGGTGTCCAATCCATTTTGCTCTACCATCATTCTTTCGAGGTGTTACAAACGGAACGACAAACTTAGTATACCCTATAGATTTCATCTAGGGTATAAAAAATGTAACTGTAAATAAGCTGACCTCTTATTTAACTTTTTGAAAGATGATACTCAACGCAATAAAACTAGTAGTTAAATAGGCGAGACATTGATGAAATCGACTCGTACATGCCATAGTTTTTACTATGCCGAAGAAGTCGTAGTTCTCCAAGCAGCGTACAGGAACAGATATATTGAAAGTATTTAAGAGGCCAGGGAAATTTATCACTCCTTGTATATAGTCACTCACATTCATTTTTATGAGAAACAATGTGGAAGATTTTGGCACCGATCAGCAAAGCAAAGAATTCTTGAATTAGTCAAAATCAGAGATACATCATTAATGTAAATTATAAAAAGGAATGGTCCAAGATGGCTACCTTGAGGAACACCAAAAGTATTATCTATTTCGTCAGAAAGAGTATGGAATATAACTCGCTGCGTACAATCAGATAAATAAAAACGAAACCAATTGACAAAGACAGTAGCAAACCCAAGAATGTATTTGTATTTGATTCTTTACTGAAATCCGTTAAAATGCAATCAACTTGCTTTCCGGTCTCAATGCTTGCTTGAATACAAGATTTTAAAATACCCACAAATATTAGGAGTAAATATAATGTACATATTGTTACGAGCGTGGCTTTAGTTCGCTATTTAAAATACAATCTTTCAGATACAACTCACAAGTTCTTTATTTATACTGTTCACTTTTACAACCTCACAACCGATCAATTTAATTGTCGCTAGTACTCCACTTCCAAATTATAGCAATCCAAATAGTTTACTACGTTCAGTTCACTATCTGAGACAAGTCTCTCCCCTGGCTGTGACAATTGCTGTATTTATACTCTACAAATTGTCCTAAAACCTTCTCGAAGATACCATTCCAGAAATATTGATTCTCCGAGCATAAAGTTGTTTACTACCCGATTCAATAGATGGCGCTTGGCTTATCCAAACCAATTTATTCATGTCCGTTCTTAATTAGTCATTTTACGTGAAGTCATTGGCGTAACTAGGTAGGGGCCAGGGTGGGCCTGGCTACCACCAGAATGTTGTCTATCCCCCCTCCACTCCAAGGAAATTAAAAAAAAAAACTAAAATACATTCGTTAATTCGTACAATCTAAGGCCTAATTAAATTGAATCCGTTCGGTTTGGAATCGAAAAGGCTCTAAAAAATTTTAAAATGCTGTTCTGAGATTGCTCTGATTTCACTGAATTTTGACAAAGGTGTGATTCGTATGAAAAATCATGCAGAACTATTTTTGACATAATTTTGCGGAAATTTTAATTGATTAATTGATCAATGAAATTTTGAAAATTTCGTAAAACTTTGTTTAATTCTCGGAAAAAAAGGATTTTTAAGTTTTTTGATTCCGATCGAAACGGATTCAATAATAAAACTGATAATCTTTATAATAAAGAAATATTTATTGAACAATTAAAAAATTCAATAATACTCTTATTACGTTATATTATGAAATAAAGCTATATTAGCAATTCTAGACAATTTATACTTCGTTCTAAAAAAAAAACTGAACCGGTGTACAAAGGTATTACCATCAACATCATCAGCAGAGGTAACTTGCACAGGTGAAGAAATTGATACAAAGAATACTAAAGGACGACAACATTTAGGTCGTCACCAACAACTTCAGCAGTGGGGCGCAGTTGTTTCAGATGAAGAAGTTGCCACCAAGGATATTGAGTGAAAAAGAAGCTTAAGGCCTGAAACACAATTGGAGCTTTTCAGCAATCTTTATGCTCAACTTTCTGCTAAAGCTGACTGAAAAAGTCGAATTGAACACAACTGGCGGTATTGACATTTGCAACTAAGTAACTTGTTTATGTTGAGGATATTTATTAAGGAACGACAGTTAATGCTTCCGATTTTCCAAAATTACGATAAATGCATACTTATTTGGATAGTTTTGAGATGTACCGATTATATATAAAAATAATACCGAGTTTTTTTTTATGTCTCACAAAAACTGCTTATCTTTTACTAACTCTAAAAGTTTTTTTCCATTTTAACATTTTTGATAGCTGTTTACTTCTTAAATATGTCAACAGAAACCATTCTCATCTAATATTCGACATTCGCACAGTTGGCAACATTAAAAATTCCCTAAAGTTGGCAGTCATTGGGCTTGAAATTTGCAATTTGATCAAATCTCAAGCCAGCTTGAAGCGGGCAAAAAAGTTAAAGCTCCAATTGTGTTCTTCTACATTGATTTAAATTGTCAACAAATCTCAAGCTGGGTGAAAAGCTCCAGTTGCGTTTCAGGCCTAAATCTTGGCACCCTTGAGACCGGCCCATTGCGACCTCGGATAAATTCTCCAAGAAGTAAATTTGGATATAGACAATGATCGTTTTCATCAAAATACGACGGTACATATAGCTGGCTTCAGTATAAGTTAAAAGAAGACAAAATTTATTGCTTTGTGTGCAGACAGTTCTCCAAAGGAACTATACGGGATCAAAATGAAAACTTTGTTAGCACCGGATTTAATAATTGGAAAAAATAAAAATAAAAGGCGCTACAAAAACACGAACAATCATCCCTTCATATTCAATGCACTTAAATGTTTCTATCGTACAAACAATGTGCTCTATCTGAGAAAGCCTCAAGCCGCATCATAAGCCGCTCACAAGTGAGCACTTTCGCACCCTATTTTACGGCATAAATTAGTATCTGCCATGCCCATAAATGTCTTATTCTTCTTATAGCCATGACTTGTATAAAATTCAATATTTTTACAACAATTTTACATAATTATATAACAATAAACTTTCACTTACTGATGTACTACTATTTGACTAATTCAGATTCACTTGATATAAGAAGATGAAAGACATTTTTTGTTTTATTTGCAGAAAATACCGCATTTTTCCAACTTTGTTTATGTTTCGCGAGAGTTGCTCGAGGCGATTGAGGGGGCAAGATGATAGTATTAACATTTTACTCTGATAGCTTATATGGAAGTTCAGTGGAAAACAGCAAAGGGCACTTTAACGCAAGACCTTCATGTGTTTTTGAATTATAGATGCTGGCTACTTCAACAATTGGTCATGCACAGTGCATAATTGCAGCAGAATAATACGCATTTGTAGCCAACCGCAAATCCATGTGATCTTCGACAAGAAGACATACATAAATAATGCATATGGAAAAATATTGAATGGATATTAGGAAGGCATCCATCTATTTTTAGAAATATAATTTGCATAATCTTAAGATGCAATAGATAAAGTGAATTTTAATTTTCTGAAATTTTTGCTTTACGGAGGGAGATCAATACAAAGCGAACGTAAGATGAACTTTTACGGAGATGAATACAAATCGAACGTAAGATGACCTTATCTTGTGGTTAAATAAATACTCTAATTCACGTTTTGAATTTAAAACAAATTTAATTTTAAATAATTTCAATTATTGTGTTGCGTTCACATAGAAAAATTGTTCCGCTGATATCAATGATTGTGTTTTTTTTTTAGAATACGGACGAAAATTTGTCTCCATTTAGGTCCTACATGAGCATTTGCATTTTTATAAGTATCGTAAAAACTTGAGAATTTCGAACAATATCTGCACCACAAAATTATCAGATTTTATTCGGATAGAATTTCAATCAGGCGTCATTTAACATATTAGGAAATAACCATATATCGACGGCCTGTACTAGCAAAGAGGGGCTCGCAGCAAACCTCAATTACTCGGCTGATCTCGGCTAAATAATATATCATAGGTACAAACACATTTTTTTTCTTAGTCTGGGGAGATAAATATTTTTGTGCATGCAAATAGCCAAACGTTTTTTTCTTAGGAATGTACTGAACTTTTTTCTTCAGCATACATACAGCCGACAATATTCCAAATTAAATGATCCAGTACGAAAATGATCGTGCATGAATTCATCGAGAAAATCAGTATCAATGAAAAAATATGTGTACATCTCCTGGAGAAAAAAAGCGAAGCCCAGTATGTTGGGACTAGGGTGCCTGCATATGTACACGATTCTTTTATTATTTTCTGATTGAAATTTTATTGATGATTCATTTACGTAAATGACGTTGCAGGTCAAAATTTCAGGTTAATTTGCATGTCCGCGCATGAGTGCTTCTTTTCCTTAGAATTTGTGAAAATTTCACAGCAGTTTTCAAATTTAATTCAAATTATGTCGCTGTTTTGAGTAGGAGTAAAAATAAAATAAAATATATTAAAAAAACTTTTAATAGAAATAACTTTTGTAAATAAAATGGACTAAAAAATAAAAAGTTATTTTTTTCTTTTCTCAGTCATATACATAAGAAAAGCTTCATTGCAAATTAGAAATGCTAGAAATCCAGTTAAATCTCATAGGTTTGCAGACTCTCCAAAATCGACTCTCGAAACTCGACTGTAGAATTTTGAAGGATGGTAGTTACCACCCTCACCCCAAAAGCCCCAGCACGTAAGGAAATTTTACCACATCGGAAAACTCCCCATTCACTCATTATAAATCGAAAAACCCCATGTAAATCCATCCACGTTTACTACCCTAGGACTCTTTCGTCACGAACGCCACTCTCAGGCGCTCAGACACAAACTTTCTGAATCAGGGGTCTGTAAGTTGATAGAAAGTTATTAAAAATGATAAAAAAGTGATTTTCTTAATATAATTTATTATTATTATTATATAAAATATGTAACTCTTTTAAAAATATTTTTTTTAAATTACCAAATTTCCAAATATTTTCCTGGTATTATAGAAACCGATTAAACTTGCTTTTTTTTCCCAAGTCCATTCCTCTCTGTTGGGGCGCTACTATGTAACTTGAATCGAGTAAAGTCGAAACGACTTCTAATAGCTGAATTATAAAAAAACAAGTCTAATTAGAAATTCAACATAAAATTTACATATAAAAAGCGTTTCCACTTTACTCCATTCAAGTTACATAGTACTCCTGGATCTGCAAGAATTAATTGGTCGTCCATATTTAATATTGACGTTTTCATTTAATCGAGGTTTTCATCGAAGATTATTCATCGACGCTTTCATCAACATTTACTCCTGCAGAAATGCATCAGACCCTGCCTAGGACATCATGTGTTCATCGAAGTTTTCGTGCAGAAATGGGTCGTTGATGCATGACAAAGGTGCAATATGACCCTGGTGTTGCATTAATTTCCCGCTGGGGAATATCGAGATTTAAAATAATCATCCAGATCGGAACAGAAAAACTGTTATCGGTTACGTAGTAGCGATATCTTCACTTTCCGGTGTATGTTAGTTCCAAGCGGGAAATGGATGCAATACCGCATCGAAGCCGTATTGCACCTTTGGCATGCATCATCGATCCATTTGTGCACCGAAACTTCGATGAATTTTACACATGATATTTTAGGGAGGGTGTGATGCCTTTCTGCAGGAGTAAATGTTGATGAACTACAGAGTATTTTATGAAAAACTACCAAATTTTCTTAATCACCCTGTAAATCCGAAACGGTTGAGATGCTGTTCCCATTGCCATACAATTTTTGTGTGACTAGGTGACTACTATCACCTCCTGTCCTATGGACCACCATGGACGTAACACCCTGTATAAATGGTATGTATAAAATTTTTTTTGGAAGAATGTTCACGTTACCGCCGTTGTAACTTGTTACACATGACACTTACAAAAAAAAGTGTTTTCACAAAAATGTAGGGAATTTAGTCTTCTTGAAATTTATATTTTTTGTCCTAGGATCAACCGTTGAGGAATTTTTTTGAAAAAACCAATTGTTGGTACCTTTAATCCAAGATGGCGAACCACGCGGACTCCCTCAAGGGTCTAAACTTGGATTTTTCATCGGAGTCCGGAACTGAGTAACATATATTAAAATCACAACTACCCCACCTTTTGCAAGATAAAGGTCTTATTTAATCCCTATTGCCTGGACTAAAACTGGCTTCAAGCTATTTGCCACTTTGAGATTTTAGTCATTCATTAATGAATTCTTGGATCAAAAAGTGCGTGACCTGAAGTCTCAAAGTGAAATAATCAGTTTTTATAGTGTAGATTAGAAGAAGGTAATAACCTTTGATATAGGAGTGATTAATTAGGAATTAACTATTTTAAAATAGGTAAGTGTTGCACTGAGTCTGTGGTGTGGAAGTCCTAAGTTGGGTAGATTCTTGATTATCTATGTAAACGGAAATAGCACGGTGCTGTTTAATTAATTTAATTTAATTAATTAAGTGCAAATTGGTGGTTATTGTAATGATGTTTGATTTAAAAGGAGAGTCAGGGTGTGGGTTTTCCCTCTGTCTCTTACATTAATTACAGGTAGTGGTTTTTCCCCTGTGTATTTAAAGTATTCTGGTCACCTGAGGTTTACCGCTGGCAGAATTAGTGAGAGGGGTTGTGATTTTCCACCCACCACTGAAACAATAGCCATTTTGGCTAGTATATTTTACTCCTGATCTAGTAATTTTTTTATATCGCGTTCATACATCTTCTATGATCTTTTTAATGTATGTACTTTACTAATTCCACAACCCCAATCACACAGGATTTTTTTTTCTAAATTATTTCAGTATCCGGGTTGGCTGATCGGCAGAGCATCCTTGTGGGGCTCGAGTTACATGCGTAGCATAATTACCCTTAGCTTAATAAATCATTCACCATAGTCACAGTTGCCAAATCTTAGTCAGCAGAAAGTTCATTGTAATAAATTTTCTTGCACACCTGAGTTCAATTCCCTGAAAAATGTTTAGGTAATGTCTGCAAATAAAATAAGGTCTTATTTCAGAAAGCTGAAAAATAATTGTATTGCTAGCAGAGTTCAGTATTTTTCCGTTCGCTGTTTGTTTAAAACATTTTAGTTCTAGAAAATTAAAATTTAAAAAATAAAAGTTTTTTTTTATTAAACCATTTATTAACAAACGTAACTCGCGCCTTGTTTTGTTATGTGTTTGTATTTTTTTTTAATACTTTAAATCAATGTAAATTAAAACAAATATACTATTTATGACTTTTCTTTCTTTTAATTGCGTTCCTCCTATACATGATCTGAAGATAATTTACAAAAAGAAAAAAAATTAAGGGGATAATGCAACAAATTTATTATCTAATAGGAGTATTTAATGTGGTGCTTTATTGCAAAAAATAAAAGAAAAAAATACGTAGCGTAAAAGCACTGCACACAAACCGGGAACAGAATATTTATAAGAAAATCACTTTTATATCACACGCACTTTTTAATTTTCACTCGTACTCAAGCCAACTTGAACTAAACACCTGAAATTTTGACAGATGACTCGTAAAGAAATATCAACTACAAAAGAGCAAAAAAAAATACATTCAGGCAACCCGGTCCCAACATGATTTGAACTTCAAAGTCGGGTTTCGCATCTTTTCTGCAGGAAATGAACTCATCTTTTTCAGTGATCCTGATTTCCTCAATGAATTCCAATTTGCCTACTTTCATTCATGTCACGTTCATTTTTCCGCTGGGATTTGTAAGGCGCGAGCTAACAGTATTTTGTATATAAAATGGACGATGCGTGGACTTGATGACGTAACCAAATGGTAAAGCAAGCAATGCCTCGCTCCAATAAAGCAGGATTTACATTATGATTTATGATGGCATGCAAGTTTTACAGAAATTGCGAGGGACATAGTACATCGTATACGGAAATTTATTTATGGGTGACTAGAGATGCAAACGCGTTCTGCATTTTTTCCAGACCTCGATTTGTCAATGTGTGCGTATCCGGAAACATCATAAAAAGACCTCAAGCATAGTAAATTTATACAGTTATAGAAACTAAAACATTGTTATTGGCAACCCTAATTTGTCAATTGCGACTACTCGTACTGCCATATTGATGTTGTTACTATAATTTTATGGCATATTCATTATCTGTCAAGGCAAATTATTTGTTGAAATAAACAAAAGTAAGTTTTGAGTTTGTAATTAAATATTGCGAAGTTGAAAGTTTTTAAATATTTCTTTATAGAAAATATTGAAGTTATTTCTTACAATGTGACAGTTTGAGACTTTTACCATATAAACTAGAAGGGAGCGTACGTGTGAGGTATTGTAATGGCAGCATTTAAATTTCAATACGCTATCTCCCTCACAATTTCCGTAAAACTTGCATGCCATCATAATGTAAATCCTACTTAAGCATAAGAATCTCTGAATTTTTTTTTAGATTTTTTAGGAAATCTTTTCTTTAGAATTTTTACGGTCGGAAAAGGGTGCCTTGGCCGCTAACAATTTTTATGGACGTAGAAGCGTAGGCAAGCAATAAGTTTCATTTTTTTTTTGTTTTTTTGTTCTATGTATAAATTTACAGAAAATGTTTCGCAGAAATTTTATTCACTCTTGGTATCCGACAGCACTTATTTTCAGAAACAATACTTTCATTCTGTGTTGACATCACTGACTTATAACAATGGACTGAGCGATTTGCTATTTCATGTGGCACAAAAAATATTGTGTTTCTATGTATCAGAGTTTGAGCACCCTTCAAAACGTTTACTACATAAAAATAACATGTAAAACTCAACCAATTAGATGAAATTTCACATCCGAAAATCGAATTAAATTAAAAAAGTATATTTTCTTGTGGCCAAGTGATATTGCATGCAGCCAACATAAAAGCATAAAATGGCATAAGAAAACGTTCAGTAAGCGATATTTTGTGTTGCTAGCTCCAACTCTGCCATAGCACGAAAGAGAAAACTATAAAGCTTGTGCCATTTCTTCCTATAGGAAAATGACAATACGTTCAGTCCATTGTTATAAGTCAGTGAGCTGCCTACAGATTCGAACTCCGGCTGCACATACACAAATGTAATTATTACTCAGCTGAGAGTTAGTGAGCTTGAAATTGTTTCCAAAGCCACAGGACCTGATTGTTTTTCGCTCCTGTTAACGAAAAGCTGCGCCTCATCCTTGGTTATGCTCCTGCGCAAACTATTCGACTTATCTTATTCGACAGAAAAATTTCCAACTGTTTGGAAACTAGTTCATGTTTTCCATGAAAGGTGAGGGTAGCGATCACTCGATCGACCAATTACAATCACTTCGATTCTTTCAAAGGCTTTTGAATCTATCATTAACTCCAAATTAACGAAGTAGGTATCTATAAACTAATCAACGATCGTCAATATGGCTTCTGAGCTGGACGCTCATATGAAGGCTTGATGCCTTTTCCTACGGAACGTTGGTATCGTAATCTTCACAATTAAGGTGAGTCCAAAATCGTTGTCCAAGATATTTCAAAGGCCATTGATAGAGTCTGGCATCCAGCCATTTCAGCCAAACTTAAAACATTTGGTCTCTCCCCTCCTCTTATACTATGGATTGAAAGTTTGTTATCCGGTCGCCTAATACGAGTTGTACTAGATGGCGTTTCATATGAACTGAACCCTATAAATGCCGGTGTGCCCCAGGGCTCTGTTATCTCTCCGTCTCTCTTCTTAATTTTCTTACTTTCAATCGCATCCATAGGTTCGCCGATGACAGCACCCTTGATTTCGCTTACTCCTTCCTTTGACACTCTTGCGGGCTGCAGAGGTAATGCCACATATGTCAAACGAGATTGCATGACTAGATCATTGAATAACGATCTTGATATTACCCTCCCTTGGGGCAAACCGAATTGCGTCGAATTCAATGCATCTAAGACTCAAAACTGTCTCATCTCTTTAAAACAAGATCATCATAGTTAACCACTCCCATTTCATTTGATTGGGTTTTAATTTCAGATTCACCGCCAATAAGCATTCTTGGCATTAATATTTCCAGTAAATTTTGCAGACCACATCTTCTCTGTTGCCAAAGAATTATCCAAATGTCTTGGATTTCTGAAAAGGTGTACAAAATATTTCAGCCCATCTAATCTTGTGCTCCTCTACAAGTCTTTTATCAGACCTAGAATGAAATGCGATTTCCATATCTGGGCCGGGGCTGATCGCACAGCCGTAGCTTCATTGGATATTATCCAAATGAGCCTTCAAGTGAATTGGCGATTTGGCAATAACTTGTCACATCGACTCACTCGAGTACCACTTCAATGTTGAATGCCTTTTGATCCTTTATCACTGTATGTACGGTCAATGTTTCGAGGAAATATCTAGTTTGATTCCTGTCCACAATACTCGCACTGCAAACCGTTCATTTATCCTTAAAATGACTTCCGGTTGTACAGTAAAATTCCGTGATGCTTTTTTATCCTGAACTGTGCGAATGTGGAACAGTCTACAATTTTTTTTGTCTTTTCTCCGGCATACAATCTGCGAAAGTTTAAGAGTGACATACATCAGCACCACCGCCGCTCTCCTCACATTCCCTATCTCCTTCTTGCCATGCTATGCTTTGCATCATAGGCTATCCCCTGAGCTTGGCTTAATAATTAAAAAAAAAGAAAAAGGAGCTAAGAAAAAGGAACTAGGTTACGGTATAAATGCCTTCACTCAATCCACAAAAATTGAAAATACCCAACTAAAGAAAACGAAGACTCCGTACCTCGAAACCCTTGACATTCAGATTATGTTAATCACGCGACATAATTGAATCAAGAAATGCAGTGTGCAATTTTATTTATTTGTTTTTGTTTCAATTTTAAATTATTAAAGATAATAAATTTTTCTTAAAAGTAAATCTCTTACAATAGTAACAAAAATGCCAGATTTACTGTTTGCGGGACTCTTATAATCTTCAACCCTCGGTCAGAGAAAGTACCAAGGTTCATAAGAATTAATGTCGTACTGTAAATAAATCACCAGAAGCACTAGTAGTTTGCTATATAGTGGGATGAGAGAGATAGTAATGATAAAAATGTGTCCATTTAAGTAACTGTTATACATATATTGCTCTTGCCCGTAAAACAATAAGAAGACAATTTGTTCAAACATACCTGTGTCCAAAGTACCATATAAAATAGCAAAGTTTAGCAGTCCTTGTTAATTACGTTAGTGGTTAAAATTAAGACTGATGAGAACTGCAACTAGCTTAACACAAAACACATTACGCTCTACATGTAATTATATACGTGTTACAAACTAAATATGAGATGTTACCTGCTCTCGAAGTATTTATCGAAAATCTAATTAACTTACGCATTAACTAACTATCTTAGGCCGGTATACCTACAACAATACCACAATACCGCATACAGCATGAAATCCCATCATCATAAAACGTCTTTTAAACTCGGTTAATTCATTTTTCAAATTTAAGTACTCTCAAGGCGGGCTCTGAAGGCTTGCTTAAACATATAAATTAATCTTAACTGAGATTTATTACTTAACCATCTCCTTGGATTATTAATTAAAACTTTTCCGATCAATTAAACCAAAACAAAAAACTTAAGTTCTTTAATAATTGTTTAATGCATAGGTTAGGTATGGTACGCACATTTCTCCTCAAGACAATTCAAACCTTTTGGAATCCAGATATCTGGAGAAGAAAGTTTTGTGAATATCCTCAGGGAGAGTCATGGGCACAAGCTAGATTAGTTGACGTGGCAAGCTATCAATTAAAATGAATTTAATTTTTCTCTTCAATATGGCACTTCGGTTTAACAGTAATCTTACCTTCGGCATATATGTCGGATATGAGGTGAAAAAGCCTGCCTCCAATTAACCCAGTTCTCAAGGGAATGATCATGCTGTACAACAACATTCAACAACTTTTGAGGCGCCTAAAGTCACCTCATATCTTTTACACATGAAATATCTTGTGATATTCGCCTCCAGATCATAAGTGTCCTAACTTCATCGGTGTAAGATGGATAACAAGAGTTTTTTTTTATCTGAACTCATAGCATGGTATATGAAAATAAACTCGAAAGCGCAATGTAAACGTATCTCTAGGGTTTTTTGTAGATCACCTCCAACACTAATCATATTCACTTCTACAGTTGATGGTTTTTAATGAAGAATTTGCGTGAAGAAATTATCTATTTCTTGCGTGCGTGGCAAAATTGAAGCAATATGCAAATACTAAATATTCGTATTAACTGATCTCAAACGTCTAACTTTTGACCGTATTTCTTCCTTTATTAGTACTTAAATATGTGATATATTGGTGGCATATTCTTTGAAATGCCGAGCACAAACCTGATTATTAAATCTGAAACTAAAAATAGTGAGTGAGCGAACCTTTCTCCATAGTAGAGTTCCTGTCATCCTTCAAATGAATGGTGCCATAAAATGAAATGGATCTGTATATCTGTTACGGTATTCACTAGTAATTGTAAGTCTCTCAACTGTTACTGTAATGGACTAACTATACACGTCATAACACGCTTTTCATATCTAGCAATCAAAAAAGTCTTAATAGATATTGTTTTTTGGAATTCAATTTAAATCGTACCTGTTCTGACTCTGGTATACTAAAATTTTATGTAAAAGAGAAGAAAACATAAATTTTTAATTGAAATTTTCTAGTTTCATTTTACTTTGTTGTTCATATTTTGTTTTAATAGATTGAAGATTACAATTTATCATGGGGGCCGCACAAATTCTCAGGAAGTATCTAGTTTGAAGAGCATTTCATGATCAATTTTCTAACAAAAAAAAAAAAAACAAAACAAAAAAGAGTCCATGTGCACAGGATGGGTCCAGATCAAAGCATCTTAACGTATTCATATCTTAAAGTGTAACTTTACGCTTTTTAGTACTCCAGGCTAGTTGGTGGTGTACGTTAGGATCCCTGTGCGCACTAATATTTGGTAGCCATGGAGTTCTTAGACTTTATAATTATCATATTGAAACTAGCCAAATGAAACACCAACTTTCAAAATAAGCCTTTTCTAATAATTTAAGCGAAAATTTTTATTAACGCGGTTGGATGTGATATTAAAACGTATTTTAATTTTAAATCACTCTGATTATTATGTGTAAGGTTTTGAAACTGCGCCGCGTAAGTTAGGGAACCGCATATATAGGACAATTTAACTTTTAAAACTAGGATTATGACATGATGACTGATACTCTACAGTGTGATTTTAAGATCTAATTCCTATTTCTATTGAAGGTATATGTATTCATTGAATATTAACCCATTAAAACCGAAAGTGATCCATTAGGTGAAGAGATCTGAAATTTTGTGTGGTGTATGTTTGGAGGCCCATGAATTTTTAAAAAAACTGCTTTTTGATTTCATCCATCCGTTTGGGTTTGGGCGCCCGTAGCGTATACGCTACACTCGGCCATTCTCAGCACTAATTTGTTCAAATAAAATAAATAAAAATAGAAGAAGACTAGTTATTTATTAAAAAACAATGAATGTAACGAAAAATTAATATCTTAAAAATAACATATAATACAAAAAAATAGTATTCTTACTATGAAAAAACAATAATGTTACAAGTAAAAAAAATAATATTCCAGTTAAAAAAACATTCAAGTTAGACAGATATAAAAAAGTTACGAAGGCAAAACCTTATATTTTGTCTGCGAACACGAAATGGTTCTTCTGGAAGCAGGGCACACATTGCCCAATATCGCATTTGACACATTCAGTAATACATTGAGTTTTACCACCGTAGCCAGCGCCTCGTAGTCGTTTTTTGTTGGTTGTCATTCCAAAAAAATGGCCAATACAATCATACCTGGGCCGTCGATAGCCAAAAGTTGGTCGAGGTTCATTGAATGAGCAACAAAATTTGTTTGCGATGCTTTTCTGAAATTCTAGCTGAGTGTACTTCTGGCCTGCTTTACGACTAAGTATCCACGAATTTTGGACAGAAACATCCACCAACCATGTACAAATTGGAAAATAACATTTTTTTCCTCCAGCACCTATTCTGTATGCAGCGACATTTTGATTGATACGGTCAACACCTCCTATATATAAATTGTATTGCTGTATAGACATTGGACGTGGAATTTGAATTCGTTTATGTTCGGCTCTGGAATATCTCGAACCGGAGCTGACTGGCATTGAACCAAACAACGTGGATGCTACTGTAACTACTGCATTGTCAACCCATCTTGTAATTCGAATGTCCGAACTTTCTATTCGTGTGCTGTGTATTGTACCGCGTGGTTGGTTTTTCATAACATCTTTGAATGGTAAAGGACACGACTTCGGCACAAAAATTTCCCTTATAGTACCTGAGAAGAAGATTAGAAAAGGTAAAACAAAAACGATAAAATAGATATAATTTTTTACCTGTGCTATTATAACCACATTTAAGTAGACCACTTAACACACGAGGTGTTGTAAAAAGTTTATCAAAATAAAAACAAAATGGAAGTGGTTTTATTGCTTCGTGAGATTCATAAAGCATTGAAAAGAGCGGTGTTGCAGGTTTACCATATTTTTCGACGTGGTCTGGGTTTGTCCTAGGGTTATTTCCCTGGTACATTTCAAAATTTAAAAGGTAATCTAACGGTGTATTCATGCATCAGATTTTTTAACCAAATCGCAGTGGTTTACCACGAATAAACTGCTTACACCCGTGGCGTCCATAGTACTCGATCATTGCCTCGTCGTAAGACAAATCCTGTTCTGGTCGAAAGTTTCGAGAAAGTCGTAGTTTTAGTGCACCTGTAAATGGTCTTAGCTTGTCCGTTGTATCTTCCCTAGAGTTGTCGATGAAATCAATGAAACGAAAAATAGTGAAAAACCGGTCACGCCTCATACCATTACTAACAAGTCTATTTTGAAGATCACTTTCAAGTGACCAGTAGTGTCTTTTATTCGAATGGCTCTAGATCAGCTAAGTCTGAATAATCGGATGCCGGGAATAATCGTTTCGAACCGGAAATAGTATCAGGAATCCATTTCATTGTATCAGTAGTTGCTTTGGATTTTTTATTTTTTTTTTAGGTTGTTTAGCTGGCTGTGCGGATGCTCGTTTAGCTCGTGTTCTTCATGGACGTGGTGGTGTTTTTTCTATTGGCCTTGATATAATTGGTTCTGATAAACGGCATAGTGTTTTTTTCGAATAGCCTTGATATCCTCGGTTGTGGTAAGAGAAGTGGCTCAGTGCCATCTTCAGAATGCATTTCCTGCTCGGATATATCAAATAATGGAGGTGTCGCTGCTACCGCTGCTACTGAATTAATCAAGTTTACTTCCAAATTAGCAAAAGAGTTTTCTAAAATATCAAACGCTTTTGATGGACTCCATATAGATAATTCACCATCTAGTATTGGTGTCTCAGCTCGTACGCCTCTCACAATCATCTCACAAGGTTCTTCCAGCTGTTGCTTTGGTAAATTAAAAAATGTACCTCCACCTTCCTCATCACAAGAATCGTCTGCCGACTGATAACCAGATGCCGATGGTGGCCCAATATACACCACCTAAACAACTTCTGCGTCATCATCATCACCATCCAACCACGAATCTATCTCCTGTTGCATCTCCTTGGCCGTCAAATATTTTCTGTATTGAACAATCCGTCAAGAAAAAACCATCGAAATTAAGAAAAGCGGTTGAAGTTCCAAGAAAAAAAAACGAACAACTGAAGGGAATAAAGCAAATGGCCGAGTGAAGCGTATACGCTCATAAAAAAAATAACTTGAACCGAGCATTGCCGAGTGAAGCGTATACGCTTCACAGAACTTCTGAGCGTCAAGAACCAGGCAAGATTCACCACAGCAAAAAAAATTATTTTTTGTAATTATTGTTCACAAAAATTTAACAATACTGCATAACACGTTTTTTTATTTCTCTTAAACGAATAACAAAATAAATTTTCTTACACACGGCGGGTTGTCATTTTGCTTTTTTTCATACACTGAGAAAATTACTTGAAACACATGTAGGTCCTCACACTTCGGAATATGGAGCGAGAATTACGCGGCGATTATTTTTAGTGTATATTATACCTCTATCTTAGTTATGAAACTTCTGACGCACCACTTCATTATTGTAGTATTTATTTCACCAACTTTTGTACACAAAGGAAAATTGTGCGTATACGTTGCAGTAGGAATTAATGGGTTAAGGGCAAAATTAAATTTTGAATTTTCTGTAAATTACAGTATTATGCCTATGTAGATGTAAGAAACAGTAATCAATAGGATCATACTAGTAACAACTTTCTCCATGATAAGAACATACACTTCTTTCCCTTTATAAACAAATGAAATCAGGAAAATGACTAATAAGCTGTGACACTTAAGTTTGACAGAAATTCACCCCAAATAAAATAAGTATAAAATCCCACAGACCCCAAATAACTCTTGTATGTAGACATATACATATTATATAACCAACAAACAAATCCTTTCGATCATAGATAAAGTTCTCTCCAGATTTTAAGCGCATATATGTGTAGAAATAGTTCTTCAATCATTTTATACGTCTAAAAAACACTACAAGTTGTCGATGGTTTTTCTTCCGAATACCTAAACAATTTTGGGAATCTGCTGGATACTTTGTTTTTTTAATCATAAAACCTGTTCAAAATTTTCTCATTACATGAAAATTTAATGTGTCCTGAATATAATGAACTCTATGTAAAGAAAAAGTGAATATTCAAGTACTTAAGTATTCAATTACACGAGTAAAGTTGCAAATGTTTTAAAGTAATAATAGTCTCGATTTTAAAGGATCTTTGTGATCAGGAGGTGAAGGGAAAGGAGATTTTCTAAAAAAAATTCTTAACTTATCTGGATACAAAAAATATATCCTGATAATATCAATAAATAACAACATATGAATGGATGGATTGGAAGGAGGGCAAAACGTCCCTAGGGGACCCTTTTACTTAGGCCACTACTTAGGTATGAAGATTCAAGAGACATTACTCATAAGTCTCACCCGGCCGCTCTAACAAAGTTTAGAGCTGGAATATTGTTATGGTAGTATGTAGAGTGATTGGTTTGGACGTGAAGTCCAGACTGCCAACATGAGCTGACAGATCACTCGACGGACAGCGTTGACTGCAGGGCGGCACGCTAGCTCGCCTTGGCTATTGGCGGAGAGTGTGGGGAGGTTCCACGAAAAACCTGCCTACAGCTGCCGTCTGCCATAATCAAAAAAATTCGTGCCTATTTAACAAAACGCCGGCACACATTCAGTCCTGAAGGGACCTTTACGTCACTTACCTACATCCAATATTGAAGGCGCAGATGGTATGCCTTCACTGCATGCCCCAACCACCCAACTGACTCTGAGGGCAGATATTTTCAGAGTCCCTTGTAGACCTGTAAAGAGAGACTAGCGGACCTAAGCGACCTTCATGCGAGAGGGCTCCGGGATCGCGAAGGGAGAAATAAAAAGTATTCAGCAATTCATTTTTACGTTATAATTCCTGTTACTAAATTTAGATTACGACATTCTCGAAAAATATATACATAGTCCTGGATTCCTCTTACGACTCAATCAATTCTCATAAACTTATCATGAATTGAATGTATCTCTAATGATGAAAGAAAATCTTAAAAATAGATTTGAAATATGTAAATTCACAAAGGACAACCCGTTGAACAAAAGAAATCAAGAAAATCCCTACGCGGAAATATACTAACTACAAAGAAAATTAATAAAGAATTATTCGTGCGTTCAACGAGTTCTTCCATTTGCAAATGTTTAGTTTCGTACTCACGATATTATTTCATTTCTTCAATTGTTTTTGAAGATTTTTACATCCTTTGTAAGTAACTTTTTACCTTTTCGTACTAATGCAAAAAAAAAACGAATAATAACTTTATGCAGATTAATGTACCCTACCTACATGTCACAGTTAAATTGTTAAGATTAATTTAGTTCACTTGAGTATGAAAACATTATTTATAAATTATTTAAGGCTGATTTTCAAATAACTATCTTGGAAATTAATTACTAAAATTTTATTAAAATTCGATTTTCTTTTTCTTTTCTTTGACATAAATTTAGATCATCCATGACCTATAACTTTCTCTCATTCATTTTCCGCAAATTTCCTTATTGCATTGATATGGTAACCAGTTGCATTTCTCATCTTTTTCTTTTTCAATTATATATTTATATTCTAAACTACTTTGTGTATGTACGTACCAAGCACAATCTGCCAAACAGTTGACTGGAAGTTTTTTATTTGCGTACTGCACCGTGATGAGTATTTTGTTGGATTTTAGCAGTATCCAAGATTCACCGTCGTATGGACATGGTTTTCTCAGCCAATTCCTCGTATCGCACGTATTTCTATTGCAGGACTTATCCGACAACTTGCTCCACGTCATGCTAAGTAACCGCAGTCAAATCCATCGGTAAGCTCCTTACCGTGATAAATCTTTCAGCATTAATGCTGCAATTTTCTCTGCGGGTCTGTATACACCGCAATTAAACCCGAAAGGTCTGAATACCCTTTTAGCTGGATGAAAAGAAGGTGATGCCTTACTTGAGGTGTAAATTGTGTGGGGTAGGTGAAAATATCTAGGATTTATTTTCTAGCCGACGTCTACGAAATTCCATTTTTGTCGTATTCTTCTGCGCTGTTGCTCTGGATGATTTGACAGGAAGAGAAGATTGTCTTTTTCTTCTCCATCAATGACAAGCAAGAATCCTCCGAGCTAGGGTGCGTGCGGACTGTCGGTATGGCCGGCAACCGTGCTGCGGTAGTTCTCAGTGTAGCATGTTGCTATAGGCAGCACGCTACGACCATAACAATATCAGGCATGACCGACTGCACGAATTCATATATAAACTCGTGTCCCAGATTGAATCCAGCTCTGGTTGAGTTGCAGTCTCTGAGCTGCGATTGATGCCAATTCGTAATGGGTATTTACACTGGGCTGTATGTTGAAGATAACTTCAAGCTTCGGAGTACTAGTTAACAAGAGTACGCAGCTTACGTTAAGGAGGAGGAACAGCAAACAACTTCGTATTCCATTCGTATGAAGAAACAACGACATAAGTAAAATACTAACATTTTATTGAACTCTTAATCAGAATAATTATACAAGGTTTATCAAATAAAAAAAATATATTTCTAATGAAAAATTCATAATAATAATCCGTAATCTGTAAACAATTTTATCAATATCTCGAAATACCTATTTACAATGTGGAATATCACAACGTTTACCCTTGTGTAAAGAAATATATTATACAGAATGACATCAAGCAGAGTTTTGTTAATCTCTCCATAGATGTCAGCATATGTACAAAGATGTCATTACATTTGAAAATGATTTTGGCGCAGTATAGGAATTTAAAATAATTTCTACTTATGCTGCCATCTATGAAGGAACGAATAAACTTAACACTTTTAATTGCGAATTGCCTATATTATACACAAAGCGTTTATACTTATAATAAAAGCCCATCGATAAGAAGTTGTGTAAAAAAGATAACAAAGAAGAGATCACGCCCTTTTTTAAGGCCGAAATGGCGCATGTATTTAGTTACAATACATACATATATGACTTATTGTATACCTAAAAGAATAACAAACGAGAGTATGTGGAACTTAAATTGTGTGATGATGGTAAAACCTTATCCCTTAGATTAAAGTTTTTTTTACTGCTGCTGCTGCTGCTGTTGTTGCTGTTGTTGTTGCTTATGTTGTAAATTAATATCTGAGTACATTTGGTACTGCATGTGGTAGCTTCGAGCTGAAAAAATTGCTGAAAAAACGTTGGCATTTTTCTTACCGTGTCAATAATTGCGGTTAGCACCTGTAAAGAGAGGAAACAAATTATTGTTTAATTGACACCCAGCAGCAGGTTCATTGGTAGCGTGTTAAGGGTCTAGCCATAGGTGGTCCAATCACTGCTATTATTAACGATCAGTTTGTACAGGGTAGACAACGACTTTTGATTTTAATTTCAGTAATAAACGAAAATTATCATTTATACCTGCCGGAACGGTGAATTCACTTACGGGTTCAACTTAAAATTCAATTTGCGTGTTCTCTGGATTCATGAATTGAATTTCTGGGGAAATAATGAAAACATGGTAAAAACCGATTCAGTAATCGGTAAGAATATGGAGATTTTGTAAGAAATAATAAATGTAAAGGGGAGCTAGCTCTTGATTCTTTGAATGGCTTAGGTGTGTCTACTTTCAAAGATGTGCAATAAAACAAAAATTTCTATACATAACTATTCGCACCTTTTGGACAATTTAATGCAAAAGTGAATGGTTTTAAATGGAGGTGTGTTTGGAAGTCACGGAGATAGTTTGACATTAATGATAGTCTTTAATCAGGGGAATATTGCTTTAAAATGATTTTAGGGGATTGGCACGCGTACGTCTTTTAACTTGTTTAAGAAGAAATTTTTATTGAAATGTATAGGACTGCCAGACAAATGAATTTATTCAATAGCAGATTAAAGAAGCATATTTTGTTGGTTGCCGATGTTTATGGATTTATTTGAATAATTTTCAATAAGTTGTTCTAAGCGAAATGAAATTTTATTAGAAAAATATGATTTTGACCTTAATACTTTAAGTATAATGACAAGCTAAAGAAAGTTATTGTTCAATCTGAATGATGAATAATTTCATGCACTTTAGCCT
Source organism: Dioctria linearis (assembly GCA_963930735.1). NCBI lineage: Eukaryota > Metazoa > Arthropoda > Insecta > Diptera > Asilidae > Dioctria > Dioctria linearis. Next base: position 274,423,112 of record OZ005741.1, read on the forward strand.
GTGGAAAAGTGGTTGCAGACAACAATTAAGGAGCGCGAAAATATGCCATACTTACGTCATACCAGTAATGTTGGAAGAACTTTTGTAATTTGTAAAAAGTCATCAAAATCGTATATACGAAAAGGCACACAAAAATGTTGAGCTGAATACTCTGGCAGCCAGACAACCATAAAATTGGTGAATCTGCGTAAAATGGAGACGGCTCACAGACTCGATTATAAATATTTTATTTCGTTATATTCTTATAGGTGAAGGTGAGTAACATTAATACAAAAAAAAAATTGACTTCATGGTGACAACTAAACAAACTAAAAACAAATATAAAAAAAAAACCTACAAATGTCTAGACCCTTACAAATCAAATATATATAAGTAGATTATACAAATTAAAAACTACTTACGTTTCCCAATTAAAAAAACAGAAATATTAACAGCTACGCATCGACCCATATAACACATCTTTTCCCTTTATCAACTGTTGCTAATGCAGAGCTGAAGGGGTGCCAACTCACAGCGTTTACACTGAAGCTACGAAGAAAAGAAAAACCCGACCTTTTGGTCAGATAAATAGAAAAAGAAAATGGAAAATGTCTGCAACTACAAATAGCAAAAGTAAATTGTCAAGGGCAGTCTAAAAGCATTTAAACTCTTGATTTTTTTTTATATTTCGATACTAACGGTTTATCAGGCTTTAAGGAATCTTCGTATCGGCAAGTGTGCACATTCCAAATCAAAACACTTCCATCTGCAGAGCCTGCTGCTACTTTGGATGCGTCATTATTAAAGGCTACTCGAGACCAATCACAGGAGACTTTAAATTCATCATGTCTGTAAAAAAAAAAAGGATAAAATGAAGATGAGATAATATAATTATTTTAGAATATGAATAGCAAACAGGAAAGGGTGAAACCATTTGTATGTACATTTATGAAACCTATTCTAAAATTAGTCAGAAGATTTCAATTTCATAGTTACATACAAATATTCATCACAAATAAATCGAACTATAGAAATCAAATTGTGCTTTTGTATACTTAACGACTTTGCATAATTTTAAGGAGAGTCGATTTAATCCAAACTTGTAGTTACTCATCATATTATCATTGCCAATTGCTTGCATATTATTCAATACGTATCTCCAAATCAAAGTTACGTTATCTGTCACTTCTATATCATTAGACATGTACAGTATATTTTTAAGATCCTATTTTTATTAGATATCTTGAAATTCTAGCATTCAAAGGAGCTTTGGTTGTCTGAGTGTGTATCAGTTGATCACTGATTTTCCAATCTTGAGAGTTGTGCAGAGAACCAGCTGACTACTGATTTTCCAATCTTGAGAGTTGGGAAGAGAACCACCTGACTACTGATTTTCCAATCTTGAGAGTTGGGAAGAGAACCAGTTGACTACTGATTTTCCAATCTTGAGGGTTGTAAAATTAGTTGTCGACACCAATCGTTATCAATCGGATAAGCTGTATAGAATCTGCAAGCGTTATTTATTTGATAACCTGTATAAATTCCTTAATGCAAACTGAAGATCGCTACAACAGTTAACGGTGATAAAGATTCCTTTCCTGTCCACAATAGAGACAGCGGACTATCCTCTTGACAGTTGAAAACGAGCTATACACAATTAGGATAACCATTTTGGAACTGCTTTCGATTAGCCTAGCAGCTTGTGATGGGAGCTTATTGTCCCTATGACAATGTAATCCAGCTCTCGCTGGGAAATCTGACTGCTTTTTAGCTCGTCACAGCTAAAAAATAAGAAACATATAGGGACGAGCATGTAGAATTAAAAGACCTCCGCTTGATTCTGATGATCCGATATATTTTTCTGAGTATGTTTTATAATATTTTACTTTTGGGATCCTGCTCTGAAGTGAGCTGTCACAAGACTGCAAACAAAAATATATTTTCAACTACGTTATAAAAAAACAAAGCCTACCTAGCTACGGCTGTCTACGTTCAGCAAGGTATTACTGGCCTGAATTAAAAAAATTATTTACCAGGTTTATATGATGACTTATCCGTAATTTGTAAATAATGGAAACAGATCAGTCGCGTCGCCACAGAGCCATATTTCACTTTTCTAACATGAATTTTTAACGAAGATCATGATAACATTTGTTTGGAAATTTTAAAAATGGCTATAACTCTCTAAATACGCATTAAAAAAATTTAGTTTTGTTTTTACTTTCACAAATCCAATTTGTGATAGTCATGTCACACATGCCGCCTATTTGATATGGAATGATCCAAATATAGTGGACGTGTACAAGCCACTCCCGTTTATCTTTGAGGGAATAAATTTACTTTGTAAAATTTCTTGGTTTTCAGGTTTCAGTCATTAGGGCGCTTCCTGTTTAGCTCTGTGAAATTCGTGTACATGAGTGTAATTTTTCAAGAGAAGTACCACTTGCAATCATTTCGATTCTTTTGAAGATTTTTGGATCTAAATTCCAAATTAATGAAGTATATGGAAACAAATCAGCTCATCAACGATCACCAATATGGCTTCCGGACTGTACTTACTACGGTTTCAACGTTCCATAAGAAAAGTACGGAACGTTGGAACTGTAGTCTCCACAATTTTGATGAGTCCAAAAACGTAGCTCTATTTCAAAGGCCTTTGATAGAGTCTGGCATTCTGCCCTTTTAGCCAAACTGAAAGCACTTGGTCTCTCCCCTCCTCTTCTATTATGGCCATCGGGAATGTTTTATTAATGGTAATCGCATTTAAAGCTCGATAATCGACACAGGGACGCTCTTCGCCATTAGATTTGCTTACAAGCACAATTGGAGACGCGTATAGAGATTCGCTTTTCCTTATTATTCCTCGCTGCAATAATTCATCGGTTATTTCTCGAACTTTTTGCCGTTTAGAAAACGGTATCCTATACGGACGTCGACTTATTGGTACGTGAGAGTTTAATTTGATTTCCATTTCATTGGTTCTACATTTCATAAGCTCTGACAAGTCAAGTTATGAACTTGACCCGGATGTGCTCAATGCTTTCCTCACGTCTCCTATTAACATACAGCGGGAACCTATAGATGAAATGCATGATGATTCAAATCTAACGACTTCCAATAGTACAAGAGGTAATGATTAATCTTTTTCCTTCCGCGGAATTGACCGCCGCGAATTAATTGAAGCAATTTTTTCTGTCAAGTCTTGTGCTATAGGGTCCAGATAACATGTGTCCGCGGTTTGTTAAGTTGCTGTTCCCTTTCATTGATACCTATATCCTCCATATCGTAAATACGTGTCTTATGACTTCGTCTCTTCCCAGCGGTTGGAAAACTGCAACTGTCTTGCCAACACCCAAAAAATCGTTTCCTCAGTCTCCTTCTGATTTCAGACCTATAAGCATTCTATGCTTTTTATCGAAAGTTCTGGAAAAGCTAATGAATAGGCAATTTGTTGAGCACCTCGACTCGAGAGAGCTCCTAGGCAAATGTCAGTCGAGTTTTCGTCGTGACCACAGCTGCGAAACCACAGTACTGCGAGTATCCACTAATATCAGAGCTGCCCTGGACCAAGACAACTTTGTTACCTTGGCACTGCCCGCTCTTATCCGGGACTTTCTGACTGATCGAAGGCAAGTGGTAAAAGTGGATTCTTTTGTCTGGCGTTCCTCAGGGCTCAATACTGGGCCCTTTGTTATTTAGTTTATTTATAAATGTACTCTCTGAAGCCGTTCGGGACGTTAGCGTGCACGTGTATGCTGACGATGTGCTAGTCTACCTAAGCAGACTTGTTGGTTTGCTTGAGGACTGTATTGCTCGCATTAATGACGATCTAGAGAGAATCAATATCTGGTCCAAAGCTAACGGCCTAAAGCTAAACCCTGACAAGTCCCAGTGTATTGTATTCCATAATGGCACTTTTGACCCGCACGATTTACCTATTGTAGTGTTCGATGGTACAATCTTGGATTTGGTGCCTAAAGTTAAAAATCTAGGCATTGTTTTGAACCAACATATGAAATGCTGCGACAATACAAAATTAATTATCGGTAAGGTTTATGCTGTACTTCGTAGGCTCTGGCTCTCTGCTGACTCATTATCGCTCGAAATTCGCTCAAAACTGGTTAAAACCTTAATTCTACCATACTTTAGCTTTGGCAGTTTGATATACCCTAGAGTCATTGGCGTCTGTCTCCGCAAGATGGAAGTTGCCTTTAACGATTGTATCCGCTTCATTTATGGACTTCGTAGGTTCGACCATGTTTCACCTTACCGCACAAGATTACTAGGTTGCTCAATACGAGATTATCTTAAGCAGAGTGGACTGATTCACTTTTATTGCTTATTACGTGCAAACAAACCGTATTATTTGCGTGAATTTTTCCAGTACACAGCTTCGGAACGCAATCGGAATGTGATAATACCTCGTTTTCACAAATTAGCTATGGAGGCCTCTTTCTTATCCTGTCCAATTATCCCGTCTCTGGAATAGTCTTCCCCCTAGTCATCAAAACGCGCGATCTGTCGGTGCATTTAAGGATCTAATCAGGATCCACAATTTTAATTAATCCTCCCCCTTTTCTATTTTCCTATTCTCTTATTCTCTTGTTCTCACGGCGTAGCTCACTTTCAGATTTTGTACAATTTTTATAATTTTATCATTCCTATAATTTTATAATTTACAATTTTCAATTATTTTTAGTTATGCTTAATATTTTCTTGTATTTCGTGTACTTTGGCAATAATCTCTTAATTCTCTTTTTATTTAATTTTTTAATCTTTAGTTTCTTCTTAGTTTCTTTTTGCTTGTTTTTTTTAGCAGTACTTATACTTTTTTTGTTTATTTTCTGTTTTTATTTACAAATTTTTGCTTAATTTCAGTAGGTTTTTATTTTTGATTTTTAATTTTTAATTATCAATTTTTAATTTTATTTTAGTTTCTGTATAGTTAGGATATTTTTATTTAGTTTTATAAAATGTACCCAAAAGTATTCCCAAAAGTTTTTGTGCTAAAAAGATTGTGAAATCCTGTGTACTTTCCATGAATAATAATAATAATTTGAAAAACCTGCTCTCGATCATTCTCTGATAGTTCTGAGCCCGGTTTAATATCAAGCAATTTCGCACTTTCAACTCTGCAATTATCCTCTTCAATACCGATGGGAGCTTCGTCCGTATAAAGTATGTTTATTCCCAGTAAAACTGGTTCGGTTATCAATTCGTCTTCGATTACTAATAGACTACCTACTAGTGTCATATGGCATATGGCATATGACATGATAACTGACACTGCAATAGCCCTATTTGATTTAAAAGTTGCTCCACCGAATCCCTTTAAACATTTTTCAGTATAGAATGTTCCACTATTTAAATCACTTGCCAATGATTTGCATATTAAAGAATACTTGCTTCCACTATCGACGAGTGCCATCGTTGGTATATTATTAATGAATACGTTTTTTGTGACAGGTTTAGAAGACTCCTCAAATGGCGAAATCTGGCGGATATTATTTTGTAAACTCGTCGTATTAGATCTACATTCGTCTCGGTTATGACCTGACTTTTGACATATGGTACATCTACTACGACGTTGAGATTTTGGACATTTTATAGATAACTGACCTGACTTGAAACAGTTGTAGCACATATGATCTTTATTTACTTCTGGACATGCGGTAATTTATATTCATAGTTAAATGAACTATTTTTTAAGAAACGATGAATAGCGGCTATGTGTTAAAATTTATACTTGCAATCGAATTTCGAAGCGGCGAATGCATTCTGTAAAAATATTCCTCCAAATTTTCATTAAATTTTCTTTTTGTATTTTTTTATTTATCATAGCAATATGAGCCGTAGCTGGATTTGTCATAAAAATTCACTGACAAATGCATTCCAGCTCTGAAAATTGGAGCGCTATCAACCCAGGTTTTTGCTGGTCCGTTTAATTTAGTCTGAATGGCAAATAAAAGCATGTTCTCGTTTCATTCATACGCTTGGATTAATTGACTTATGTGTTTTATATATTGGTCGGATGATAACGAGCTGCCATCTATCGGGTGGAAGCTAGGAAGAGTATGAGGACAGGAGACCCCATCCCAAGCACGGAGGCCATAGCGGCCCAATGTGCTGTGATTTACTTTCGCTTAGTTCAGGATTTAAGTTATTTGGCAAATTCTCGTCCTTTTGCGACAAAATATTGTTTGCAGCTTCTTCAGTTGAAACAATTGGGTTTGTTGTTACAGAATTAGTTGTTAGCAATTTTTGTTTACGACTGAATAGCCCTGAACTGCCCTGTCTTCCCCTGACATGCTTTTTGACTTGCCCTGAACTGCCCTGTCTTGCACTGATATGCCTTTTGACTTGCCCTTAATTGACCTGAATTGCCCTGACTAGCCCTGAATTGCCCTGACAGGTTCCTCGGCTTCTATTTCAATTTCTACAGCTTGTTCTGATAGCAGCAATTCTGATATCTCTGCGATATTCTTAGTAAATTATACTATCGTACTTTACGACAGCGAATTCGCAATTGTTTTTCTTTCGTCTTAATATTTGCAAGGCCTAGACGGTTTGTTTCCTTTCTCCTTCGTCTCGGGTAACAGAGGTGTTTCCTTATCATATACAGTGGTGGACGGAAGTGGCTTGACAACAGTATACGTAAAAAACTTCAATATTTGTGTGGAAGCACCATTAACGGGTTGCCCGATTTATTCCAAATTTGAAATTTCATTTACTATTTTTATGAAAACGCTGTGTACACAATTTCAGCTCTCCACGTCGACGAGCTCTCAGGCAGTGTACAAATATATGTATATAGGAAGGAGTTACCTGATTTGTCCAATTTCCGAACTTAAATCTACAATATTTTTTTAAAAAAGGACATATGCAATTTAGTATACCTTATGGGATTTCATCTAAGGCATAAAAAGAAAATTTTTATCGCACTTTGCACAAAATAGTTTGTGTACTTTTAACAAGTATCCAAGTTGCATAGAATATAGTAAATGCGTTCAAATATATTTTCTGTGGGGTTGAGAGCTTTCAACTTGTCATAAGTTGCTGGAATCTCGCGTCTGCCCAGAATTGGATATCAGCTATATTTTGGGTATTTCCTCAATAAAAAAAAATAACACCAATATCGCAGGTGCATTTGAATTGTTAATAAGTCAAATAAATCTAAACCAGACCTGTAAAATTCCAAGTTACAAGTACCAGTAGAGTACCAGTACCTGGACTTAAAATATTTTAAGTACAAGTACAAGTCCCGGTACTGGTACTTAAAAAAATTTCAAGTACAAGTCCCGGTACTGGTACTGTTACTAGTACTTAAGTACCAATGTACTTAAGTACTTTACAGGTCTGATCTAAACACATTAAATAAAAATCATATTATGCATTGCTTGCGTTAAAAAGACCAAAAAGGCAGATGCAACTTTCCGACAAGATGTATGATGTTTATGGTGAAACTTTTCTAGACGAAAGTAAACAAAACGTGTAGGCCATTACAGCTTAGTTCATTCTTCGTCTCCATAAATACTCCAATTCTAAACATGCCTAGCGCGTACCATGTTCCAAAATGAAAATCACGCAGTTTTTGTCTCTTTGATAGGCCGAACTTATATTCACCCCATTTAAACTAAAAAAAATGTAAAATACCCAACCAAAGTTACCGCATTGATGATTTTATTTCATCAGAAATTTAAGCATAAAATGCAATTCTTAATTTAAATGTTAATCTTAAATTTGACATATGACTTGTATCATTTGAAGGCAGTTAGATACAATTAAAAAAGTAATAAAATAAGTAAAAAACGAGTTTTCAAACAAAACTGAGGCCAAGCCGCATGAAAAAGTAGAAAATAAACTTTTCTTCACACACAGAGGTGGACTCAGATTTTTTGATTGGGACGATTCTCTTGAATATTCTTTCTCTTCATGAATCAAATCACTTATTACCTCTGATTGATCATACTGAAATATATCGGTGATTGTCAGCGAATAAAATCTGAGTCCAAATCTGTGTGTGAAGAAAAGTTTATTTTCTACTTTTTCATGCGGCTTGGCCTCAGTTTTTTTTGAAAACTCATTTTTTACTTATTTTATTTTCTGCCTTTTTCACGTTAACTAAATTGTTATTACACGTGCTGCATGGAGATATTTTAAAACAATTTTTAGGTCATGTTTGGTGCCGATCCGAAAACAAAAATTTTTCGAGTATCAAATCGGTGAAGTACTGCAACGGTTTTCTGAAATTCAGATTATGTTTTAAACAGCGCTTTTTAGCTGTATTCCAACTTTATCCCATATAACATGAATTTTCCAGATTTTCCATGTATTCCAAAGACTTTTCCTATTACTATGGAATTTTTTTAAAAATTTACATGAATTTTCCTCGATTTTTCATGCAAGTTTTCATGATTGTTGAAGAGAAAGTGTTGATGCCAGTAGGACGGAAAAAAAATTATTCCGCATAGCTTATAAAACTTTTTTGTCGGAAAATTTTCCAGAAAAATTGGAAAATTCTGCATTTTTCCTGAAACAGATTTATCACTAATCATATCGATGAAAATTTGGCCGATGATTTTCCCGCTTTTCCGGGTTTTCCACAAAAGCAACTTTATGCAACTCATTTCGCTCTACAACTTTGTCTTAGGTTGCAAAACGCTCAAACGCTTTCTTGGTCTGAAAAACTTCGGAAAAGCGTTGTACATGAATTTTCCTCGATTTTTTCTGCAAGTTTTCACCATTGTCGGATAGGAAGTAATGATGCCAGTTGATAGGGAGCTTGATCCTGCATAATTTAGAGAACTTTTTTACCGGAAAACTTTCCGGAAAAGTCACAAAATTCCGGAAAACTCTGCATTTTTCATGAAACGGATTTATCACTAATCAAATATGTACCAAATTTTCAAATGATTTTTCCCGATTTTCCGGGTTTTCCATGGATATTTCCGGTTCAAATTTTGATAGATTCAATTGTCACGCGACATGAACCTGTGTGCCAAATAGCTGTGATGACGAAAAGTGGATCTACGAGAGTGTCGAAAATAGTAAAAAAGAAATATCTAAACAAATAGACAGACAAATTCGTCTACGAGTTAAAGGGAATGGCCTCAAAAAGGCTAGAATTGGTCTAAGACCAATTTGTACGATACCCTAGATGAATCCGTATGTAATTTCGTATGGTCACCAATTAGTGCAAGTTTTATTGTTGAAGTGGTTTTTCGCATGTATCTATTTCTAGAACGGTTCGTCGGACAGTAAAAATGATTACAACCAATTTTTTAGGATTTAATATTTTGAAAAGCTTTGCAGTACAACCAAAACGTCTAGGACCTATCGTTCCCATAATATGCGTATCCTAAGTAATTTTAATATTTTATATGGCAGCACCATGAAGGGGTTGCCCGATTGATTAAGTCTATTTTAGAAATCATATTTATCATTTTGATAAAACACTATATACAAAATTTCAGCTCTATTCATTGACGCGTTCTCAGGGAGTGTCCAAATATATAGTGAAAAACGAAGTTTATGCATGACAACCCTGCGACGGAGTTACCCGATTTGCGCTCTCGAGGTATCCCTACCATCATTATTTTAGGTGTTACAAACGTAATGACAAACTTAGTATACGCTATGATTTCATCTGGTACGGTATAAAAATGTGAAATGCATTGAACTACTTAATCGGGTATTCCATGTGCAACAGCCTAATAGATTTTCCGACCCGATAAGGAACATATGTTAAAATTTTAGTTTAGAGTTTAACATCGCATCCTTTATGTACTATTGACATATTTTTCTGTCGTCTTATGGAAGAACATAGTTAACTAATAGGACTGACCCGCTTTACCTGTGTAGCGATTAGTTCGCAACATAGAGATCATCTGTTTTTGTTGGCCGAAAAATTGTTTTTCGATTGAGAAAAAAAAACGAGAATAGATCTCTAACTTAAAGTATGTTGAAAATAATAAAAATCATCCATCGCCAAGTAAAAAAATGAATTCTACTTACGAAAAACTTCCCATGACGTGATTCATACGTAGATCTAGTAGTTTAATGGTATCATCTCTAACACAACTTAGGAGATAATTGCAGTCTATAAAAAAGTAAAAAATCATTAGAAAAAACATTTCATAAAAATTCGATATTCAAACCTTTTGATAAATCAAGTGATGTTATTCTGGCTGGCATTATAATATCATTGGCAGAATGGTCTGTTCGAGTATCCCAAAAACGAATTTTTTTATCAAAATGTCCACTAATAATCGTAGATCCTACACTATCTGTGGTTACTAAGTCATTACAGCTAGATCCTGCGAATTTAGTTTCAATACAAGCTCTACTCCGAAGATCCCAAATCTTAAGTGTTCTGTCATGGCTACCGGTTACAACTTTTGACGGTTCGTGCAAAAATTTTGCAGCCATCACTTTACCACTGTGCCCAGTCAAAGTGTGCTAAAAATTAGAGAGAGAAATTTCGAATTAATTTAAAAATATAATTAGTTACCGGAAAGTTCGTAAATATAATTTAAAAGAGAATCAAAAATTTTTATGTATATTAACTAGAAATCAAGATTAGTTAGTAGTATGAGTAGTAGGTATAACGGATTAAAAAATTCGAGATATCTTAATTAATGCAATAAAGTAAAAAACTTTGGCGTGTGCTTTCCGGATTAGATTTGAATAAATTAAGATGATCGATTCGAAGTGATCGACATGGAAAAAATCCTGGCTATACGATCCGATAGTTTCGGAGGCGCTTATAGATGACATAAAGGTATAATTAATAAAATTGATTGAGCAAATGACCTGCAAAATTAGACAGTTTTTTTTTTTGCATATTTCCAACATGATTATCATCGCACCTATCAAATTTCGACTGGTTTTTAAAGCAGTTTATGTGAGGAGTGGGTGTGTGATAGGAAACGATTCAGTTTTCTCGAATCAACAAAATTAAGCAAAATTATGACAATTATACCCAGAAGGTGACAGTTGGCAATCAATTTTCTTCGGAACATTTCAATCCTTTGAATAAATTTTTGAAAATCAATTTATTGATTTTGTCATGATTTAGGAACTGATTATGAAAACTTGTTTATGGATGCCTTTTTTTTTAATTTATGAGATTTTTTAGATCGTAGATAAATTATTCAAATGTTTCGTAAATAGAGATTTGTGAAACGATTTCAGTATTTGCAGAAAATGTAGGTATCGTAAAATTCAATGTCATGTAGGTTTTTAGTGCATATAGAAAGATAATAAAAGAAGAATTCTGTCAAAAGAAATATTGCAAGAGGAAATGAGTGCAGAACAATCATCAAGTTTGTATCTTTGAGTGACGGGGATTTTGGATTTCACTTCCAAGCCATTTTAAGATTCTCCAGCTGTTAATTTCTGAAACGTGCCCAAAATATTGAATTTCACAAGATTTATTGCAGCTAATTTATTAATTTGTGAGCTCTGAAGATATTACATCGGCGTTGCTTGTGTATATTTAATTTTTATCTGTTCTGCTGTAATGCCTCACTGTCGTCTTAGAAATGTAATTTTTATAAATAATAACTAATATCGAAAAGGGTCCAACCTATGAAAGACACGATTCCGTTCCGAGTATGGAATAGAGTAACACTAATCCTGTAAACACTCAGATCAAGTACCGAAAGGAAAAGTATGCTGTAAATCACAGAAGTATTTATAATTAGGTATGCATAAAATCTTCAGTATTCTTAAATATCTCTCATGGACGAGCTTCCCGGTGATCACTCCACTTCAGTGGAATCTCCTGACTACTTCTATCTAAGCGTAATTTTAACTTTTGGACCACTCGGAAAGACTGTTGAAGTTGAACTGGTAAGATCTCTCTCTCTCTCTCTCCCTCTCTCTCTCTCTCTCTCTCCCTCTCTCTCTCTCTCTCCGTCTCTCTCTCCCTCTCTCTCTCTCTCTCCCCCTCTCTCTCTCTCCGCACACTAGCTATAGACTGTAGACTGGGAGCTGACCAGTGCATGATATCTACAGTGGTCCTTCCCTTCCATTCTGTTTTTTTTGTTTTTTTTTTAATTCCTAGCCAAGTAAGTTAACGACCTTAAGGCAGAAATACATACAAGCAAGCCTCAGGCCTGAGTTCTCTCAGGCTTCCTTGCAGCTTGCCTCTAGACTTGCCTTAGAGAATTGAAAACAAAATGATAGCACCGGGCTCGGTACTGTCATTGTAATTTTGATAGTACATCTGTTGACAGAAGTATGCCTGAGAGAGAAAAATTTCCAACATTGAGCAAAGCGCGCGTTGCGGCTAGGCCTTAAAACTAGCAGCTGGCTTGGTTTTGTGTTGCATCATTTAAAAACCCATGTTGGAAATTTTGAGAACGCCTCCAGGCCTGGATGTGTTTCTGTCATGAAGCCGAATGGCTTCAAATTGCTGTATTTGTTTTTGTTTTTGCGTACTGTAAAGATGGGGTAGAGGAAAGGGATTGGAGATACTGGCAGCTGGGTCGTTCCATATGAAATAGGCGACCATCACCAATTTTTTCGCAATTTTTCAGAGGATTTTTTACAACAAAAATACAAATTACATTGCGTATTTTGCGAGTTATAGCATTTTCAAAATTTCGATAAAATGCTGTCCTGGCCTTCTTTAAAAACTCATATAAATTTGTCTAATCATGTTAGGACAGTGAAATACGGCTGATTTGAAAAACTTGATTTCAATCTAAGAAAAATAGGAATAATAAGGATTTTATCCGTTATCCTTGAATATCCTAGAAGACGTAATTTGGATTTTAGTCATTTATTTTTTTTTTTATTTTTTACCTTATATTATCCACTAAAACATATTTAAATTTTATTTTGGGATCTCAACAGGATCAAGGAGTAAAAAATCAAGAAAAATTCACCAATCTTGCATTTGCTCATTATAAATTCTTAGTTTCTTGAAAATGTCATAAAAGTTGTAAGTAATTAATTATCTTTGAAAGTGGTGCGAGTTGACTAAAGAGGATTCTCGAATCTATAGAAATTTATAAATTTCCAGAAATTTCCTGACTAATGATAATGATGTTTTACGAGGCAATTTATAAAGAATTTGAAAAATTCACAGAATCTCTTTTAGGGCATATCGGATGAAACGTTTTTTGATCTATACAATTTCCCAAAACATTTTTCTAAGGATGTGTTGGACGAATTATACCCATATTACCCATATTTGAAATAAACTCAACATTATTATGCTAGACTAACATCACGCATTTGGTCACAATTTAGTCAAACCCTTTTTCACATCACCATAGAGATGCTATAACTCGCAAAATACGCAATGTGTTTAGGGAACATTTTTGATTCACATTTTTGTTGTCACAAACCCTCCCAGCATGTAAAATTTCAACAAAATTGGTGATTGTAATCTCACACTTTTTGTAATTTTTGGTCGATTTGTTATGAAATGACCCAGATAATACAACGAAATTTTATTCACCTTCCATTTTATGCCTTCTGATCAGTGTAATTTAATTAATAATTCCATTACAGTTTAGTCAAATTACCAAGTAATTTAATTAAATTGTATTTGATTTCATTTCAATCAGATTACTTATGAGAGAGCATGTAATCTATCAAATGTGTAATCTGTTACAATATAATTCGATTATTTTGTAATCTAATTACATTGTAACAGATTACTTAAAAGTAATTAATAATATAATGAAATGAATTGAAAGAAAATAGTATTGTTCTCGTACGAAATTAGTTTTAGGGAGTTTTATGAAGAATTAGAATAAAAATATCTTAAATGTAATCACATTAATTAGATTAACATGTAATCGATTTCAGATTAACTTGTAATCACACTACACGTTAAAGAAAAGAAAAATATATTTTAGCTAATAGGGAAACTATACTAAAATAAAAATACAAAGAAAAGTTAAAAAACACTAAGGAAATTAAAATTCAAAAGTAATAATGCTTCTTTCTTCTCTTTCACCCCGCTCTGAGGCAGTGTCCAAATATATAGTGCAAAACGAAAGTTTTGTATGGCAACCCCACGAACGAGTTGCCCGATTTGTCTCATTTTCGAACTTAATTTTACCTTTTTTTTAAAGTCCGTGTACAAAATTTCAGCTCTCTAAGTATACTTTTAATATTATGCGTGGGAAACGGAATGACAAACTTAGTACTTATACCCTATAGATTTTATCTAGGGTATAAACTGGATTAAGGAAACGCAAACTAATATACGCACTCGAAATTTCTCATTGGGCATTCCCAACTTAATTTCATTTGTTTTCGAATGTGACTGATAAGCATACGTATGAGTTTGCTTTAAGGGTTTAATGATGGAATTTTTTAGTAGTATATTTTTACGTAATTATTGTCACATAACAAACCCATTTGGCATCTCTCAGTATGCAGTATGCAGCGTGTGCGTTTTCGTAGGTACTCTGTTTTAAAGAGAGTTAAATAAAAATGAAAACAATGTTTCGTTTTTATTTTGCGAAGAGAGAATTTGCCACTCTTCTGATCTGAATATGCAACATGAAAAAAACCTCAACTAATATCATTGCTCATTCCAATAATTATTGCAAAATATTTAGGCATAAAAGCACACATAAATAAGCACAACATAAAATCCGTATAACAAAATACATTCTTAGTTCATTTAAAAAGATGCGGTGAAAAAGTTCTGAAATAATAAAAAAAACGGATTTCAATTTTCCATGGCAGTCGCCGAAGAGCCGCATGCGCTTCTGAGAGCCACATTCGCTCGTCGTTGGTATATGTAGACAGCCAAGGACGAAAACATCGACCTCGCAGCTCTAGTAGCTTCTCAGAAATGGGTGATCTAGGAAGCTCTAGGAAAGAAATTTTATGATGCAAAAATTACGAATTGCCAAACTTAAACCTAAAAATCGTATCTGCCATGTTGAAATCAATATTACAATTTTTTTTTCGTACAAAGTGAGACTTTTTTAATAACGTGCGCTTGCTACTCCTAAAATGTTTTAATCTAGCTAGTAGATATAGCATAACTAACTATATTCTATGACTTTGGAATATCTAGTCAGTAAACATACCTAAGGAAAAAAAAACAAATCTGAACTCAAAAGTAACCAGTCTTAGTATTACAAGGCACGAAAGACTTTTCCCCTGAAAGAAAATGTAAACTCACATCTGAATGTAAAATAAGAATTTTTACATAGTTTGGTTCACACGCGCATAAAGCCAACAACCATTTCACGGTGTAGTCAGTCAAGCAATACACTTTTGCCGATAAACTTGGCAACTTAACATGAAATTAATTCTAAGCATTCCGAATTAAACGCAAACTCGCCCGCAGAAATAACTTGACCTGGTTTTTGGCGGAAATTAATCAAAAGTGAATTCACTCTCATCTCGTGTACCAAACTTAACCCAGTTCTCTTCTGCTTTTTTTTTCTCCAATGTTATTACTAGATTCGTACGGGTGTTTGCTATGGTAAATTTGCGCAAATTTAACAACTTTATTTCCCTATACACCTTAGGCCCCATACTCGAGAAACGAGATGTGGGTCAGAAGCGGTGCTTCAGCCAAATTTCATGATAAAATCTTATATGGGATTCACAAGTGACTTGTGGGCGACTTGAATGCTTTAAGAACTTTCTGCTAACTAACAATGTCCAAAAGCAGCGAGAGCTACTTATGCGATTCACCGAAATTATTAACGCATCCACCTTAAAAGTGTTAAAATTCATTCAGATTACCGTTGCTGATTTGCTGCAAGGTTATGTTAATTTCAAAGATATTTTAAAGAGTTAGAGCTTCAGAGGAGGATGTGGAGGGGGTAGAGCTCAACTAGGTGCCATAATTAAAAAAACAAGTTAATAACTTGTAGAGATATATACCAGAGAGGTTTATGTATAGTTGATGAATGCCTCCGAAAAGGCGGCGGTGAAAGGTGGCCGTGTGAATTAGTTTTCTATGCAAATTTAATCGCGATTAGAACCCAGAGCAGGTCATGAACTCATGCTAAGCAGCTTTGAAGATTTAATTCAAGTGATGTATCACTCTGCCGTAATGTGTGCAGAGTGTGAACCTGGACCATTCTATGCTCCGGAAATGGAGTAAGGGAATGACTGAGAAAAATCAACAAGAAGCCAAGAAATCTTAAATTTATGCAAATCGCTGCGAAATGATACTTAAAATGATGCACTTAGATGTGTGCATGTGCATTGAATCTTTTCATTTCTTCCTTCCCGGAGTCATCTGATGTTGGCAGGAAGTATACGGTATTTTCTGTGTGATTAACTTCATAAATTCTTTCTTAAGCAAATGGCAGGGCTTTAATCGCGAACGTCTCATAATCAGATTGCAGAGTCTTCTCAATTATTTTATTGTTGTTTCTGTTGCTGTCGGCAGTCAGTTACCAGGGTCGGATACAGAATTCTCAAGAAGGGGGGGGGGTGGTCTCAAAAAGGTTTAGGCTGGAAACAGACCAAAATTTTGAAGATATTCGCTATCCACTGAGACATGGATAATATGGACGACTTAATTTTCTATTTCATGTCGGCAGACGTGTTGGCAGGATTGGGACGAATAAATTTAAATATTTTTTTTTTATTTTAGCTGAAAAATTCATATTACAAACAACAACATTTCAATAAATTCCTAAATACATCCGAAAATATTACTTTTATTGGAAATTTATATCCTATAACAGCAAATATTCGTTAAACTATCCAAAAACACTTTTGCCTACTTTATCATGAATCCAGTCCTTGTATTTAGCCAAGCTAATGTAAATTGATGGTAGCGTGTTCTTTCCATTTCTGTTAGGATTTACGAAACTTTTGATAGCTATTCCAAGTAAATGTGATTTTCCATTAACGAATTTAATGAGCGGTGCACCGTAGTCTGTTGTTGAAATGGAACAGTCCACATCTTTGCACATGAAACATAAGTGGTTCTTGTTGAATGGAAGATTCTTGGGAAGTTTATGGTGGCAGCCTTCATGCGGCAACAAATAGCCATCTGCCCATGTTAACACATTGCTAAGTCCTTCCTTGTTGGAAATACCATATCCAGTTATAGTAAGAAGTTTTTTTAAATTTTCATTTTGGAACTTTATATTTGCAATTTTGATTGAATTTACAAATTTATCAAATTTCAAATTCGTCCTTAGTTTTATGACAGCTATGTCAGCACTATCGTGTATTGTAATACTTTTTACAGAAGCATCTTGAGCAGATGAAGTCTGCCTGTTTTCTAAAATTTGAATTGTGCCGGCTACAATCAACAAATGTTCTAGTTTCAAATTTTTCACACAACTAGCTGATGTCAGTAAAGCATTTTTCTCCAAAATAGTTGCAGCACAAATATATTTTTTATTGGCGATGATCTGAGCAACCCATGGAAATTCTCCACTGTTCACCAATGTACTTTGTCCATTATCCAACCTTATCGTTCCGGCAACATGGCCTACATTTATATCAGTTTTAGCAGTAGTACTGACTATTTTAATAATTACTAATAGAAATGCTAATTTTTTATCGCACATACTGGAAGCCTTTGCAAAATTGTGAAACTTGACAAATATCTTTTCTTTTATATACGGTCTAAAGAATTTTTCAATATCTATTTTAAAGTTATCTTATAGGTATAGTGAAAACATTTACACAAGTGTGTCTAATATTTTGCAAACCTGCATATAATTTGCTTCGAATGTGAGAATTAGCACGTTTTATGAACAACAAATAAATTCAATACAAATTTAACAATATTGCATCATTAATGGAATAATATTATATCAGCTGGGATACAATCCGATGTTTTATATTTTGTAGCCCAGTAAAATTAGACACATAAAGGAGAGGAAAAAATTCCAACCCAAGCAACAGATCTGCAAACCACTACTTGTTATATAATCAGTGAATTATCAAGGATTAATAATAGTTTTACTCGTAATTTTGCTGTTAAAACGGAAAGGCCATTAGGAAAAAATTACCCTATATACTTCTTATGTACTTTCTATCCGTATCAATGTCATAACCAATCTCTACTTTAATTCAATATTTGGTATTCTGCACGCCCTTTCTTTTTCGGTCATTTAAGGTTAAGGTATCAGTAGTTGACCACTTTAGAGTGCTTTCAAGTAAGAATGGCGTTTTCACCTTTCATTTTTAATCAGAGCGACGGCTTAATGGGTTCAGCAAATTAGGTTGTATTTTTAAATTAAGGAACAACAATTTTTATTTTTATTTAATTGGCTATTAGAATTAGGGAAAAAAATTAAGCCAAGTAAGTACTTGTCCCAATAATTGACCATCGGTGACAATGAGAAAATTAGTAGTTGACCATGTGCCGTACCGGTAATTGACCATGTGGGAAAATAATAATATAACGAGGATAGGACCCTTGGTTGAAAAGTTTAAGAGTAATTCAGCACTTTTTTTTATTGAATATTCAAAAAAGAAATCGTTACATTGAAAACTTCAGTAAATAAACAAGGTGGCACGCTTACTTCCAAGCGAACTCCAACTCTGGAACTGAAAACACATTTCGAGATTTGCTAATTTTCTTAGGTTCCTCAATGTGAGAGACAACTGAGTTCCACTGGTAACTTAGAATTTCCGGGCTCTTAGGCCACTTCCACAAACGACCAAATTTCTCCATGGACGACACCGCAGCTGCAACTTCAGTGACGTTCAGAATTTTGCCAGGGAAATATTTACCATTATACTTGATGACAACAAACTCACCAATGCATTTCCTTAGTGGTTTCCAACAGCGGCCTTGATGTTCCTCTTCGTTTTTCGAAGATTTCACAGTTTTCACAGTTTCTCTGGAAGAAACTTCTGCACTGGAATCAGAATTTTCTGAAAAGTTCAGATGTGTTTTAATCCGTTTATCTTTCTTTTGCTTTGCTTTTTCCTTCTCCTCTCTTTTACGTTTCCCCTCATGCGCCCTTTCAGTTTTAAGCCGTTCAAGCTCTTCTTTATTTTTTAATTTTTTTTCAAAATATTCCTGGCATCAGAGCTTGCCTGAAACGATTGTTGGCATTTTATCTTTTGGCGCTCTCTTTTTTTGGGTTTTAATAATACATGGGCAATAGAAATGTCTCTTAAAAGGGCTTGGTATTCCATCACCTGAGTTTTTTTGTGGAGTTATATTTTCCCTGAAGAGTGGTTGGAGAATATCAGAGGCGTGAGACGGTCCAGCAATAGGGCTTCTTTGTTGAGCTCTACTTTCACTAGAAAGTGGTTGAAGATATTCGTGAGTGTTGGTGGCGAGAAAAGAAGGCGATACCTCACGACTAAGACGTCTACTACAGATATTAATTGCTGACGACTCCAGTTTTTCACTTAGAATATTATTGGCTGAATTCATTGGTAGGTCGGCCCTTAGTCCGGGTCCTTCTTTTTGAATCGGTTCAGCTGAAAGTAGACGGTCATATGGTCCAACAGCTTGTACTTGTGTACTAGAGATGCCATTGAAAGATGGTTCCTCAACTTCATTAAGTTCAGTTCCCGTCTCAATATCTGCATTTGCACTTGACTCAGCACACAAAGTCAGCTGATCGAGCTCCATTTTGGTATTCTTCCACAACGTAAATAAGGATGTGTCAAGTAAATCTCCAGACCACGTATCGGCCGTGTTAAATGATGTCTGAAAGCAGTAAAACTTTTCGGTGTCCATGCTTTCATTTAAAAAGCGTAAGCCTTCTTTTAAATATTTCACACGGAATTCCTTACTTACACAGTTTTGTTCATTTTCGATTTCCTGTCCTGGTACTTTCACTTCTTGTGGTTTCCACGGGCATAAGCCATATTTTCTAAATCCGTTTGACAAAACGGATCTTGTAACGCTTTTTCCAACAGTTCTCGTAATAGCTTAGCGAAATCCTTCTTTTGCAGAAGAGGAGACTCTCCCTTCTTTAAGTTTTCTATTCTCCATTGCTGTACTTTTCTTTTCCAAGCATCCTTAAGAGTTTTAAAAACGGCGACGTCCATTGGCTGCAGCAGATGGGTGGCGTTTGGGTACAGCGCCACTAAGATAATTCCGTTTTTTTCACAAAATTGGCTTGTTTAATGTAAGCGTAAGTGGGAAACATGTCCATCGACAAAAAGAATGATTGGTAAAGTTACTTTCGTTTTCACCAGCCACGGTGAAAAAATATTCGAAATAAACTCAAAAAAAGCCTCACAAGTCATCCACCCAGAATCAGTCTTTCCTAGGCCCCACTCTTCAGGAAAATTTTCTGGTATGTCCTGTGGCACACGCTTATATTTAAATAACACAGTGGTCGGAACTAGGACCCCACTTGCACTTCCGGTAATTAAAACTGTGACCCATTCCTTTTCGTTGGCGTTTATTTGCAGGTAAACATTTTTTCCGCCTTTTTTTTGCTAAGACTTTCGCCCTTTTGGATTTATAAAAAAGCAGTTTCGTCACAATTGAATATTCGAGATGGGTCATCTAATATGTTTTCATATTCATATTTTTTTAGATAGGTGAAAACCTCTCAAAAACCAATTCAATATTTGCTGCTCTGTAACCGACGCTCGGGAGATGGTGAGTTTTTGCGCAATTCTTTTGTAAACTGACTGATTTCTACGTAAAAATCCGTTCACCCAGATTCTACCTGGTCTACCATCTTTAAAAGGGTTCGATCGTTTCATTTCCTTCAGGAACTTCTCCACACTAACAGTTAGCTGATCTACCGTCACTGGAAAACCAGTATGACCCATTTTAACAATCCATCTACATATTTCAGCCTCCTCTTCTTTGGTAAGAATGGAATTAGGTCCCATTTTCCTTTCAATCGGTGATTTGCTTTGAACTTTGTACTTCAGCGTTGTTCTCGGGACTTTAAATTTTTTGGCAGCTGTTCGAATTGGCATTTGGAGCCGAACGTCTTCGATGGCAGAAGTCATCGCAACTTCACAATAATTCCTAAATGATCCCTTTCTTCCAGGCATATTGCTCTTTTAGATAATATGCAGATCTGAAAAAGAAATATTAAGTAACATGTCATAATACACTTGCAATTAAAAATCGTTTCATTCAACGTTTTTTGAAGCGAATTTAAAATATTAGAAGCATTAAGAGTCAGCCCCAATTGTTGGTCAAGTGTGTTCCAAAAGTTGACCATAAGATGAATCAGTAATTGACATAACGGTCAATTACTAAAATAAAGCATATTATCAACTCATACGTAATGCTGTGCTTTTTTCTATTACTGGCGACCAATATAATTCGAAATTCGATTTAATTTAAATTACACTCGCTTATCCAGAAATTGACCACCCCGGTCAATCTCTAGATCAATAGCAATTATTGCATTCGGTAGTTGACCACCCACCTAAAGCGCCATTAAGTAATTTTTTCACTTCGAAACACTTGTATTGTCGTAAATCATAAACTAATTTAATGAATACGTGAAACTGACTCAAATTTTTAGGCAAGTTATTTAATATAACCATTTGAATGAGATATACCACTTCTTAAGATAAAATGTAAGAAAACACATGTAAATATTACACCAGAGAACCTCTTCACAAAACGCTTCTGTAATTACTAAAACATAATGAACTGGATTTAACAAGCTTCGCGATTGGACTGGAGAGCAGCGCCTGCTGAAACATTCGGTTTTAATTGAAAACGGTTACTTAACTAGAAATCTTTATTTTTGGTCTTTATGGGCAAAAGGGTCAATTACTGGTACATTTACCTTAATTGTAATTTTCTAGTAATTACCCGATATGCCTACTAGTAAATTTCTTAGGCGTACTAGAGTCTGTTTCAACACAGTTGATTATTACCCTTGAAACGCAGTAGATGCCAGTCGTCTCCCACTTTAAAATTTGCAAACAAGCAAATAGAGAATGAAATGAGTACACTGTAACATTGCAGGACTTTTTCGTTTGCTTAATTTTTTAAAATCTCATGCATGCTAGAGTAGTGCAAGTAACAGGTAAATATGTTATATATATTTGGGCTTGCTTTGCTTTCTTATGTAAATAATTATAAATTTACAGGAAAGTAATTCTTTCTGTTTTCACTGAGAGGTAAATGGCAGAACTCTTGCTGTTTTCTTAGTAAGGTATGGAAAATAAACACGCCTTCACTTATTCGTATCTCGTATTTATATGATAATTATCCACTTCTTCCAAAATAATGCACAAATAAAAATTCATTACCTCTGCTTTTTCTCAGTATTCCGCATATTTCGCCTGCCTTCCTAAACCAGGTCAATGTAAGGTATATACATGTACTTATTACTAATGAATTCCAGGTAATGCTTACAATAAAGCCTTATCTAAGTCAGGCATGTCCGCTGGGGAAACTTATGAAGGCCCGTCATTATATGATGGTGAACCCTACAAGGACCAGCTTAGTACTCTTCTCCAGGACTATGGGAAATATTCTCTTCCAAAGTTCTCTGCTAGTGTCTCCCTCGGTGTGTAGCTTGACTCGTAGCTGACGGGGAGAGTGCACGTAGAGGAAGAAGTTAATACGGCTATTAGGGTCTTTGCTCAATGCAAAAGAACATTTGGCTGCACATGAGGCATGAAACAGAGTGTTGTGCGCTGGATGTACACCTCGTTTGTAAGACTCATTGTCAAATATGCCTCATGTGTATGGTGGCCACGGACGCAAGTGTGAACTGCAATCCGAGAGGTGGCGGGCCTGCAAAGACTTGCTTGCCTGGGAATTACAGACTCCATTCGATCCACGGCTATTCCTGCTCTGGAGGTTTTATTTAATCTGCCATCCCTGGATGTTGTCATTCGGGCAGATGCTAAAAGAGTTGTGTGTAGAATGCGCTCATGGAGATTTTGGGAGGACGGCTGGACTAGTTCTTACCATTGCACCTTGGGTTGTGGCCTGGAACGGGAAAACCCTCTGGCCCGCATGCTACTTCCAGAGCTTCGTTTTGGACGCCGGTTCTCTGTAAGTTTTCCTGAAAGGGAATCGTGGGTTGAGGGAATTGCCTTTTCGAGTCTTGACCGGTCCGCTATAAAAATGTTCACTAATAAGGAAGCCGGTGCTGGTGTTTACTTTCTTGAACCTGACATTGACTTGGAGTACTCACTTTTAGGCTGAAGTCTTCGTTATCGCAATGGTAGCGAATATAGCTCTTGATATGGAAATCAATGCTATCCTCTCGGATAATCCGGCAGCCTTGAATGCTCTCAGCGGCTATCGGATAATATCAAAGTTACTAACGGTCTGCAGGACGTCTGTGGATAAGGTGTGTATCCACAAAATGTTGTCGCTTCAGTAGGTTCCTAGGCACATGGGGATTCTGCCGAATGACAGGGCTGACCTTCTAGCCAGGTCTCGCTCTGGTTCTCTTTTCCTTGGATCGGATCCAGCTGTAGGCGTTGCCGCCACGGTGATCAGGTCTCTTATCAAAGCGGATGTTCGCATGAAAAATCAGCAGCGATGGGAGAACTTGAGCACTTGCAGGTGTACTAAACTTTTTCTTGATGTCCTAATAGGAATTTCTCTGACTTTCTCCTAGGGCTTGGAGGAAAACAATGAAGACCTGATGTTGACATCATCACTGGCCATAGATAGCCTCACGCTGATCTAACAATGATAGGACTTGTTGATAGCCCTGACTATATGTCCTGCCTGGTAGGATATTCTGACACAACCGAACACTTTCTGTGTACTTCTCCAGTCTTTGCCCGTATTAAGCTGGATGCGCTTGGGTCTGCCCTCCTATCTTACGATAAAGTGAAAACCCTAGACCTGATATGCTACACTGAGGGGACAGCACTGACATATATAAAATGGACTGCTGATACTACTGAAATTCCTTACATTATTTGACATTATTATGGGATCACTTTTCTATAGTTGTCCCTTTTTGGTTTAACCACCCTATTTCCGCTGAACTGCAAATAATAAGTTCAATACAAAATACGCCATAGTCCAGTTTCAGTTCAGTGGTTTTCCAAATGAATATATAGGATAGAAATAGGTGGCAATACAATATTTGTAATCCTTTCTCTGTCCCTCATAGCTACTTTTAGGGGCAGGTAGACAAAAATTGCTTAATTCTATTTCTTTAAAAATCAAGTTTAAAAAATATTTGATGTTATAGGAGATAAGCTTCCAAGAAGAGAAATAATTTCGAGTGCTTCTATAATTTGTTGAACTTTTAATATAAATATTAAAGCAAAAGTAAAACTTGAAATTAAGATAATTGTCACACCCTGCCAAAAAAAGTTGACCCATATGAAATAGCAAATCAGGCAGTCCATGTTATATATGTCAGTGGGGGACAGGAAGGTTTTTAGAAAGTTAGCAGAATGGGCCGCCTTGGCCTCCGTGCTTGGAATATCGCTAGCCCCAATCTATACAAAAAACACCTATGAAGGTAATTATTAGCTCAGATGATAACAAACCGCCTATGTTTTTCAATGAATGTCGAACCATCACTCCTACAGCCCCTTATTTCACTAGTTATAGGATGTCAAAGTAATAAAATTGAAAAAAAAAAATCCTTCTAATTTTTTTTAATTTGAACGATTGAGTCAAACTTTCTAAGCTTTTACATGAAGCTATATGGTATGTTTTGTATTATGGCGGGATACAAAAAAAATACCATATAACATGGAAAAGGTAAGATGGTTTTTAATCTTTGGGCTAAGTGTTCTAGTAAAACTCTATTGAATTTAACAAAATAATAAAACACCGTTATACGAAAATAAATCTCTTGCTTTAAATGTGATTATCTTAACTCGAACATGCTCTGTCCTACTTCAAACACCCCGAGAAGAGCCATGCTCATGTACTCGAATTTTGGGTATCATATCAGCACTTCCTGTTTTCTCTATATGGTTCCACAGTGACCTTTAGTGAAGCGAAAGTCAAGCCACTAGTCATAAATTCTTCACGTATCGAACTGAAGTTGGCACGTTCCATGTTTTTTTTTTTTTTATATAAAATGTGTACCGTGAATTATTTTGTTCGGAAAAATGCAGTGATCTACTGCTATTTTTCTTCCGTGACCTTTAGAAGGAGGAGAGGAGGATATAGCTGGCAGTCACTGATGGTGGAAATCCCATATGAAGAAGATCAGATCAATAATTGTATAGTACCAAAATTTTCTGTGATTATCATTAATTTCGAAGAAATTTAGAACAACTGCAGGCAGGAAATGAAAGGTAAGGATAAATATTGATTTGACCTCGGACATGATAAACGCATGTTTGTTTGTTTTTAAATTTTCCTCACGACTTACCCCCGATTTAAAATAATAATAATAATAGATCAACTGCGATTGAAACAATCACTGCAGGAAATCAATTCTGAGCTTATCTTATCCAGAGCAACATGTTTACGAACACCTCCACTTCGTTATTACAAGATTCTAATCAGAGCATAAAAGATGGCATCTTATGCATTCGTTCTTTTATATGGAGACTATCTGTCCATCCAACCCACGTCCTCTGTATTATAGGCTTTTGTATACAGACAGACATAGTACAACTGCTAAGCAAATGCTTTTCTTTGGGAGGTTGCAATGTATTAAAGTGGACAAATTTTACCGCTAATACTTAGTCGGCCTTTAATCGGACGCTATGAGATAAAACCAAACAGAAAATTCTTCATGTGTTTTCGTTACAGTAAAACGCAGTGACCGTGTCTTCTTATCGGCGGTTGTTCTTTGTTTTAATAAGTCTTTGCGGTCATTAATTAGTTTTAATTCCTATGCTAGTGAGATACATTTGAAATTTTAATTTCAGCTTCTTTTGCACATCTTGCGCAAGCTGCATCGGTAAATTATTGCAGAAACTGAAGCGAAATTGCAACACTTTTCTACAGTTTGGTGTCCAGTTAACTTTCTGACATGCATCGAAGCAATAGTAAAGTGATACGCAATGGCTATGGAATGGAAGAAATTATTCTTACGGAAATGTAAGTGCAACTTGTAAACATTGTTGAAGCAAGCATTTTTTTTTATTTTACGATTCGACTGTGCACTATTTATGCACATTATAGCTGCCGGCTCGGATTGATTTTTAATTGTGTAAGTATAGAGAAAGTTGGAAGAATCGGTGCAGGATTGCGTGTAGATTCTACTTATTGAATTTGGAGTTTCTTGATAATTTCTGATTCTGCTTTTCTCATAAGTTTTTTTACATCAAGTGATTCTGGATTTTGTATGAATGTTTTTTTTTGTAGGAGTCAAGGGATGACATCATAACATGTACCACTCCAATTTCACTTTCGTTTTTCATTCTCACGTCAATACTACTGCCCTAGCCAGATTATATTCAAAGGTCTTCAATTGAATTTAAATAATGCCATGGAATTTTAAGAATTCGTCGTAAAAATTTGTGTACAAATGTTTGTAATTGGCGTGCTACACGAAATCTTACAGCATTTTTAACTCAGAACTCATTGGAGCTGTATATGTATCTGAGTTAATTGGAAGAAAGTTGTTCGTCCTTGATTTGTTCATAACAAACATGACTGAAGAAGAGGTTTATTTCTAAGCAAATTTTTGGGTGTAAATTTGGCTGAAGAAGGCTCGTCTAGCTAAAGACGAATTAAAGTTTCAGTCAGCTGCTCTACTGGATCACACACACATAATATGTATGCTTCCTTTTTTTTTTTTTTGATTTTTTAAGTATGTAGGTATGTATATTTCGTGGTGAAAAAAAAAAGTTTTATTCACTATTAGTCAGTTTCCTGTCTAAGTGTGTGAATGGAACTGAAAAGTTCTACGCACTATAACTAAGCGAATAAAAGCAAATCCAATACTGGATATTATACTAGACAGAATGTTAGTTAAATAAAATATCTGTCTGCCATTCAAGATAAAGATACCAAATAGGAGGAAAAAAGATCTAGGAAACGAGGCCCCAATCTGTTACACTGACAGTTGTAAAACCAAAAATGGAGTAGAGGCAGGAATCTATGGTCCAAACATTTATCAAAGCCAAGGCAAATATGTCTTAATATTCCAGGCAAAATCTATAGCCAAGCTGCACTGAAATCTCATCATCTGAGGTCAAAACGAAGATAATGTGGGAGTGCATTCAAGCATTCACAAACCTTGGCAAAAAAAAAACCATCTATCACTTAAATAGCTGTCAAGATATTCGGAAATCGTTAGGAATGACAAAGCAGTCACACTGGCCAATATTGGAGTATCCACTCCTCTCATCGGACTAGAAGCGTTTTGCGGTATCTCCTATAATACCGGGAAACTTACCATAGAAAATTGGATCCTCAACCAAATGGACAACAGATGATTATCAATCATAGGCTCCGGACAAGCAAAAAACATTCATCAAAGGACATTCACCAAAGAAGAAGGCTATCTAGGAATCAACTCAGAGTCCTTACAGGAGGATGAAACATCGGAGTATAACTTATGCGAATGCGAGGCGAATGCACGATTTAGCTCATATTTTCTAATGTATGTCGACTTCGAGGAAATTTCATCTAAAAAATATACTGCTCCTTTAAGCTCCTTTTAGAAAGAGTGGGATTATTGGATGAAATATAAAGGAAAAAGGGGAAACAATAGATTTAGATTTAGATTTTTGGACCGGTGTGTAGGCGTTGGTCTCGCATTTACTGCGACCTGAAAGATTTTTTGTAAGTCCCCGTTCGATTTACTCCCTTCCTAGGTTTAGATTGTTAAAAAAAAGTCCAGTAGCATTCTGGGAATTATGTTCCACACGTAGTTTGGTGAAGGAAAAATATGTTCAATATATAGATATCTGCCAAAAAGCCCTACTCTTAACATCGGCTTAACTCGAAATTTCAAGGTACTGCCGAAGATTAACTCATTTTCTGATTTTATATCTCGATCAATATTGAACCGACGCCTTAGTGACCTTATAGTTTTCTAATTGTTTTTCCCTGTTAAGGATTTCATTTTCATTCCATTTTGAGACTCCTTGGGTGTTACCATTGGCTCTTCTGTTACGTTTCTCCATACAAACACTTTTGCAAGACCTTGCTCGGTCGTGCAGACTATTGTTGGAAAAATTTCATAAGGACTGACATTAATTTGAAAACTATGCATAACTGCGATGGAAAACATGGAGTTCTTCCTGATATTCATCATTCTTTAACCGCCTACGAACAGAAACTCAATTATTGTATAAATTTAAAGTGTCCTGCAATAATTATTGTGAGCGATCAAAGAACGAATAAAATTAAACTGACGAGTTCTTCGTGACATATTAATGAGTGCAAATCGTTCTGTACCTTTCCATTTAATTCAGGGGCTTTAGTATACTAACCTTACCTAGATAATGCCTCATACCAATAACTGCCTTAAAAGATGGCAGCCCAGTTTGTAAAAATCCCATAGTTGTAACACAAGCCTTATGCTGACACATATTAAACATAAAATGACTTTTTGAAAGCCTTCAGTAATGTTAACACAATTCAAATTAATTGTTATCCTCTACTAACGAGCTTTTCAACCATCGCTATCAAGTACTGAGAAAATTATCGAAAAGTATTTTTTTTTCGATTTATCTTCGGGCGATCCGCAGGGCTCCACTGTTGCCCACATTGATTTTTTCTTCATATATCAATGTTCTTGATTGTATTAGAAAAAAATGATGATACTGCAAAATGAATTGGACATCCACGCATAATATTAAATGGAATCTTGATTTTTTCTGTCTGTTTATCTGTCCGTCTGCACGATAACTAGAGAACGCATTGACTTAGAGAGCTGAAATTTCGTATGCAGTCTTTCGGACAACATCTTCGAAAGCTTGCCATAAAAGAATTTCGTTTTTCACTACAGGGTCATTTCATGTCAAATAGGCAACAGGTATGACATGACCAGCAGCAATTTTGCTTTAGAAAAAATGCAAAAAACGCAGAAAGGCCTACGTTCTAGGTATATAGTGTGATTGGTCGTTTTAAAGAGAAACTTTTGGGCTTTTTATATCCCATATGGAAAAATTGGTGTTGATGACGTGTTTTTTGATAAATATAGTAGTTAAAAATTCGAAATTTTAAATTTGTTGAGCCATAACTTCAAAACGGAGATGAGGAGGGTAAAATTTGTACACCACTGGAGAGGTCCAACCAGTCAAATCCCACTTGGTAACACCAGTTCTCTTATAAGGCAACTCACGCTGCCTTCTTCGAAGATCGGTTGGTGATGAGCAGGGCTGTATGTGAATACGGGTTCGAACTAGATAAACAAGACGAGACACATCCTTTCCTTACTAACACAATAATAACCCTCAAGTAAACAGTAAACGAGTGCATGAATCATCAAGTAGTTAGTTAACCTTCAGACATGAGTAGCCAGCTCATCGTAGACCAACACAGGGCCGTCGGGGAAGTCGGGTTGCGCTACGAGATGCCGATCGATAGTACTATAGTTTATCAGAGTTACTATACAAAATTTTATATCATAATCATAGGCTGCAACGTTATATATAAAAAATATAAACACATACCCAAATATCTTTAAATCCCGTTATCTCAAAAACCGTAAGGACTTTAACCCCACCTTCCATACAATTTTTTGCTTGTATAAGCATGGCCTATGCAGATGCAAGACCACATACGGGACACCCTGAAGTTTTCTTGAGTTTTTACTCCTTAATCCCGTTGAGGTCCCAAGTTAAAATTTCAATATGTTTTAGTGGATAATATAAGGTGAAAAATAAAAAAAAAAAATGAATAAAATCAAAAATACGTCTTCCAGGATATTCAAGGGTAAAGGATAAAATTCTAACTCTTGATGTCATTTTTTACATATATTTTTAAAAAGGTATTTTTCTTAGATAGCTTGAAGTCCTCTCTTTCAAATGAGCCATATCTTACTGTCCTAGCATGAATAACAAATTTGTATATGAATTTTTGCATTTTTCCGAAATTTTGAAAATTCCATAACTCGCAAAATACGCACTGTAGAAGGAAAATTTTTAATTTGTATTTTTTTTTTACAAACGCTCCAAGTATGTAAAATTTCAAAGAAAATTGTGATAGCCATGATGATGGTCACTTTTCGTGATTTTTGGTCGATTTTCTATGGAATGAACTCTTACTAGTAGGAAAGGCGATCATCCTACAAGAAATTAGGATCGGTTCCTTTAGAGCGCTTGTTATCCGCTCCATTTGACCCCCATGTCATTAGCGAGAAGCAATCGCTTTGAACTCCGAAATTATCAAAATTGAAGCTCTTGTCGGTAGGCCGCAGGAACGCGGGGAATTATTTTTAAGTGATAGCGACATCCGGTAGACCGGAAATGTTTATAAAGCCGTACGAATACAGAAACTATATTATTGATCTAGGACCGCAGGAAATGGGTGAAAAGCGTTTGAAAGGTGAAATTCACAAGATTTCTTTAATTACATTTGAATGAACACATACAGCTCAGCATGATCATAAATGGAGCTCTACATCTTAGCTCATTTCTTCCATTTCTAAAAATATTTGACAAATTAAATTTTAACTTAAAAATATCATTTTAGCGATGTTTTTTTATACAACAAGCACAACACGCGCAGATCCCTGCCAATAGTTCATCAAATAGCCTCTTTATCGAAACGATTTCATTTCGAGCATTCCTAACTTCTCGTAGAAAAAGCGACTTAACAGGTTTTTTTTTATTTCACTTTACGAGAATCAATCGAGATCGCATATTTTCTCGAATTTTGGACTGAGATCATTATTTTCTCCTCCGTATTGTGTTCATGACTAACTATTTTTGCATCACTCATTTCGAGATTTTCTCGAGAATATCGTTCTGTCGCGGATCGTGGCCTGATGGGTTTTTTTTTTCTTCGTATCGTGCTCACCAATCAGCGCCGGATGAATTTCATTCTGTGTTATGATTTCCTTTTGACTAGTTGATTTTCAACCGTATCGCAGTAAAAAAAAAATTATTTGGTGCGGAAAAGCTAAAACTTGTGTTATAAAATAAGTTAAAATAAAAATTTCTATAAGTAAAAAGGCAAATAGCTAATTTCGTCGAGAGTATTATTGAATTGGCCGTGAACATAAAATATTCTTTAGCTGAGCTATTTTTCAGATGCTTTCCTGAGGAAACTATCCACTAAACTGCAATGAAGCATTTTCAACATGCCAAAGATAGCTTAAACAAAAAAATAAATAAAATACAGGACTGTCAAGAATGAAGATGAATTTTAATTATCGTATGCCATAATGATTAAAAATAATCGATCAGATCAGATCTACCTATAAACTTTTTTGAATATTAATATTTGATTTAGATCTAGGATATTAAAAAAATTGCTTTATTTTGTAAACCAATATCATTTCTCTTTCCAGATCGAGAAACTTACAAAAAACGCATTTTATTTATGGATTTCATTTTTATTTTACCTAAATTTTGTATTTTATTTCTTATCTAATTAATGTATTTGCTCCTAAATTAAAATTAATTTCAATAATAATTTTTTGTGTTTGTAATGACATTTTTTTGCGTAAGCACTTAAAGTATCCAAGAATGATAAAAAAAAGTCGATTATTAGAACAAAAAACTTGGGGGGGGGGGGCATATTTACGAGCGCAGTCGTGAAGCAAAATTAACGGTTTTCGACAGCGCAGAAAAGCATCCGTCTGGGGTCTTTATTATTCCTTGTGCCGACACATACTAGTTTCCAGCTTTAAATTTTGACTAATAGATGCCTCTCCTACCCCTAAGGTTGAGCAAACAACTGTTTGTAGAAAGTTCAGTAGAACGCGCCATAAATTTAGTGTTTGGCTTCTCTAATTAAAATTGAATTTTTAACTACAAAATTTAAAAAAATATTTTCTAGTGAACGTCGTATGATGTTTTTTCATAAATTAATTTTTATAGATTTTCTAAGTGATTTTCGGCCGATTTTTTCGCAAAAACAACAATAAAGCTCCAATTGACGCCATTTTTTTTCTTAACTCGATTTTCGAAAAAATATTTTAAGAAACTTTTGACTTTGTGACCTGAAGCGGTACGCTCACGTCGATCGTCCGAGATATTTAGTTTTCCTTGCGTGCGCTGCTATGGCGCCATTTTGTATTGTAAAATAAAATATGTTTTTTGTAGTTAAAGACTAGTACTTTCATATGCACAAAACCTCATATCTCTATCGCTTTCCTATCGTTCGTGGAACGTCTCAGAAAATCATGTGAAATTTAGTGAACACAAGGTGATATTTCCGTTTTGCTCATGCGATTAGAAAATGACTCGATATAGTAGGAAAAATCGAGTGCGTGGTGAATTACTAACCCATACAAGGTCTTCTACATTGATTGATTTTCGGTACTGAGCACAATTTGCTATCGGAATTCCTCTCGAAATAATATTTCGCTTTTACGATTTGCTTTCGCATCGATTTCGTTTTAAGGGGGTATTCTAGTCTAGAGAATTCGAAAAAAATCAATTTTTTTTTGTTTTCATATTTTCAAAGTTTAACTATTCAAGAAAATGCCTACAAGAGGATTTTTCAAATTTGTATCTTTATATTTAGTGTTCACTTGCATCCAGCTGCTATCAGTTGAATTCTAACTTCCAAACCACGTGAACGTATGGACTTTAAGGGGTAACGCCTCTGTAACGGCTAAAAAAAAAAGGTTTTTTCACGAATTTTTTTCTCGCAAAATTAAAGGTGTATGAAAAAAACCTTTTAAGGGTATTATCGGGCATACATTGAACTTTATTGATAAATTTTTGACAGCGAAAAAAAAACAAAATGGCGGCTCCACAGCCATCTTCCCGGGACATGTTTCGGAGCAAGTTTGACGCGCTTGATGGCGACTTCCGTTTTCAAAGGAAAAAAAATTTTTCTCGCACGGGACCTTTTTTTCTTATTCTAGAGGGTTTAAACTATTTTTTAAGTCAATAAAAAAAAACGATTTTTCAAAAAAATTTACAGTGGTGTTACACCTTAAACGCGTTTTTCTCGAAACTGCCTTTTTCAAGACGATGCCCACGATTTCTCAAGCTCTACTGGACCGATTTACTTGAAATTTTTTTGAGAGTCTTCTTTATAGACTTGTCTATGTCCGGAACTAGCCGCATCCCCAAATTTAATTTTTAATATTTTTAAAAAATTCGAAAAAGTCAAAAAAAGTGATACAAAAATTGTTTTTTTTTAGGCAGCGGCCATTTTGTGAAAATTTTTTTTTCAATTTTTACCTAGTTCCGGACATAGCGACATTACTTTAGACTAATACTCTTTTTAATTTTTTTTTTCGGATTGCTAGGCGGGTTGGAATCCTGGGCATGATCACGCGCCAATTGTTTTAGGCCCCCCCCCCACTTCATCAGCTGCTAATTTTTTGAATTTTCAACTTTTTTAATTTTTTTCTGTATTCTTGTAATGTAAAAAAATGGATAGAAAAATATTGATTGCCTTTTTTTACGGCACTTCAAAAATCACCTAAAATTCGGGCCTCTAGACTAGAATACCCCCTTAAATTGATTGCAGGGATCATACATAGAATAAAAGGAGGGGCTGGCGAAAAAAAAAGATATGACTCATGAATTGAGCATACGCATAATTAAATTTTATCTCATTTTCTTATCTTTGCTCTAGAATTGCTCCATTTGGAATTCTAACATACTGAAATTTAAACAAAGTTATGTACTCCTTTATTGCTTCTAGAAGAGGCACTCTTCCTACTGGATTAAATTCTGTACACGTATATTTGATAAAATTTATAGATCTAAGATTGCTATATAACAGTTTTGTTTTACACTAGACATTTGGATAATTTTTAAGTGAATTTCTCTTCTCAACGATGTTTTTGCTTTTTTTTTTAATAGTTGTAGAGAACACGTTGACTTAAGTTGAATTTAACTTTCACGAATGGATGAATTCGAGAAACATATTGTGATATGCAGTCCCAGACAAATTCAAATTCAAATTGTTTATTGGGATAAAATATCTCAGATGTTGAAATCTTTGATGATACAAACTTAGTTGGTATGTTTAAGGAAAATGCTAAATTAATATTAAACTAGCAATAAATGAAAAAGAAAAGATTAAAGAAGAGATTAAACCTATAAATGACAAACTAAAAAATCATAAGCAATTGAAATATAAGCAAGGGAACAAAAATCTGATAATAAAACAAGAAAAAACTTGAAACTTGAAAATAAGAAATAGAAACAACTAACAGCAGTGCAGGGAATGAGAAAGCATAGCAAACAGGAAGCCATAGGTAATGGAAAGGAAAACTGAAAATAGAAATAAAAATGACGTGGAAATAATAATAAAAACAAGAATAAAAGCGCATAGTTATTTCGGAGTGTGAGGGCAATGTCAGCCCGCATGGCTCTCATCTGAAGCCAGGTGACGAGTTAGCAGTACCCTAAATGAACTGGCCGAGCTAGGAAGCTGCAATGCCGCCGGTAGACTGTTCCAAAGGCGAGCATCATGAACAAGGTGAGAGTGTTCTAAAACTCTATGTTGATAGCGGGAAACACGCAGCATTAGGTGCCTATCAGAGTTTAAAAAGCTGAGGTCCGAAAATAGATATCCAGGACGCCTGGTGTAGATGACCTTATAGATGAACTTATGAAGAAAAATCAAATTTATCAATGTCAGATAAACATATAATGACATACCCAATAGAGAGTTACGAAAGAGGGAAATGTGATCATATCTTCTCAATCCATGAATAATACGAATGAAGTCATTGAAAGCGACATCGAGCTCTCTCCTACATATCGAATTCAAGTGAGGGAAAACAATGCATCCACTTGTGAAATAGGGTAAGAGAAGTGTCTTCACCAGCCTAGAGCGAAGAGCAGGAGACATAATCCTTGCAGACAACCACAACCTTCGAAGTATGCAATAAATTTTACCCAATGTATTTTTAATGTGGTCGCAGCAATTCATAGAAGAATTGAGGATAATTCCCAGATTTCGAATGGAGGTGACGTAAGGTAAAGCTGTGCCATTCAGAGATACAGTTGGAAATTGTGATACATCAAGCCTCTCACGATTCAAAATCATGTAATTTGATTTATTAGGATTTAAAAGTAAGTCGTGCCTTTTGGACCACTCAGAAATTCTGTTCAGATCTGTGTTAATTCTCTCGACACAATCCTGTATTAGGCCAACCGGCCTATCCAGGTATATCTGGACGTCATCCGCATACAAGTGTATTTTGGAGTCTCTTTTTACGTTGGGCAGATCATTTATGTACATACTGAATAATAATGGGCCTAAGGTTGAACCCTGAGGTACCCCACACGTGAGAGGCAACTTTCTCGAAAGTAAATCATGGACTTTGACTTGCTGAGATCGTCCAATAAGAAAGCTACCGATAAGTGATGCTGCAGATGAAGAAAATCCAAATTTGTTTAATAAGACGGTAAGGAGCTTGGAATGGTTGACGCTCTCGAAGGCTTTTGAAAAATCAAGGAGTGCCAGGACAGTCAGGTGATTCTTATCAAGAGCTCTACGAATGTCGGACATTACTTTTAATAAGGCAGCATCACAGCTGTGCCCAGCTCGAAATCCTGACTGCCACGGGGTGAGCAATTGATTTGATTCCAAGTAAAGTAAGATCTGTTCATGCATAAGCTTCTCCAGCGCCTTAAACAAAAAACACAACATACTAATTGGACGAAAATCGCTTGGGCCATTAGGACATGCAACTTTAGCAAGGGGCAGC
Source organism: Dioctria linearis (assembly GCA_963930735.1). Lineage (NCBI taxonomy): Eukaryota > Metazoa > Arthropoda > Insecta > Diptera > Asilidae > Dioctria > Dioctria linearis. The sequence goes on from OZ005741.1 coordinate 274,458,703, forward strand.
ACAATCGCACTTTTCCAAAGTCTAGGAAATTGCGAGGATGTCTAGCTCGTATTGAAAATGTGGAGAATAGGATAGACGAGCCAGGGAAAAATAATTTTTATAAAACGGGGCGATATTTGATCGAATCCCACTACCTCAAACTTGACAGCATTAATGGCGTTAACTACTTGGACAACATCAACACAGTTAAATCTGAAATCGCCTTCATATGCCAGATAATCAGGGACCTCAGAAGAAGTGGTAGGAGTAACATCTGAATTAGATGAGTCAGGGATGTTATGAGAAGAAAAGTACTTATTAAGGCAATCAGGATCAGCATCACATTCTGATACACCTTTGCCAAACACGCCAGCATTTCTGAGATTTTTTGCACATTTTTCTTTGCGGTAGATTGGAATCGAATTTTGATTCAAAGTACCGACGTTTTTGAAATTTTCAAGAGTTCTTCGGAAATGACTTATGTCAGATGAACGATTCTACAAAGAAATAATAAAAAATAATAAATAAATAATTGAACTGGCACATTTTCAACATAGAAGGGTTACTACATTTAGAAGCTTTCATTCATAATTTTTTCCTAGATTCGACTTTGACACATGTGTTTGTCTTGTGTTCGAAGGATTAATGTTCCCGATATTTTTGGTTTACATATTTAAGGCCAGTCAGATGTTTTCTTTATACATTCTAAATTATTTTATTGTTTCCTATCCTTACTTAATCATGTCTTTTTTTAATTTTTTAAATTATTGTTTTGAATGGTTTTACAGAATCACTTATTTAATTATAAAATTAAATCTATGCTATAATACCCTAGACATACAGCGCGATCTAATGAATCATTAGGACTAACTAGTCATTAAAATGCCATGTGTCACATAGTATACGTCATTATAGCTCTAAAATCAGATGATAATGAAGTACACTAATGAAGTGTTTTCCTCCTTCATTATAGCTATAATGAGGAAAAATGTGCTAGATTTGGCACGCAATGTAAATCTGGAACTCCGCTGTACATCTGCCGATTTGCAAAATAAGAAGAAGAAATGCAAAGAAATGCAAATCACAAATTATATTAGCAATATTCTTTTTAATATAATGTTTTTTTCTCATTTGTAAATTGTTAAATTGAAAAATAAAAACAAAGCTTATCGCGTTAATTCTTTAATGTGATAAGTTTATCAAAACCAGTTTGACAGTACAACTTAATTAAAGAAATGGCTGTGTGTCTGCAGTTTATAATGAATCATTTTAGACTAATGAGTCGTTAGTTATTGCTTCATTAAGAGCGCTATGTGTCTAGGGCATTAGTCCTTAAAATTAAAAATTAATAGGATTACCCTTACGAAATCTAAAAATTTTTTTTTTAATTTTTTTCATTTACATAATAAAGTAATTAACAGATAGTTGTAGATTTATTTTCCTTTGGTACATAAGTCAACCATTTTTTTCTTTACTACCTTGAAGACTTAACGAAATTATACGAAGACTTAAATCCTGTTTTACCTATCATGAAAGACATTCTCTCAGTAATCAAATAACAGTCCACAAGGGGTTTTGATTTCCCAGTATTCAATAATTGCTCAGCACACGTGTATTCACCGATTTAACTTATTAAAAAAAAAAAACAGATGTTTACTCTTGTTATCAGTGTTCCGAAACTCTTTAAAATAGAATCACTAATAACAAGATAACTACACAAAACATTACATGCCACATCATTCCTAATTAGTTAATTACCATTGACCTGATCCCATTAAACACTTACTTTGCGATAGCTGCGTCGTCAACGCGTTCTTGCCTTCTGATTTCCAACTTACATTTAACAAATTCGTTTTTAATACTAAAATAATTTTTTTTTGCTCCCGGTCTCCAATTTCTGGGAGCCTTTACCCTGAGAAATTATAGGCAAACATTGCACTGTAATTCCCGGTATTTATTCGAGCAATCAGGAAAAGAGTAATGACGACCACTCGACTAGTGTTTACCAACTAATTTGTAACAAGCGAGGGCTATTGCTATGCAGAGCTATCAGCAAAAACACTTGTTGCTCCGCTGTAGCAACGTAATACGGTCATAAGTCATAACCACCGTAACCGTATCAAATTGGATTGTTTCATATGTTTGCAACGCGTTTAGATTGCGCGCTCCTCATATATCTCCAGCTGGAATGCTGCACTTAGGTTGTATCAGTGGACAGCGAATTAATCAAGGGAATCCGCGCTAGGGCAGAGGCAGTTAGATCTAGATCTTGGATATAGATGGTGAACCCCCCAAAGAGAGACACACATTCGTAATATTGCTTCGGTTCTGCCTTCAGTATCCGCCCATTGTCACGATCGCTATCGTCGGCGTGTTCAAGAGCATATTTCATCTAGAGCGGAATATGCGACGAACGAAGCGCGGTCGGTGTCTTGGTACTGTCCTCCCAGATCTCAGGCTTTGTTGTGATTCCCAGGTGATTCAATATTTGGTTAGCGACTCATAGGTGCTTATTATTGTTCCGTAATTGGCCTGAAGATCTGTTGGCACAGTATACTGCACTGATGCACATTTATACACACAGCTGAGACCTGAACTCGAATCTCTCCAGGTCGGATATTTTATGGTGATTTTTTTCTTCCATTTTTTATGACATCAAAGTTAAAGACATCTTGCAGCGAATTGTGTTGGTTTTACTGGAAATCTGTTGTTATTGTTGTTGTTTTGCGGCGTGGCCGCGGATTATATTATATATATGTAGTCCAAAAGTGGGTGACACGTAAAGAGGCGCGCTTGGAAATGACTCAGAGCAAATTGACATCGATATTACCGATTCGAGGCTTAGCGCATTTGTTTTCACAAAGAAGGAAATAAATCACGAAATGTGTTATAAATGTGAGAACAGAAAATGTTTGAAAACGTTCACTGCCGCCGGCCGGTTGGCTGCTTTTTATCAGTAAGGAGTGGCACATCAAATTATTTTTTTTTATGGCGCTTTGCTTCTTGGAAGATTGGCCGCCGTTTAACCTAGATATCACAGTGAACTATTTAGGAAGTCGCACAGATTGTTTCGCTTGTCAATTAAATAAAATTTTGAAGGCATTCCTAAGAATTTTCAGCGAAACCGGTTTTTCACTCAATTAAGTTGTCCAACTTTTCAATAATGACAGCCTTCACTTGCAAAAATATTATTGAAGTGATTTATCTAACTTTGAGTCATCGTTTTGTTACAAGATTCTAATTAGAAATAGAAATGGACCACGAATGCTGTCAATTGCGTTAATTAGATATAACTGGGGTGTAGCTCAGCAAAAAAAAAAAAAAAAAGAAAAAAAACGAAACAAATCCAAAAATATTTTGCATACGATTTTAACATTAATTAAAAAGCAATTCGATAAGATTTGATAGGTTTACTATTTTCAACTTAATTATAAATTTTAAGTTACAAATTTTCCTTCAACTAAGTTCAAATTAAGAATTAAATTGAAATTGCATGAATTAATGAAATTTATTATCTAGTTCTTTTCCAGAAATGTTTCAGGTCTTTTTACATTGCGGAAGCCTCAACATAAACATTAAAAATTTTATGGTGGTCGTTGTTAAAAATAGTTGAATTATTTCTGGTCTTCAACAGACTGAAATTCATTGAAAATAATTTCAAGGAATTTCTAAAATGCATTGAGAATGCAGAAAAATCGAACTTTTCGACCCAGCGATTAGAGAGGTCTCATCAGTATGGTTATCTCTGATCGCTTACCATAGAAATTCGATGATAAGAGAGATCTCATCAGTATATGGTTATCATAGAAATTCTATGGTAGGCGATCGGAGATAACCATATTGATGAGTACTCTCTATTAGCTGGGTCGAAAAGTTCGATTTTTCTACATTGTTAAAAATATCACGACATAGAATTATCGAGAGATATTAAAAACTGGTTCAGAATAAATAGATGAAATTTTGTTAGGTGTATTTAAATATTGAAAAAAAATTATGTAGAGAAGAAAATGCGGTTCAACATACAACAGTTTTGTATCTGTAATTCGAACTCGAATTTAGGGATTTTCGAATAAACAAATATATTCGAAATTGAATCTTACGACTTTTAGTTTGGGATCTTTTAGACTAGTTTAATATTCTTCTGAAAATTTATTGGCCAAGCTAAAGAAAATGAAGAATGGAAAAATGTAACCGTCTTTCTTTAAAAAACCTCATATCTTGAGAGGACCTGTCGTACAGAATTCAGAAAGCGATTCAGTCATTTAGTGAAAGAATTTCGAAATCGATATAAATTTATCATCTTGTTTTCAGCAAATATATAGAAGACATTTAATGAAGATACACACCCTCCATTTTTATTCCATCTCCTTGGCAACAGGGTTAACATCCTATTCCCAGATTTTTAAAACTCCGGCCTTATTTCTAGTCTCCTGAAAATTTTATACTTTATAAATCGAAGAATTGAAAGCTATCATGATGAGAAATTATTAGCCGCATGTTTTCATTGTGGTAAGGTATAAGATGCAGAGTTCATATAGGTATATAAATATGTCTCCATAACCCGGTAAGTGGATAATTGGAGATCGACAATTGGTTTAGCTTTTCTAACAATGCTACATGCAATTTTTATTTGTTTTTGTGCGTTCTACTGGGCTATACAGATGTATGGGAAATGGAAAAAAAATTATTCTGAACACTTTTTTGTATAAACACAGACTTCACTTGGGACAATTATCGCAACAATATTCTCATTTGAAATCGATTATTCATACAATACGGCACAAAGCCATTAGAATCTGCGCTTTCTGATGAAATTAATCAATTTTGTATAATTTACACACATTGAAAATATTAATTAAATTAATAAAAATTAAAAGAGTGCGTATTTAATTTGATCATCCACTGCCCTTGCACTAGCGGTAACTGGAAAAATGGTCGCATTACTTCTAGCGCGACTGAGGTGTCCGATATGTCTTGATGTTCAAGAAACATCTAGCTCTGAGAGAAACTCTGACCGCTGAGAACGATGTGATATCTGTGTAACATATAGCTGGGCCTGAATTCACTTTCTTCAAAAAAATTTGTTGATGAAGTGGAGATAACTCTTCGCTCAGTGTTTTTTTCTTGGAGAGACCAGTAGCAACAACAAAAACAACCCAAGAATGTCGTTACTAAAAAGATTGGTCTGTAAAAGAAGGACCCCAGATAAGGGGTATATTTTCCTCAACAAGACTCGGTAAGGAGAAAAAATCATCAGAACTTATGGAAAATGCAAGAAGTCATCACCTCGGTCTAATGACTTGGGCTGGTATTTGCAATATATTATGTCAACAAAAAATTTCAAATTGCGTGCTTTTTAAATTTTGAAAATAGTAACGATGGCAACACCAGCAGACAATTTCTAGAAAATCCATAACTGGCTAGTTGAAGGTGATACTGGAGACAGTTTCAAGTGGTTACAAAATAAATGTTCCACTAATTAGTATATAATAAAACTATATGTATTTATTTTGCAGCGGAATAAGTTTTAAGCAAAAATATACATACAAATCTACATATGCATGGATAATTTCTACCTAAAAGCAGAGTTACCTCAACGTCTCTTACCTAGTGATAATAGAATAGAGTACATCACCATTGCTATTTATTACCGCCGAGCGTATATTAACAAGAGAAATGTCTTGAACTGATGTTCAATACACCTTTATTCGGCATTTCGCAAAAAACAATAGTGAACCCACTGCACCCTTATTCGACAGTGTGTAAAAAACAATGTGCTTGATTATTGAAAAATGTACATATTTCTCCGTCAGGAAAAAAGCAAGTATATTTCTCTCTGTCACACACATGCACAATTTCCTTTAATGCTACATGCAATCCTTTCTTTCAAAATTTGCATTCATTTTTTATTTTATTTTTTCAAATGACGTCTTACTCTGGTGGGTAACTCTTCCTATTGAAGAGATGTTCAAGAGATTTCTCTTGTAAGTATACGCTCGCCGCTTATAAAGAGGGATAGCAACAAGTAACCGAAATAGGTTTAGCCAATTAGATCTAGAATTTAAGTTAGTTCGTAATCAATTTTCAAGTAGATAACAATAAAGTTAAGCTAAGCCGGCGGTCATGTTGGGTTTATTTAAAAGAACCTTTTTAACATTTGCATCACATGCAATACATATATACTTTTTTATTGTTAGTTTAATAAAAATTTGCATCACATGCAATACTGTATTTTACAAACATTTATGCTAAATGCCTTTTCTTACATTATATTACACTTTTCACTTTAAAAACTGACGCTGACTTACTCCTGCTTTGACACATTAACTGGAAATATTAGTACTGCTAATACCATCAGGTGTCGGGTGTAGTCAATCTGAAAGCAAACTGCGTCAAGTCTTGCAATTTACATAATAAGAATGGCAAAGTAAAAAAATTTTGGGTTTCAAAAATTCAGATCTACGATTTCAGTTTAATTTTAAAACTTTTGCAATTTCTGTTTAAGTAAAAAAATCGATTTAAATTTAAGACGCTTTTTGAGATGCCCGAAAAGTCTAGAAATAAATCTTAATATTTAAGGCTTTCGAAAAAGTTTTTTAGCAAATCGAATTGAAATAGATTAAGAAATTCCGGAAATTTAATTGCGTGAACCTATAATTACGTGTAAATCTTTTGAAAGATTCTACTCTAAAAATATGTTTGTCTGGGGAATTTGTGTTCCAACAAAATAATAATTTCAAGCATACATTCAAAGTTGCTAGGAAACAATTTAAAAGATTTATGATCTGATATTGCCAATGTATAGCCCAAATTTCAATTTTGGCGAACATTTATGGTTGAAAACAATTTTGAGCAACGATTACAAATTAAACGACTTTTTTTGATAAACTGCACACGGCATGCTTGAGACTCCAGAGCAAATTAATACAAGACTTATCGAAAGAATTCTTTGGTGCGTTCAAGTGGTTGTTATAGAAGTTAAGGGCGGTTATAGTGAAATGATATAATTTTAGATTTCTGGTAGACATACAGAAAGTTTCATATATATGCATTTCGTTAAAGATGTATCGAAATGAACAACTGCACGAATTTTCGAACCTTCTCAAAATTTTTTTAACTATTTTTAAACATAAGTTCTTAGGTGATCGCTAATAATTCTGACTGTGAGGCAATTCCTGCTTCTTTTAAATTTTTCCAAACGGAACTTTGTCTTGCAGGCGTAGCAATAATAAGGATGTAATAAAGTTTAATTACCCTTTTGCCTTCATAATGATTTTAAGCTTGTTATATAGATAATCGGTGGAGCCGATTTTTATACCCTTAGGTGATGAAATCTAAAGGGAATACTAAGTTTGTCATTCCGTTTGTAACACCTAGAAATAAAGGTGGTAGAGCAAAATGAATTGGTCACCCATGCATAAAATTAAAAGTTACTTTGATTATTGCATGTCGGTCCATGCGGCTGTCCGTCCATCTGTCCGTTCGTCCGTCCGTCCTCCCGATAACTCTAGAACGCGTGTATTTACAGAGCAGACATTTTGCTTATGGACTTTAAAAAAAACAAAAAATAAAAATTGGAAATTTTAATTTTAACTCAAATTCGAAAATGGAACAAATCGGGTAACTCCTTCGTAGGGTTGCCATACATAAATTTCGATTTTCACTACATATTTGGGCATAACTTGAAAACGCGTCAACGACGAGAGCTGAAATTTGGTACACAGTATTGTCATAGCAGTAGTATATAAAATTAAAAAAAAAATTGACTAAATCGGGCAACCCCTTCTTGGTGTTGCCATATAAACATTTAGGTTTTTTACATATACTGTAAAAACGATCAGTCCTAGACTTTTTTATTGTGCCAAAGACTTCTTCAGAATATGAAATCCTATAAAATCCACCTCCACGAACTTGGCACTATATATATACCGACATAAATGCAGTAGCACTCGATGAAGGGAAACAAGTTGATTCTATCCAAACTGATTTCTCTAAAGCGTTCGACAAAATTTCACACTCTTATATACTCCAAAAATTATCCAATATAGGTTTTTGTGATAATTTAGTTGCATGATTCGCATCATATATCTGCGAACAATTGCAAACAGTAGTCCTTAACGGTCACTGCCCCTGCCCTTTCTTTCAAACCTCCGGTGTTCCACAAGGCACCATACTTGGTCCTTATATCTTTCTCCTCTACATCAACGATTGTTTCTTATATGCAGATGATTCGAAAATTTTTAACGTCATTCACACAGAAGAAGACTCTAAATTACTTCAAAGAGATATTCTTACCTTAGTAAATTGGAGCAAGCACAACTTTATGCCGTTGAATATTTCTAAATGTAAAGTCATAACCTTTTCATTATATTATGACTACAGAATGGGTGATTCATCTCTTAATCGCGTTACCGAAATGAAAGATTTAGGCGTTATTTTCGACCAGAAACTATTATTTCAAACACATATTAACTGGATCACCTCTAAAGCATTTAAATTGTTTGGTTTTTTATTCCGAATCTGTAAATCATTAAAGTCTGCTACCTCATTAATAACCCCCCTTTATAATTCTCTAATAAGAAGTCATCTAGAGTACGCATGCACTATCTGGAACCCTTTCTATGGTGTATGCATACAGCAAATTAAATCAGTACAGAGAAAATTCACCAGACTTCTTCTATATAAAACAGAAGGACGTTATCTTAACTATTTCACTCGCCTCGACAAATTTGGTATTGCTTCTTTGGAAAAGCGTCGTCTTTTCCTAAATGAAATATTTTTATTTAAATTAATACACAATCTTATTAATTGCCCTGAATTATTCCATAATATTAACTACGTTCTTCCATCTAGAGTCACCAGGTGCCCATTAACATTTCAAATTACTACCGTCAGGACCAATTTACGATACAAGTCTCTTTCTTACAGGATACAAAAAATCACAACGACCTCTTCAATGAACTTGACATCCTCGGTCTTAGTCCCTGTGCCTTTAAAAGAATTATTAGAGAAATGAGACTCAGACTCCCCTCTCTGAATAACCGATGAATATTGACCCATTGAATATTTTTTCTCCTCTTTTCTTCTCTAATCCTTTATAATTTTAATTATCTTTCTTTTTTTTTATAATTTTAATTTCATTTTTTCCCCTTTTTGTAATTTTTGGAATATTTTTTTTTCGTTTTTGCAATTGTTATCTTGCTTAAAATTTTTTTTCCATAGTTTAGATGAATTTTTCATCTTTAAAATTGTAACATTTTAGTCTTGTTTTTCTTCTTAAATGATGCAAAAATATAAAAATTCTAGCATTTTCCTTCATAAATTTGATATAAGAAACTTAATGAAGTTGATGTGTTTTTGAAAACTCGAAAAAAAAATGGCTAAGATTTATAAAATTTCGACTTTGCTGTGAGCCTTACCCTCCATACGGTTGGGACAAAACTGGAAAATATTATGTTATATTGGAAGGCTCTAGAAAATGTCTATGTCATCATAAACATTCAAAAGTTATTATAGACTGATTCATACAAAGTAAAGAACAAAAATCTTTAACCATCTACTTCTTCAAGTTCCTAAGCACGTATTTTCCAAACCCATCCCGTAAAATCTTTTCTCAAATCATCGAAACCTATCAATAGATTGTGGTTGGGAACTTAAATCGGGACACCCTGTATTATAGAAAAGAAAGCACTCTTCACTTTGAGAACATACTTCTCTTACAAACAAAAACTGGTAGAATTCCTTACTAGGTTGAACCATGGAAAGGCATATTTGTCTTTGGGATTAGAACATTATTGTATTCTCAAAAATGCATAAATAGATTTCTAAGAGGATCCATTCTCAAATCGTAACAAAAGAGTAAGATGTCATGATTCAGTATAAAAGGAATACTTTCAAGGACTTCCATTTCCATGGTATATTCTTGGAGTGATTAATGCAAAAAGATGAGGGAGTGAGTTCAAAGGCGATTCGAAATGATAAAAGGCAATTTTTGCTGAATACTACTAGAAGGATATTTGCAATACCTACGCAATGTATGAATTTCATTTATTCCAATTAATCCGTTTTAAGATTTGATTTTACTTATACATATATGTACATACAACGATGAGTATATCCAAATATTTTAATTCTTCTGACATTCGAAATTATTTTTAACAGTCTTAATATGAATAAAAAACCACAGAAGCCTGTAATTAGGATGCTTGTTAAATCTCTTAACTTGACAACTTAACTTGATAAGTAAAAAGAATCTCTTATGCTTCATTTAATATTAGCAAGCAAAAAAAAAAACCTTCATTATAACCTGAGAAAGGAATTACCCTCTAAAAAAGCCCAACATATTTGCCCGCAGAGCAGTTCTTCGCATGAAGCATCATCGTCAGTGCATCTTTTCGTAATTTTTGTCAATTCTGAGAATTCACCAAAATCTTAACGAAGATATCATGGTTAATGAATAAATAACGTCAGCGTTAAATGGCTGAAAGCACTTACAAAAATATCCTGCAAACCATTAACAAGCGAATTCCAGAGTTTGCATTCCGGGAAGTGCAATTACCGCAAATGTTAATAATTTGTTTAACTCTCAAAGTGATTACATTTCCCATTGTGTAGCTGGCCGGAAAACCATGGCTGGTATTTAAAAAGGGTCAAATTAAATTATTATTTAAAAAATTTTTAGCTCAAGGAAAAAACACGCGCGCAGCTATTTTGGTCGGTAAGTATCCAATTACCGCTGCAGAGAAACAAATCTGACAACTAAAGAAATAAGTAGGCATGACTTAAGATTCATTATGGCTGTCATGTATTCGAAAGGTGCATTCCAAAATTGTACGTACATATATGTATATAGAGGTACTCACAGGTCTACCTACCGAATTTTCTTGTCAGATTTTTTTTTTTTTTTTTGCCCTTGGTGATGTGTTCTTCTCGTCATTCCACAGTGCATTGAGATGGATCAAGGGAAGAATTCCCAAGAAAAAATTTAATATGCAGCGGAATATTAAAACAATCGGGGATAAAAAAAAAACAAAGTACCCGTTAGACAATTCCAAAAGATAAAATCCCACCTATGGGTGAGAATCAATCTTGTCGGGCTCTACTTCTTTAGGTAATTGGTGTTCTTCCACTTTAAGAAAATTGAAAACGAAACGCAAAAAAGCCCATTAGGTATGAATGACTTATCTGTTTGTGCCAGCCCGCGCCGGCCATGTTATTAAATTTTTTTAAATCAACACAGCTTGAAGTGAGCCTATCATTAGTCTCAATATCTATCGCAGAAGCCTTTTACAAGCACGATAAAATTTATAAGTTGAGCCAGAATTGATAAATGATAAATTCGTCACGTCGTCGTAGGTACCTATACACCGAGGTCACTGGACTGCTTGCCCTTACCAAATTAATTCGATGTTGTTTTTTTTCTATTCTGTTAACTCCTTTCTCTACTTGCTTTTTTAAAGTACTTTTACACATATATTGTACGCATAACAGTATTTTGAACTGTTCTTAATAGTAAAATTGTTTACAAATTAATTTCAAGAATGTTCAATCTTAATAAGTACGAAAAGTTCACAGGATGTTTCACAGCGTGTGCGATAGCATTGGACTGCACGATAAGCATATATACGTACATGGAACATATTTCCATCCAATATCTGCTTACCTTTGTTTAGATAATGATCACAACGGGCGCAATCAATAAAATTGTCATAGTGCCTAGGTATATGGATTTTCAGTTCACTGCTACATTGCTGAACGACTGTAAGAGAGTTTTCACTCACCATAAATGAGCAGACTGGTTCATATAAAACCTTCTGAAAATTTGCATAAATAAGGACCCTATTTTGACAATACAGTGTGGGAAAAATACTGAAGCGGAAAAACGTAGAAAGTATCTTGAAAGTGATTAATCAGTAAAACATCGCGTAGTAATGAAACTGAAAGAATGACAATCCAATTTTTCAAGGTTAAGTTTTTACTTATATTGTGGTAATAACTACACTGAACAGTAGGTAAAAATTCCATTCGTCATTGGACCCAGAGCTGGGCAAGTACCAAAAACAAAGTACTTAAGTATAAGTACAAGTACCAAAGGCCTGAATACTTCAGCGTAAGTACAAGTACCGCATATATGAAAAGTATTTGTAACTATGAAAAGTACTGAGTACTTTTTAAAGTACTGTTTTAGAATCTTTGTACGTTGGCAGTAATATAATGAAGTTTGTACAGTTCCGTTAGTTTTAATAGATAAATACCTTTTGAAAACTATAATATAGGAACCTGTGATTCTTATATTACAGTTTTCAATAGGGTAAAGCTTTCACTCCTCATTTTCTATAGATCATAATATAAAAAACACAAAATAAGCAGCTTCATTGGAATTCGGTCGAGGCATCGTCGATTTTATATTCGAGAGAGGCGGTTCTGGACTTTGTTCAATTTGCTCAGTCTTGTTTGTCTGTTATTAGTTTGTCTAAGGTTCTGCCTTGACGCATGACTGCGGCACATGCCTTGACAGTTCTTTGTGTGCTTTAAAACTCAACAAAAATGGATTTGCGCTAGAGATTATGTTTGCTTTTCTACGAAGAGTTGTAGGTGCTTGATAGACTGAAAACTACTTAAGTAAAAATCTTGGTACTTAAGTACAAAACTAAGTCTTAAGTACAAGTAAATAGAAACAAGTACTTATGTTTGAAGTACTAAGTAGACCATTTCAAAAGTATTAAGTAATAAGTCTTCAGTAACGAAAATGTACTTTAAGTAGTACTTAAGTCTTTTTTTACTTAAGTATTGCCTAGCTCTGATTGGACACTTTCCTTTTGGTACTAAAAAGATGTCACAGAATGAAGAGAGTCTGCATAACTATGTAGTGGCTAACGGGGCAAGATGAGAACCGTATTGGGGTTTGTTGTTCAAGTAAAAACATCTATACTTACCAGTAATCCACTAAGTTATAAATTCTAAGAACAAATGTTGATTTAAATAAACCGTTATGTAAGTTTAAAGAAAAAGAATAATGTTTTTCTGGCTTTTTTCTACTAAAGGAGAAACTCTCCATTTTGTCCCACATCCGGGACAAAATTGGGATACAACAAAATATAGTTATGTTTCACAAATGCCCAATCTTTAAGTTGCATAAATGTTTTTATATCTTTAGTTAGGCTAGATTTATTTGCACTGGCTTTGATCTGAGGATTCATTTTTTTATTATACCCATAGATTATGAAATCCTAGGATATACAAGTTTGTCATTCCGCTTATAACGCATAGAAATAATGATGGTAGAGCAAAATGGATTGGATACCCAAGCATAATATTAAAAGTTGTTTTGATTTTTGCATATCCGTCCGTCCGTCCATTCGTCTGTTTGTCCGTCCGTCTGTCATAACGATAACTCGAAATCGCATTTACTTAGAAAGCTGAAATTTTACACACGGCTTCCTTTTAAAAAAAAAAAAAAAAATTAAGTTCGAAAATGGAATGAACCGGGTGACTCCTTTGTAGGGTTGTCATAGAAAAATCTCGTTTTTCACTATATATTTGGGCACTGTCTGAGAACACGTCAACGTAGAGAGCTTAAATTTGGTACATGGTGTTTAAAAGCAACAGTTAATAAAATTTCAAAATTGGACTAAATCGGGCAACGTTTTCTTGGTGTTGTTATATAAAAATTTAGGTTTTTTACGTAAACGATCAGTCCTAGACGTTTTTATTGTACTGAAAAGTTTTTACTGTTCGACGAACCGTTTTATGCGATATCCAACATGGGTCTATGGGTCTATACGAAATTACATACGGGCATTCATCAAGGATATCATAACAATTGATCTTAGACCAATTCTAGCTTTTTCACTTGTTTTTTGTTTCGTTATATTCCATTTCAATTAAGTTTCTTTTACCTATGTCATCAAATGGGGAGGTTTTATGAAATATTAAGGTGAATAACTCTGGTGATGACTCACTTGAACAGGGAGTTGTTTAAAATCATTGTTCCGAAGACTTATTTTTGGTAGCAATATGCATATGAAAATTTTTGTTTGTACGTCAGTGATCATGGCCATGCCAAAAATACAAATCATTTTAATGAATAGCAGAAAAATGAACCTTAGACCCTCAGACTTGAAGGGAGGCACTCACTAACGCTTTTCGACAGACTGATATTAGTGGATAATCTGCGGTTGGTATGCTGTATTCCGTTTGTATATTATATTCTTTATTAAATGGAAAAATACAGCTCATTATCTTTTCCCTGGTCCCCATTGTAGGATGTCTAATCTGAGGGAACAATATAAAAAATACACAATACTTCGACCGACTGTGATGACTTTATTGACTAGACTATTCAACTTGAACGTTTTTGACTGACTGACTGTACATCGATAATTCTCTTTATTGGGCAGCTTAGAACGACCGACCATGCAGATTACGGTGCTAGATTATTACGATGATTAGAGAATTACATACATATATGATATAGATAACAAACAAGTATTCAAGAAATTCTCATACAAATCTCTATTAAAATACACGATCGGTATTATACGTATATACAATTACGCAATTATTTTCAAATATGCCTACACCATTTTGCCCCGGTCTCCCATATATATATGAGGTGAGGTGATCCAATAATTTTATTTTTGATGCAGTTGAATTTTAATACAATCAACATTCAGTTTCCTATGGCCAACTTATCCAGCGTACATAGGCCGATCGGAACGATTTAGGCGGCCAAATATATTTTATTATCTTAAATGGTTCTGATTTTTGTAGTATCAGTCAAATTTATTACATTGTACAGAAAAAAATCTAAAAATTACATCTTGTAAGTTTTATTAAACTAACAATAAAAAAGAATATATGTATTGCATGTGATGCAAATGTTAAAAAGGTTCTTTTAAATAAACCCAACATGACCGCCGGCTTAGCTTAACTTTATTGTTATCTACTTGATAATTGATTACCAACTAACTTAAATTCTAGATCTAATCGGCTAAACCTATTTCGGTTACTTGTTGCTATCCCTCGTTATAAGCGGCGAGCGTATACTTACAAGAGAAATCTCTTGAACATCTGTTCAATAGGAAGAGTAAGACGTCATTTGAAAAAATAAAATAAAAAATGAATTCAAATTTTGAAAGCACGAATTCTGCATGTGTGTGACAAGGAGAAATATACTTGCTTTTATTATGAAGGAGAAATGTGTACATTTTTCAATAAGCAAGCACGTTGTTTTTTACACACTGTTGAATAAGGGTGCAGTGGTGCTCTGTTGTGTTTTACAAACTGGCGAATAAGGGTGGATTGAACATAAGCTCAAGAGATTTCTCTTGTTAGTATACGCTCGGCGGTAATAAATAGGAATGGTGATGTGCTCTGTTCTATTACCACTAGGTGAGAGACTTTGGGGTAACTCTGCTATTAGGTAGAAATTATTTATGCATATGTAGGTTAGTATGTATATTATAATACTTTGCCCAAAACTATAGCCGCTACTTAATAAATTATTTTTCATAAGTTATAGAAAAAAAAATTAAAT
This sequence comes from Dioctria linearis, assembly GCA_963930735.1. NCBI lineage: Eukaryota > Metazoa > Arthropoda > Insecta > Diptera > Asilidae > Dioctria > Dioctria linearis. The sequence continues at coordinate 274,474,220 of OZ005741.1, forward strand.
ATAGTTTGTGAAAGAAAATTTATGAATTTTTCTCTTCCTGCCCTCCTTTTTGAAGTTATGGATTAAAAAAATCAAAATTTTAGACTTTTAACTCATTCATTTTCAACTAAATAGGTAGGTACTATTACTTAAAGTGACACTCTGTACTCAAATTTTAACCTATCAATTTTTTCTGTAGTTTTTCTTTAGCATATCCAACAGTATATCCTTCGCGCAGGTGGAGTTAACACCAGAACAGAGATAATCCAAAACCGAAAGTGATTATAATTTTTAAACTCTTATTAAAATCCGGTAAGTATTATTTTTCAATGAGATATATCAGGTACTATGTTGCAGAAATAAAATTTTTCAAAGTTGTAATTGAGGTGTCTCTCGTCTATAAGCAACACTTTTAATTCATAATTTAAGATATCTTATTCATTTAAATTGTAAAAAAACACCTCAAGTTGTTGTTTATTCTAGGCTGGGTCATGTCGAATGTGCATGCTTCATCTTATCCTTTCCAAACTGTGTCACTTCTTTTTGTCTAAATAAACTCAAGGCTACTTTCGTCTGACCATATTTCCTTAATCTAAAAAGATTGTGGTAACTGCATTTTTTTTTGTGAGCCCTAGTGGCCTATTCTGGTCCTAATAAACGGTTTGCGATCTGTTAAAAAGTTTCCAATTACTTCGTCCTTTTTATCCAAATTTTTAAATTTTTTGCAGAAATGTTTCTTTTTCTCTCGAGCACTTACACTTTATAATTTGTTTTTTTTTCTTTCAATTAAGATTATTGCGTCCTTTTATCTGGTTGTTTTTCTTTTTCTTCCCCTTCTTTGAATTATTAAATACTTAAAATTTATGTACGATTTTCTGGTAGCTTATGATATTTTTGTGATATTATTTATTATTTACGTTATGAATTTATGGATTTATGGAAATTTAGGATACATATAAAATATTGGAGAAAACATTTGAGTTTTCTCATTTTCGTAAATTTGTTGATCCCTAATTTCCTACCTACCTATTTGTCAAATTTTAACTAGCTAGCATTTATGGAAGCTCCCAAACACATACAGTCCGTTATATTGCCATTTATAATCTAACTTCAAATTTCAGGCTTCAAACAAATACCCCGGTTAACGTTGTTAAATGGTTCCTGGTACGAGACAATTAAATATCCTTGTAGAAGAAATTACTGCTATTTATATATAGTGACAAAAATTTACATAATTAAGAAAAATGTGGGCAAATAAATACGATTTAAAAAATTAAGATTGTGAAAATTAGATTTCATTTCTTTATTAGAATAAAATAATCTTATAATAAAAATAATTTTTTTATTTAATTAAAAAACAAAATGATTCCCTTTTTTTCTCATCGTACAACTCTCTATAAAATCTTACCACAATATCACACTATCTCTGTTTACTTTGGAGCATCGTTCTACTATTGGATCACACATTTCAAATATATGTTTTGGCTTTCTGAAGTTATGTAAATGCATCGTTAAGTTTAAAAATGTTGGTCTCAGCTCCATCCGTATCATTTTCTTTATCCTCCAGATTGTTTGTGTCCAATTCAATTAGTTCTTCCTTTGTTAATTCAGTGTTTTTAGATTCAATATTAACTCCACAAATATAATTTTACTCCAAATCAGTAAAACCCAGACGTCTTTCCAGTTATACAATTTCCTCCTGGTTATCAGAAGTAGTTTTTACGAAGCTTCTGAAATCATCAGTGCATTCTGGGCATAGATTTTTCTAAGAACCATGCATGGAATTTTGCGAAACTGAATTCCATGCTTGCTCAATTATATTGATTGCTTTTAAAATATTAAATTCTTTCAAAAATTGGTTGAGATTCGTGCCATTAGTGGCATTTAGAACTAGAGAAAATGAAAATTTGTGATAATATGCTTAAAATTAGTAATTGCATATTAATCCATAGGCTGTAATATTGATGTTGTATTCGGCGGCAAAAATACAATTTTAACCATACCTTCAGACATAGGACCTCCTGGAAGAACTGCATGAAGCAGGAAAGGAGGATTGGAGGCCAATTTGGAATTTTGTTAGAGCGTCAGGTTGGGATATATGAGCAACTGCTCATAAGTCTGGAGAGACAACAATGGGCCTTGTTATTGCCTACATTCCAGGGACCCATTTCGGATCTCAACCTCGTTTCAATCCATACATCCAATGTCAAGCGTAAAGTAAGCCAATCTTTTGCAGAACGATGTCCAGAAATCCATGTTGCGCACCAGTTTCATCACATTAAATATACTTGTTGGGGACTGTAACAACTTGTTTCGATTATTTCTTTAAATATGTTCGGATACTCGAATGCAGCTTCTTTGTTAACAGTAGCTGATTCTTCTTACAATTTAACATTATGAATATCAGATCTCTTCTTGAATCTACCAAACCAACCAAGGATTGAATTGAATGTTTTAATCATCGTAAATATAAAGAGCCTTTTCTTGAATTGGCATTTGACTTAAAGGCATGCTACGTGGAGTTTGATCTTCAATCTGCATCAACAGAATTTTTTCAATTTATACCATGATAGTGCTCCTAGATTTTATCACTTTTGATTCAATGGGTACTGAATCTATGATATATTTTTTAGATTCATCCTTATCTTTAAAAATGATTCCTACAGACGTTGGAGGATAACATCTAGTTTGACTTTATGACGAAATAATTCTAAAGTTATTTGAAAAGCTGCAATCATTTCCAAAAACTTGAACAAAAGTAAGAAAAATATTTGTTGCAAGTAGATGCAATATTTTAAGCCCTGCTTGCAGATATACCTTTATAAAAAGTGTGTAGATTTCGCTTATGAAATCAGCTAGCAAAAGCTTATATCCATAATTATACAGGACTTATATAATTGAACGAAAATTTAAAATTGGATCCACACTTTAAGTTTGAGTATCTTAATAGCAGTTAATGAAAATTGTTATAATGCGTTACCTACTAAGAAATGTATGAATTCAGGTGATCTGCAGATAATTCAAAGCCCCAAATCTATCGAGAAACCATATACCATGTTACTGTTATTCAAGTAAATTAGTTTGAATATAGTATAGATAAGATCCGCCGAATAAAACGCCCAATATCTCCAAAGATAACCTGCGAAGATTTCTTTTTTTAAATTTTGGGTGAACTATAAGAATACACCTAATAGTAATCTATAGATGGTCGACATATTATATATGGACACCGTGGAAGAAAACTAAGTAAGTAGTTAGTTATTCAAAGATCAAGTACAATCCGGCTATAAGGCTCCCATTTCAATTTTGTTCTAACAAATATCTTCCCTTGAAAATTACATTCGTTTTGAATGTAGCATAACACCCGAGTTAACTATTTCTCATGCTAGTCTGTCAGAATGTCTTTTCCCACAATAATAAAACATTACCAGATAAGAATTTTTCCAAGTGTCTTCTGTTCAAATCAAAAACAAACAGTCCAATTAGTACCTATACTCGCGGGGCGCATCTTAAAAATCTCAGTGGGTTTTAACAACGAGTTTTCAAGAATTTATTTAAATAAAATAAAAAGTAGTAATATTACAAAAAAAAAAGTGAGTGATTAAGGTACAATTTTTAGTTTAAGTCTATTTCTTTTATACCTAGTGAAATCACCGGTGCATAGAAATATGCGTTTGCAATTGTTTTACACATGTACGTTACATATATTAATCTGGTTGGACTAGAGAGTCATCCAAAAGATTATCTTCTCTTCTATTCTAGTATTGTCAAGTAGAATAGTATCAACTACTAATTTATGATATTAGCCAAATGAAATCAGAGAAATCTTTTACCTCCTGATCCTAGGAAAATAGTTAACAATAAGTTCAGCCTCAAAAGCTTTCGATAACATAAGCAGCAAATTAGTATTTATTTTATTGTCCCTATCACAGCAAGATATTCTCTTCATAAAATAAATTCTTTATACCATATCTAAAAAACCAATGAACACTTACTTGGTGCGACTATAGGAATTTTTGAATAGATTTCCAAAAGAATATAATTTGACTACTGTTTATAATTATTATAATAACGCCTGAATGTAGAATAATAAAAAGGTTCTTGACTTTTAGTGATGTAGAGTCCACGTTCAGAAGTAAAAGTAACTAAAACATTTTATTACCATAAATAACAAAATCTCAATAGGCACGAACTTACCTAAAACTTTCTATTTCAAACTGAACTAAGTCAACAATAGAAACACCATAGAAAAACGTAAATCACATAAACTCTTTAAATATAGTCAGAATCGATCTAACTGTAAGCGGTAGTCGCTGCTATTTAAGTTTTCTCAATTTCAAAAGTAAACAATGCCTGCAGGGAAAATAATAGAATTATCAAAAATTGAAAAGCAAAGAAACAGATATCATCGGCATCGACTGTGTAAAATAAACTAAACAAGACAAAATTAGGAGAAGATTTGAACATTATGCCTCATAAGCCATTAATCATGCTTACACATATTAACAACGCCTTAAATTTGCATATTTTCGGAATAAATTAACTGGAAAAAAAAAATACAAACAAAAACGCCCGCCTGTTTAACTTTATGTGAGAAGTATCTTCTTCTCTTCAGCAGCGAAAAGTCTTTCAAAAAAGATCATGTTTCGCCGCTATTGTATGCCCACAAATTGAGATTTTGCCAGGCCAATTTTTATGGCTCTCTTCGAATCAATAATAAAAGAGTATAGCACTTATGAGATTTTCTTCACTTTTAATTAAAATTTTGCTTCGGTTTTAGAAGGAAAAGTGAATGACAAACGATTGAAAACAATTTCGAAAATAGGTTCCCAACAGAAACTCAATTTATATAATAAAATCAAAGGAATGCGGCGTCCTTTGGCTATATGTATGAATAGCTTGCTCTAGTTATATGAAATTCGGTTTTTAATTGTCTTCAGATTAAGATTTTTAAATTAATCCTTAGATAAAATTTTCGTTGTATGAAATGAGAACTGGTTTTAACGTTTCCGCATGCGCATAAATATTGATTTGATAAAGATTGGTAATGAAGTCTCTAGCGTCGTGCCAAAAATAATGCTGAAGAAAGGGGAATAGCCATTTTAAGTCCGACATCAACACAGACATCAGAGATGTCTTAAACGATACATTATGATACCTCTGAACATATTTTATTAACAATGTTTATTTCAATTCAGCGGGGGAAGGCTTGAGAGGAGGGGGTCAAAGTTAGATCTGTATATTTTGAAGAATCTAGTACAGAATCGAACTCCTTAGGTTCTGGAAAGAAGTTTGAGTACCCACACTTCTATACTCGGAGGATTAAGTAGCTATCCCCATACTCACTGTTTTGGTATTTCCCCCTTTTTTTTCGAACTGAGGTACTAGATTTTTCCCACCTTAGATCGGCTCTAACTCGGTAGAGTTATGTCCGATTCGAAAACGGGTTTCACTGTTCACCACAAATCGTTTCCAGCTACATTTCGTGGAAGAAACTTTGTCTCTACATATTTTTAGGGTGGGGTGTAGGAACCCCTATCGGGGGGGGGGGGGTTATTCCAATACGACATGTTGCATATCAAATTAAAAGTCTCGCCGAGTACTATCTGATTCTGAAATCTTTCTCCGGACGTTTGGCCACCGGAAACCCATTTTCATGCACTTAGTCACATATGCCTCAGCTACTACATTTCACATGTATTTTTCTAATTCTGTCTTCCATAGCCATTAGTGCTCTGTTGTGAACATTTTTCTGATATTAAGTCATTATCCACATCGCACCAACGCCGAACAATTACGAGAAGTAGAAAAGTTCATTTTTTCACCCAAGAAATCAAGCTACATTCGATGGACAAAGATTTGCTCCGGTTAATAAAATATGTTCAGATTATCATAAGGCATCGTTTAGGACATGTCTTATGTCTGTTCATGTCGGGCCTAAATTGTATGAAATGTGGGCATTCCCCTGTTCAATGCGGATGAAATTGGGCTATTTTTCAGGTTAATATTTTAAACAGGAAAAATATATCGGTGGAAAATATAGCTCTGATCTACTAGCAGCATATGGATGATTCGGAAAATTAAAAATTTTAAGCTACTACTTATGGAATAACAAAAAGCATCGGTGGCATCCGAAATTTATATGGAAATCTTTATATGACAATAGGAAAAAATCAAATCTAGAAAATTCTGCGATTTGTTGATAATGTTCTGCTCACCCCCGTAAGTAACTTCAATTAAATTAAGGTTCTTACACACAATATAACGTTTGTACCACAGCCAAAGGACCAAGGCGTAATAAGAAGGCGTAAAAATCATTTGAGGAAAAATGTAACGATTAAAGTGAAACAATTTCGTTAAGTCGAATTTAAGATGTTGCTTTCATATTTTATTAATCGCCCGAAAATAATAATTTAAAATTTTTTTGATAGGTAATCTATTTGGGATTTTCCATTTCCCTTTAAATAACATTTTTTTCTGTTTCTCTTCCATTCCGAATTCGAGATTAACAAACTTGAAATTTTGACTTAATTTCTTTTTATTAAAAAACTATATAAATGTAGATACTAATTTTTCGGTACCTACGGTACCTACTTATTTAGGAAGCTGAAGCTCTTCAGTTTAAAATGAGCTACTATAATTCTCTGTATTCAAAATGTAGACTCATCTTCGCTTTATTTAAGCTTCTTAAAACCACTAAAGGTATTTTTTGGGAAGAGAGAAAAAGAAAATCCGAAATTATGATTTTTCTTTAAACGGAGAGATAAGGAGAAAACTAAATACAAAATTTAAAACGTTATTCGATAAAGGTTTCCGAGGTATTGAAAAACAACCTATACATAACAATGCTATATAGAATATCATAATTATAAATATATAAATTATTACTGGCGCAAACGCCATCTAGTGGCCGAAATTAGCAACTGATAATCACTTTTTTTCTAAATATGTTAATAACGGCAAATGATATGAAGTTGGTAACTTCTCAGTGGCTACTGTTTGTGGGTTACAATCAGGGACTCCCCCCTCAAAAATGGTAAAGCAAGAAAAAATAGTAGTAGATTTTACGAAATATTTTTTACTATTACAAAAGCAAAAATTGATTTCGGGTCTCTCGATAACAAAAAATAACACACATGATCCAGATTTGATTCCAAAGAACATTATTTTTAAAGACCGAACCACATAATTGCGCCATCGAGCATTGGCATCAGCATTGCGTCATTGTTTTAAACCATACTCATGTTTTAATTTTGGCAGGCATTGATTCGAGTCTATGCCCGACGATGCTACTCTTGTGTTTCCGCTATTACCTTTTAGCACTGCTAAACTTGTAGAAGCCGGGTGATTTATTTTCAGAGCCTTGTCAAAGTGAAGTAAAATCTCAAGAGGAGATTTTTAAATATTTGAAGAAGAAATGAAAAAATGAAAAAAATTGAGAAAAAGTTGAAAGAAAAAAAATTTTATTAAAAAAATCCTAAAGAGTAACTCTATTTTTATTTCTTTTTCCTTGGTATATTATAGAAGTGTTTTTGCCTCATATAATTCACACCCAGAATTTATTCTGAGTTTATATGAGAGGAGATCAATTTGATCTGTTTCAAGCGTCTACAGCAGGCAGAAAACCAAGCTGTACCGATGAGTGTAAGGTTTTCTGCTAACACGAAACGCTTCCTCTTCTTCCTTTTTTTTCAGTCCACTGCGGGCGTATACAAATTCGATTCGTTTCAAATGAGTCTGGTTTTTTAAATATTTTTAATAAACATTTTTTTTCTATTTTTTCTCAATTTTCTTCATTTTTTCATTTCTTTTCTTTGTTCTATTTTTTCATTTGTTTTTCAAGTCACTTAATTTCGATATTTGGGACCTGTTGATGAGTCAAGCCAAGACTTGGAACTTGTCCCGAAAAATATAATGGGTTGTGTGATGAAATAACAAATTAAAAACATTTTTTAGCTTTTGCTATATACCGGAGAATCTAAATAAATTCCTTCTTGAACAAATATAAGTTTAACCCGGTAAAAAATCTTAAAGAGTAATTTCTATTTTTATAATTTATAAGTTGGATACCGCCCAATTGGTTCGTCACTGGATGGGAGGTGTTTTCCTGCATAATGGTGTAAAGTTGGTCTGCAGGTGAGTTTCATTCCAATATGATTGACGTATTGTTTAGCTCTTCTTAATCTCCACAACGTTGACGAGTCCCGAGCACTATATATTGTGACCGACCCTAAACCCAGGTGTAAAGACCCTTGCGCTACCCACCGGCATAACGTTTCCTGTCAGTCTGCCTGGAGTATCAAAAAAGCTGAGCAGTAGCGACGATACCTGAATAGTCAATGTGCAGAAATTATTTTTAATGAAAATAAAAGATTCGTTATAAAATAAGCGGTGGATCATGCAGCTGCACTTATAGTTAAAACCACAATAGAAATGTCGAACAATGGACGAACATGTATAATCGGCGAGGATATTGATCTCATGATCGCTTTAACACATGAAAATAAAGAAATTCTTTTCATAATGCCAGGCATAGGCAAAACTAAAAGAAAAATTTTTTCGTCGGCGAAAGTCCAAAAATCACACGAACGTATGAAAAATACAATTTTACTGGCCTGATTGTTCCTCGAGATGTCGGTGCAGAAAGCGGGGTTAAGATACTTGCAAATTTGCGGAAATTGTCAGGAAATGTATGTCATGGAACAAATTTGCGAAAATCTTAACGAACCAGAAGAGGCGGATGCTACCGGCTCCGATTGTCTTTAGATATTATAACAAGTATGCATTCAAAGGGTAAAAACGGGAACCTTATTACTAAGTTTCATTTTACAAAATATACTCACAGCTAGCAATAGAATTAATAAAGCAGATGAAAAATTGAGAAAAAAATTGTTTAATTATAAAAAAAAAAAAACTAAAAACGTACAATGATTACAATATGATGAGAGATTCTTACTTTTGGACAATTTTTTAATATGATTTAAATCACGTGAAAATCCTGTTCACCCCCCGTTTATGGAATCCTTGGTTTGATTAAGAAAAAAAAACTAGTTTTCACAAAACACTCTGTATCTTACAAAGTACATGGCCTACGGTCACAGTTGAGAAAGGTGTATTTGCGAAGCGCACAAGCCATATAAAAACACTTCTCCTAGCGCACAAGCAGGAGTTTGTGAACCGCACACCTATTGTTAAGGGATTACGCATTGTTTTGGAAACGCGCGGCTATGGTTAAAGTCAGCGCATTGTTATAGCACGTATCTTTACCTGATCTATGATCTTCACCTGATCTATGTAAGTTAAATTAAGTTTTTTAAACCACTAATATCAATATGAGGAGTACGCTTCGCGCCAAGCGCAAAAAAACACACACACAGGCAGGCGGCCTGTTTGTGTGTGTGCCTGCCTGCCTGCCTGTATATGTGTGTGGGTGTGTGCCTGCCTGCCTGTGTGTGTGTTTCTTTGCGCTTGGCAAATATACCCTAGGTTTATACTATATATATATATTACTTAGGACAGGTAAAGATACGACCTACAATAATGCGTACTCCCTTGATAATAGGTCTGCGCTTTGCAAAGTATTTTTGACTACATTAATTTTGAGTTGTGCGCTTCGCAAATATACCCGTTGAGAAAGAGCTCATTGTATGCAGAACTTTATGGCCTTTCCAACGACTCAACCAGCCCGGTACCCCTCTCATCAGAAAAGTTATTGTGGTCTAAACTAAAAATTTCGGATTTTCTTACCTATCGTTTTTACATTGACCTCTATTTTTTTCGCAAAAAGGTCATTCACATAACTTTTTTTTTTAAAAAACGTGACAGTTTACTATCCTTTTTAATTTGACCTAAGTATTATACCCTATGTGCTATCTGTATGCATTAAAGAGTTATAGAACTGCGTCTTCAAATACGTTTTTCGCTGATACTACTCGCTTACCCGGGGATTACACGAGTCAGTAGAACTGACATTGACACAGTCTAGTAAAACCCCTACAGACTAGTCGGTACTGACTAGATTTCTGGCCAGTCAATAAACTGTCAAACGTAAAATTAAAATGGCCGAAACTGAAAATAAAAAAATGGAAATTTCTGTTTATATTTCTAATCTTCTCTTTTTTGAATAGGGAATGATTGAAAAGAGTTTAATGTAGATTCTAATATTTATTTTTTAGAGAAAAATGACGGAATAAGAAATAGAAAACCTTTTGACGTAATTTTTATAATGAACTGATTAGTCAGTTAATCGAACACAATGCGCTTGTAATCATTAAAATTGTTCAGTTCAGATATTATAGTGGCATAATGGTATTGTCATAACAAAAAAAAAAAAATGGAACTATCACACTAACTCTTCTGTGTCGAAGATTTATGCTTGCACTAGGCGCCAAAGGTACTCTTCATATTTTATTTCATTGGAAACAAAGGTACGCCTAGTAAAAACCCTAATCATACCGATCCTGGCATACGGAGGCTTAGTTTATGGGAATTTCGCTATCTTGGCAAAAACTTAAAGTTGCTCTCAATTCTGCTGTTCGTTATGTTTTTAATTTACGCAGACTCGAAATTAGGTCTCATTTAGTCCCCCAACTATTAGGAATGAACCTGTCCTAGTACCTTCAGTTTCGCTCATGTCCCTTTATTTTCAAATTGTTAATTTCTGGCTTGTCATCCCATCTGCATAATAAGTTGAGATTCCCTCGCTCCTCCAGAGCTAATAAGCTTTTGATTCCTATTTTCAATTATTTACAAAGCAGCTGCATGATTTTGACGCCGTCCGACAATGGCATACATTGCCTGATACAATTCATCGGACCGGGCCGGTGGATTCCTTCAGAGGGGGTTGTTGTGGCATTTTCAGATCAATATATGATTGGCGCTTTGGACATTGTATAAAGTTTTAGTCATTTGTTTATGTTTTTATCTTGTATTTTTAATATTCATTTTGCATTTATTGTAGATTTATAGTTTGAGTTTTTATTTTTGAATTTTGAATTTATAGAATTGAATTTTAATTTATTTTTAGAGTAAGAAATTTGTAACTTCCCTTTTTTTTGCTGTAATTATTGATAAGAAAAGATATATTAGAGCTAGTGTTAGATGTTGTTTGTTTGTACAACAATAAATAAATTGAGAATAATGGCAAACTATGGCGTATAACACGTGCTGTCAGTGAAATAATCAAACTAGGGCCAGTGCGCATATTGTATTCATCTATCTTATTAAGATTACAACTTACTAATTCCGTATTATGCGCCGAATACGGATTCTAAAAGTACTGATTAAATATTTCCGAGATTTTTTTTAATGCTTTTTACGATAAGAAAATTCCCATCTATGAAACTTATACCCTTTTAAATCAAATGTCCACAATTTTTCGGAATAATCTCCCCGAACTAATATATTTATAACACAAACTATAATTATGTAATACGATAGTCTTCACGAACAGTATATAAAATATTTTGAAATATTAAATCATGCTCTAGAATTTATTATTTCAGATTGCCCATCAAAAAATTATATGTCTGTAGAATTAAATAGGATGAAAAACTAAGACAATTTTTACCTGTCTTCACAACTGAAGATCATTTCGACAGATCATTATACATATATCAGGGGCTATCTACAGAAGAAAGTGTATCAAGATAAAATCTTGAAAACTAATCTTCCAGAGGTGACTGGCCAAAGTGCGCTCTAAAGCATGTAAAAAATACCAAATTCTAACTGAACACTTAAAAAAAAAAAAAAATACATGCACTAAGAAGATTTTAGATAAAATCGTTAAAACAAAAAATAAGTAAAATAAAAATCTTATACTGTGTACTGTAGAAATGCTTTAAATGCCTCTGCAAGTGAGATAAATAAGTCAAGGATCATACGATGACAAATATACGAGATCGGACGTAATCAGTTCAGTTATAAGTTGCCGCATCAATTGAATAATCTAATCATAAAAAGTGGCAAGTGAATTTCAAAATGATTTTTGATAAGATTCAGCTATTTAAACTGGTTTCTTGGGCATGGATAATATGTCTATCACAAAACAAAAAATTTGTTTTTTTCCACAAGCAAACTTCTCATTCATTTAATGAATGAATGTATCTCATGTTCGTGATATCCATATCAATCAGGGCATGCTCGTCGCTTGAGTTTATTACAGTTACTTCGGATCAACGTGATATTAAATGACATTGCTTTTTTTGATCACTTGTAAATTGAGTTGTAAATTCCTTTAAATAACCTGAGTTTAATCCACATGTCAAAACAAGAACCTCTCCGATGACTGCCCCGATAAAAATCTCTCGTTTTATCTAAAACCAAAATGCAGACGTATCTGAACAATGGATTCGTATTGTCGAAAGCATTTCATGAAAACAATCTTCAGTCCTCCTCAGATCATGATATGAAAGTAACGTTCAATTGAATACAAACGTTTTCTGCAAGTACATATAACTATAGAGAGTTCCAGTGCGGATAGTATAAAGTCAGTTTAGGGTACAAAGTGGAACACAATGCATTCAAAGTAAAGTCGCCATTTGGTTGCCCGAACTTGATTAATGATTGCTTAATGGAATTATTCAGCAAAATTTTGATCTCTTTCGTTCACTTTAATTGCGAAACTTCCCTCGATCTTTCGTAAATCTGACCTTATAGGTCCACTACTTCTGACCCTGTTCCATACACATATATGTATATGTATTTAATGTGTTTAATTTTGAAGCATTGTCCATATATGTAGTATGTATGTAGGTACAAGATATGCACATAAGTGCTATACACGGTTGAGACAAGTATAACTGTTTCTACTCAAAGTATTTATCTACCCACACTACACCGGTGACTGATATAATCGAAAGAATCCCCAAAAAATTCACGACTTCATCTTCATCATTCTGCGATGGGTCAATAATAAGAAAATTTTGCGTGGTCTTTGTGGAAACCCGAAAACGATCAACGACCGCATTTACACCAGATATGCATCGCCTCCGCCCAGCACAAATCGATCAGTAACCGATAAGTGTTGCGGTGAGTAATCGAATATCTTGACATACTTTCAAGGTAAAAAAAAAAAAGAAAAAAAAAACAGGAAAACAATCTCGTTATATTCACCTGAGGAGAATGAATGGACTTTTGGCAGAGGTTCCAATTCGGTTGTTGATTGTGATTTTCTAATTTTACAAATTTTATGGGTAGCGCTACTTGATGATTATGAAACTCTTCAGAATTTGCAGCAATCTTTTCAGCGGATCGTAATGGTAAGTGCTACGTTTTTTTTTTTTTTTTTTCGTTAACATTAATCAGAGATTTTCCTCCATGATGTTCTAGTTATTTTTCGTATTTAATTAGATGATAAAATGCCTTTCAATTTCGAATGGTAAATAGTAAAACGACGATTTTTTGTAGAAGACTTCTTAAAACTTCTTCTTCAAAACTTTCGAAAAAATCGGAGAAATAAGAATGAATGTGAATGATAGTGTGTTCGTTCCACACTTATATTTCCATAATTTGAAGATTGTGGCAATATTTTAGAAACTGTTCAAATGTAAGTAGGATTAATTTTTTGAAGACTTTTTTTTTTCTTAGAAAAATTGCTGTTTTTCTGATTTTTCTATATGGGCTCTCTTAGTTAATATTTTTCATATAAATAATTTCTCGTTAGACACATTCATTTCAACACAAAAATTAACCTCTAAGGGGTTTCATCCAAAAAACCAAAATTTCTAAAAATCCTCGAAGTAGTTCATTTTCTATAAATAAATTTCTGAAGTTTTATCGGAATAAATGTTTAGTGATAAACAAGACTCGGTTTTCTTCTAGTTAATTCAGTAAATCTCTTCAAGATGGCGGCAGCATCGTTTGGCTTACATATGTGCTGTAATGCAATTTAGTTGCTGACATATATTTTACGAATTAGCACAAATATATAAGTTGATCCTTCGATTTGAATTCATTCGGGTCGACGTAGAAACTCTCCATATTGTTTGTGATTTTTTGTGTGAAAAGTAAGTTGAAATAGGCATGACATGGGCAAACTAAAGCATTTTTTACACTAAAACTAAACTGAAGATACATATACCAACCTATTTCGATTTTTTACTTATTTTTTAGTATTTCAGCTTACTTTTAATCCAGGGTATCTACATATTTATATACATGTATATAAAATTTCAGCTCTATACAGATCCAGATCTGACTTTAAGGTTAGAAAATTACAAATTGGCTTAACACTCTGAAAAATGCCTCCGTAACAGCCCACATATTGTTTATTTGAGCATAGATTAATAGTTTATTTTAAGGGTAAAAAAGGGGACCCTATTACTAAGCCTCCGATTTGCGTCCGTCTGTCTGCCTGTCACCGGGCTGTATCTCATGAACCGTAATAGGTAGACAGTTGAAATTTGCACAGAGTGTGTATTTCTCAGACCTGTAAAGTTCCAAGTACAAGTACCAGTACAGTACCAGTACCTGGACTTAAAATATTTTAAGTACTAGTACAAGTCCCGGTACTGGTACTTAAAAAAATTTCAAGTACAATTCCCGGTACTGGTACTTTAAAAATTTTCAAGTACAAGTCCAGGTACTGGTACATAAAAAAATTTCAAGTACAAGTGCCGGTACTGGTACTTAAAAAAATTTCAAGTACAATTCCCGGTACTGGTACTTTAAAAATTTTCAAGTACAAGTCCAGGTACTGGTACTTTAAAATTATTCAAGTCCAGGTACTGGTACTGTTATTAGTACTTAAGTACCAATGTACGTAAGTACTTTACAGGTCTGATTTCTATTGCCGTTATAACAAAAAATAATAAAAATTAAATTAAATTAAAGGGGGCCCCCGTACAAGAAACGTGATTTTTTCTGGGTTTTATTCCTCATTTTACTCGTTTTATTCTCATTCATTATTATTATCATAAGTAGGCATTTTTTATTCAAATGACAATATAATTTTTTCACATGAAAAAATAAACAAAAAGTACATAGTGTTAAACTTTGTACGATGGTACGGAGCTCTTAGTGCGCGAGTACGACTCGCATTTGGCCGACTTTTCTTAAGAATTTATTAAAAAATTGTATGCACTATAAATTGGTAGCCGACAATGATCCATCCAAAGGAGTTGAACTGATGATTCGAATGCGAGAGATTCGAGATCCAATTCTAGAGCTTCATTTTTTTACATTCAGCTTAAAATATAAGCCGAGCATAATTAGTTCAAAATTGTTTTGCGTTATTAAACAATATATTCATAAAAGGGAATGTCCACATTTCATACAACTTTAGGCCCGACATGAACAGACATAAGACATGTCTTAAACGATGTCTTATGATAATCTGAACATATTTTTTTAACAATGTTTATTTCAATCAAGCGGAGGAAAGCTTTTGATGCGATCGAATGTAGCTTCAGCGACTTTCTTGGGTGAACATACGAACTTTTCTACTTTTAGTGCATGTTCGAAATTGGTGCATCGTGGAAAATGACTTATAATATTAGAAAAATGTTCACAACAGAGCACTAATGGCCATGGAAGGCAGAAATGCAAAAATATGTGCGCAATTGGGGTGTATGTGACCCATGTGCATTAAAATGGGTTTTCTGGCGGCAAAAACGTCCCGAGAAAGTTGTCTGAATTGGGAGAAAAGTACACCACCCGATGGTACTCGGCTTTAATTTGATATTCAACATACCGCATTGGAACCACCTCCCCCACCCTAAAGTATGCAGAGGAAAAATTTCATCTACGAATTGGAGATGGTAATGAGCTGACGCGAAACGTCAAACCCGTTTTCCGATCAGACATAACCCTACTGAATTAGATCCAATCTAAGGTGCGAAATATCTTGTACCTTAGTTCGAATAAAAAAGAGGGAAATACTAATAAAGTGAGTATGACTATGTAACCCTCCGTGTATAGGAGTGTGGGTACTCAAACTTCTTCTCAGGACCCAAGGAATTTAATTCTGTACTAGATTTTCCAAAATGTACTAGATAAAATGTTGACATCCCGTACCAAGATTTCCACCGCTTAATTGAAATAAACATTGCTAATAAAATATGTTCAGAGTATGATCGTTTACGATATCTGTCATGTCTGTTCATGTTGGGCCTAAAATGGGCATTCCCCTTTAAGCAAATCTACATATGTTCGGAGGCTATACATAGCTAATTGCGAATAACTTCTGAGTTCTTAAATCGGGAACTTCAATCCCCTTACACTTTTACTTAATATTGATAATGCATTCTGAATCTTTGATTGATACATGGTGCGTAAGCGGAGGTTCAATCCTCCGCAGTATTTGATACATTTTTTAAAGTAGTAGATTGTGGTTCTTATTGGTATAGGTGTGCTTGCAAAGTTCTGATTTGTGGGCTTGTTCTGATGTGCTTGTAAAATCTGGTGGGTCTTAACATTGTTACTTGCTTTGTAGCTAGTAATGTAAATGACTAATGATAACTATATCTGATAAAATAGAAGAGAATGAAACTTACAATCAAAACAAGCGCATCTGCATTAGGTATACATGATAATCGCCATTTCGTAAATCTTCTCTATTTGTCTATTAACTCCAAAAAAATTTTAAAGTTTTTCACAAAAGAAATTTTGGGTGGGTTTTAAGTGTTTCTTACGTCTGGGTAATAGAGGAGGTAAAGCTAGATGCAGAAAGGTTATTTTATAAAGCGCTTGACGATATTGAAGTTGATATTTGAAACTGGACATTGATCATCGTACATCGTACTCCCCTGCTCGTCGTCGTCGTCGCCATCGCCATCGCCATCGTCATCATCATCATCATGATCAATTTTAGCTAAACTCTTCGTCATAACGATCGTTCATGTTCCGCTTTAGTTGGCCTATTTAGTTTTTTGTAAATATCTTTTGATAATTAAATTATCGAAGAACAAATAATTTCAGGTATTCGATAACTGTTTATTAGATCAATACCTTATTCAGATTAAACTATATACCTACATAGACATTTTGAGAAATTTTATGCCGAAATTTCTAACCCTGCAGGATATCTTTCCATCTTTGGTATATCTACACAAAATCGTGTGTTCTTAAAGAATAGCGTCCTTCAGGATGAGGATTGATGTAAGACTATGGACCATCCCACACGAGTACTCTTTATCCAGTATGCATAAAACAGATTTTCTAGCGAAGAGGTATCTCTACATTTTGGGGAGATATTTCTTTTAGCTCTCCTCTAAAAAACCGGTTTGCATACTGCATCGAGAATACTCGTGTGGGATGGCCCTATGTTTGTTTCTTTTACAGCGCCAATATTTCGGAATTTTTCGTACCACTAATGATATCATCATTGTGAATGTTACTTTTCTGCTAATTCTTTCTGCTAATTCTTTCTGTAAGTTATGTAAGAAGAATGATATCTGCGCCAACTAGTGAAATAGCACTCATTTCATATGATAAATTCAGCGAGTGGTTTCCGTGATAAACTTTTAGGCATTTTCAGTAGCCTGAGATGAATTCAACATTCTCCAATTTCTTTTGTATCATTTTTTAGGTACAACCGTTTTGAGAGGAAATTTATTTAATTCCAATTTAAATGCAGTGGGATTAAGTAAAAAACATAAAAACAAAGGTATTTTTTTTTTTTTTAGTTTTTTATCCGCTACTTGTATGTGTTGCAAATTTACGCGACACTTCAAATTAATTAAAAGTCAATTACACTTGTCATTTTCAAACGAAAGGTAAAAAAAAAGGTGTACGCATTTTTCAGTTCAAGCTTCAATAATGTTGTGAGACTATAAAAGGCAAATTTTATGAAACCAAGCAATCTGGCTGACCACATTGGAGGAAATTCTTGATTCAATCACATTGAATCCTTGATTCAAGACAGTTGAAGGATGTTAGGAGACATTATACCAGCTGCACCCTGATGACCTATGTACAATTTGAAAAATTATCTCTAATATTCTAAATAGATGGATCCCAATTAGAAGGCAGATCATGCGGTGGATGTACACGAACTGAACTACCGATTCGCTAAATAATTTACAGAAATTCACGTAAATAAGCTCTGTGCACGCGAAATTATCCAAGAAGATATGCGGCGTGAGGCCAAATTATACCAAAAAATATTATTCCGACAGTCAGTAAGCACTCAAAGCATTGAACTCAGTATGCCTTTCGAGTTTTTTTCTGAACACTATCTGGAAGCAACTACCTGAAACTAGTTAATAATATCACACTGATTTTAGTGCAACAGCATTAAAGCAAAGTCAGAAGAATCCAAATTTAAGTTTATCTGCTCTAAGCTTAGGCAAGGAGATTTATTTATTTATTTGTAGTCAGATCGCAATAGAAAAGAAAAACACCTCTCTCGCTCAACAGGCCAGAGCTAAGACTCATAATGAGACTATTCTCTGGGCATTGCTCCCCGAGATACGATCTTACCAAAGATGGGCAGAGTTGATAATGAATTTTGCTGTTTTCGCATTGAGGAGGATGAAATAGCTAAATATGTTTTCTGTGATTGTGAAGCTTTTGGATGGAAAAGGTTAAAACACATAGGCACAGATGTAGTAATATAATAGCTTTCATAAAAGATTAGTCAAATGACAAGATCAGAGGCGAAATGCATATCTGACGACCATTTAATAATAACTTCGAAGTGTAGAAAGCAATCAAATCAATGTTTCCCTGATACTCTTCATCCTGATGTCAAATGTTACATCAATTTCATATAGACAAAGATGGCATAATTATTTAGTAATATTTAATGTTAAAAATTAATAGAACTGTACAGATTTGAGTACAGCTAGGGTTAATAAAAGTGCATGTAACACGTACCTATATTTATAGTCCAACAAGTTTCATACAAAAAAATCTTCACAGGAAAACTGAAAAAAGTCCAAACCAGAACATCTTCATTTTACAAAACATAATTTCGTCGGCATATGTTTTTCACATTGTAAATGTGTTTACCTGAAGCAGGGTCTATGTACTTTCTGACTAGCTTCCGGTTTATTCACTCCACCCAACAACCCCAAATTCGTCTACGCTAAGCTCGTTTCTTTAACTTAGCAATAACTTTTCACACTTTACGACTGTAACCTCCAGAACTATATATACAGCAACCAAAGACATGAAGAAGGCCCTATAAAAAAGACCCAATCTCTAATTGAGTCCGAGTTTCTCAAAACTCAAGATTTCGGGGTTGCCCAGACTTCAAATTTATTTTAATATCTTCCACCTTTGACCTTTTCTTCTAAGTAATCGTGGCTCTCAAGACTGCCGGATAATTACCTGGCAATCTTATGTTATTGCTACCGGACGCGATATTCCCCTGCTTTAAGTCCAATAGCAAAAGTTAAATTCGCACGTCGACACTGATGGCGAAAACGATGACGAAGAGGCTATAAAGGGGCCTCCTTATCGTTAGATGAGATGCGGTTTTTTTTTGTTACAGTTTTGTTTACAAATTTGCAGGGCACTGTGAGGTCGTAGCTCTTTCGGTTATTATTTTTTTTTTTTTTTTGGTTCGGACACAACTTGAATATCTTAAGATGAATATATCAATAATTGTTCAGCCGCCCAGAAATTTAAATCTCTTAATAATTTATGAACTTGAACATGTTAATTTCTTGCATATAGAAACGTTCTAATAAAGTTTTTCACCTGTCATAATTACATGGTTGGTGTTGGGTAACGGATCCACATTTTTATAAGGGTGCTAATCTAATGCCACAATTTAAATTTGAAAAAAAAGGTTAATGATCGGTTGCGGTGTGCTTTATGCGCTCTCATAATTATCTCATCGACGGCCAGCGCGGCGGTCCTATATAAATCTTTTGAACTTGTTTAGCTAAGATTTTTTTTTCTTTTTTCTTTTTTCTTTTTTTTCTTAATTTTTTTTTTTTCGTTTTTGTTATGAAAATAATAGCCCTCGACATTTAATGAAAATGCAAAGAACATAACGATAATAAATTAAGTAAATGAATGCGCGGACAAAATGTTCTTGCATAAGAAATTTATTTATGTTTTGTTCTATTAATTTGATATCCAAAGAACCAAAGAAATGAGGCGTGATCAGAAAAGGCTGAAAACTGTTCTGATATTGAATAATTTTATCAAATTCTGCTACGGAAGATGATTTCAAGATTTATCCGTATGACTCAATCCAAAGATTTTATTAGTTCTGTTCTTGTCAATTTACGGACGTTATAATGTAACAGAGTTGTTTGAACTGAAATGTACAAAGCTTTTGCTTACAGTGCAACATAAATGTATTGCTGCAATCACCAAGCAATGGCAAATTCAATTAAGATGCTTAATCCGATCTTATAAAATTGTATCACTAGAAAATCAGGATTTTAAATAGAAACTAAGAGATACACTAACACTACAAATACGCTATGATAAAAGCAAAATAAAGTAGAAAACTATATTAGCTTACATTATAAATGGAGAAAAATATCACTTACATACATACTTAGATTTGTGTTGTATAAAAAAAAAAGATGTTATATAAAAAAAAAGACGTTAAGCGCAAAAACGTTCCGATGGAGTACATGCCATATCCTCTTAAAAGCTCCAAAAGAGCCCGCCCGCTGAATGCGAGCCGGAAAGGCGTTCCCCAAGAGGTGTTATTTTGATATTCAAAGAAAAATGCCATTTTTTTAGATAAATGATCGGATCTTTATTTCATTATAAAGAGGAATGTATGCCGTTAATAATGGAAAATATCATCAGCCAAATGACCACCACGACCACGCCTACAGGACCATATCCTTTTCATGAAATTTTCCATAACCAAATCGCAAAGTGGCTGCCCTATGTCGTCGATAGCCTCACGAATTCCATCTTTGAGGTCTTGAATCGACGCTGGGCTGTTGGCGTAGACCTTCTCTTTCACGTGGCCCCAAAGGAAGAAGTCGCAAGGTGTTAAGTCACAAGATCTCGGTGGCCAATTGTGATCACCTCTTCGAGAGATAACACGGTCCGGAAACTTTTCCCGTAAAAGATCAATGGTTTCGTTGCTTGTATGGCACATAGCGCCGTCTTGTTGAAAGTAAACGTTGTCCAGATCAATACCATCCAATTCCGGCCATAAAAAATCATTAATCATCTGTCGATAGCGCAATCCATTCACCGTAACTGTTGCTCCAGCCTCATTTTCGAAAAAGAAAGGTCCAATGACCCCGCGGGACCATAAACCGCACCAAACAGTCACACGTTGAGGATAGAGGCCTTTCAACAATAACTCTTGAGTTTTCCGCGCCCCAGATGCGACAATTTTGCTTGTTGACAAAGCCATCGAGGTGGAAATGGGCCTCATCACTCAAGATGAGTTTTCGATGGAATTCAGGATGATTTTCATGCATTTCAAGGACCCAATCAGCAAAGACTCGACGTTGTTGATGATCGGCCGGCTTGAGCTCTTGTGTTAACTGAACTTTATAAGCCTTAAGACCCAAATCTTAATGCAAAATACGGTGTAATGACGTTTGTGGAATGCCTAATTCCAAAGAACGACGAGGAATGGACAAACCTGGGTTTTCTTCAACACTTTCGGCTACAGCAGCAATATTCTCGGCTGTTCTTGAGCGACGTGCACGGGTTTTATTCTTCACATCACTAGCTTGTCCCGACAGCTCGAATTTTTCTACCAATTTCTTTCTATACTGCGGTCCGACAAGGTGCTTCACGACGACCCAAAAATGTTCGAGTTTTACGAACCGTCTCTGCCACATTTTCACCATTTTTATAGTGAATTTTAATAATTTCAATGCGTTGTTGAATCGTGTATCGTTCCATTTTTATTAATGGCGTAGTTTTTACTTGTCAAATGTCAAAAAATGACAGCTCCAAAAGTGACATCTACCGAAATAGCGGGCTAATTAAAATAACACCTCTTTTTGGAAAACCCTTTAGCTAGAACGAAGTAAGAACGCTCAAAAACAAGTGTACGAAAGCACGACTACAATATTTTCAGACCTCTATCAGAATTCAAAAATGTGACATGTCCATGCAGATAAGACGGATGAGTTGTATGAAGAACTTTAAAAATAAATAGAAGCAATCTGCGTTCAAGAGAGAGCAGTTGAGAAGTGAAGCATGTGAATGGGAGACATGAGCTGTGTTCCATTGGGCTGTGTAAAGTACTCGCGAGCACTTTCCGAATGGAACGCAAGTTTGTGTTGTCAAGCGTAAAACATAACCTCCAATTTCAAACATTTCTGTTATAACAAGTTTCTTATGAAAATAGTTAGGATTATTAACTATATTACTCAAATTAATTTCATTAAAGGCAACTGAAAATAAAATTATGAAAAACTGGACCTATATTCGAGCTACTTTCCTATAGAAGTACCTACTATCTAGAAAATTTAAGGATAAAAATTCGTCTCTGTTCGATATTTATTATATTAAAAGTTATTACCGTATTTATTTTCATATATAAATTTGAATAATTCTCCTGTTATCGATGAGTTAATTGTTTCTTTATAAACAATTTCTCTCAAATTTCATCTATCTGACATTTCAATACATTTCAATAACCACTTAGCATCCAAATCCACCTAGCGGAAAATTCTTGCGTAACTACTCAGCACATCTACTCGCGGACAAGAGCATGAGTAGTTGCGGGTAGGTAGAAGTACTTGGGAGTTCTTTACACAGCCCAATGGAACACAGCTATGATCATACCTTCTCAGACCGAAGACAGCAGGAGTCGAGTAATCCACAGACCAGGCTGTCATTAGTAAAGTACGGCAGTAATAGAGTTTTCACAAGTCTCAGACGTAAACTAATCAGAAGAATACTAGAAGATAGCCACAGTCGCCGAAGTCCAGCATATATTTTTGATATACTGTTACTAATATTGTCACAGCATTTCATCCTTGAATTGAGAAGTATAAATAAATCACGTACAATGTCCATATAACGCAGGGACGTGCCATTCAACGTAATATTGGGGAATGGGGTAAAGTCATCAATATGAGAATGACTTGTGATTTCCCTGCGTTTAGGCAAAGATAATTTCTAAGAGACCAATCATGGATTCTCTTAAGGTCACAGTTGATTCGTGCAATGCAGTCTTCAAATAGACCGATTGGACGGCTCAGGTAGATTTGAACGTCAGATGAATGCTGACATCTTTCACAACGAGAGGTAAGTCATTGATTAACAAACTGAACAATAAGGCACCCAGTATCGATCCCTGAGGAACACCGGATCCCCTTAAACAGTGCACTCTAGTATTTTCTTTTAATAGCATATGTCGCCGAATTGCGATATTCGAACAGAATAAAATAACTCACTTAACAAATTCATTGGAGAGACTGATCTGAGTGTATTTTCTCGAGAGATGTTGAGTGTTGCTCTAAATCCATTATCAAC